>JAANYP010003282.1:234989-533572 GCA_020465985.1 Centrapalus pauciflorus | reverse complement strand
AACAATAATTCAACAAATCTTAATTTATAATAACTATATCAACTAAATATTAAACAAATAAACATATATAATCAAACTTAACATATATCAAGTAATTATCACTAAAAAAGCAAAAGAAAATTTACCTTCACAGTGTGTATATAGCCGGAGAAAGATATTGGCAAACCTTAGACGGGCGGCAACCGTGGATTGGCGGCAGCGGTGGCCCTTGGCCGGAAATCTAGCAACAGAAACACTGCAAAGAGACAAAAAAATTATTGGTTAAGAGATAGAGAGACAGAAGTCGTCCGGAGGGCGGCCGGCGACGGCAGAAGCAAAGGGGAGAGAGGAAAGAACCGGCGACGGCCTGAGAGTAGAGATCGAGTGCCTGAGAGAGGGGCGACGGCGATGGCGAAGAGAGGGATATGCGGCGGCGGCGGGAGAACCTTCGCAGGGAGCTGTTTCAGGCGGAGATCGAAAGGGGGCGGCTGGAGAGAGCAAATACGACCAAGGATGCAAATGTGAGATAAAAATAATAATAGGGTTTGATAAAAGGCGGGGGTGGGTCAAAAAGGCCCGCTTTTTTTTTCACGGTTTGCGACGACTGTCATCGCTGAAAAGTATTCTGTCGTCGCAAAAACGTCTGTCGTCGCAAATAGTAAAATGTCGTTGCCAAAAACCTCGTCGCAGAAAGCCCACTTTCTTGTAGTGAACGGCAGATTTATCTGTTAGGTATAGGGCCGGGTCAAATGCTCTGATAAATTTATGTTTCATGTGTTACATATATTGTTAAAAATAAATAGACTCCAGTTCTTTTCTAAGAAACCCGACTCCATAATACAAAAAACACCAAGTGCATTTAACCAAAATGTGCTTAATACGTGGGCTTTTTATAGTTTTTAAGATAGTACGTACGATGACTTTCAAACTGACCCTATAAAATTATGAAAAAATCAACCTTTATAAAAATTATCTTTAGATCAGCCGCTGCTCATAAAGACTGCTTAAAGATCGAGACTTGAAGTTTCTCACACTGTTAAATATTTCAAACTATTGGTCTTTGATAAAGAAATATCAATTTTATTTGAATTTGATATATATCATTGTAAAATTTCAATATTACGCATATATCCTTGTAAAATTCCTTATTATATATATAGCTAACTAAACCTTTAAATCTCACATTTATATCCAAATTAATGACTATTTTAAATTTATTTTATCATTTAAAAAATTGTAAATACCTAAACTACCATCTTTAATTCCAGCAAAAATAAATTAGAAAAAGAAAGAAATATCATTTGCTAATTTAATTCATAATAAATTAATTAAAAGATGATATTTAAATTTTTGAGTGATGTAATTAAATTTAAAATAGTCATTTGGATATATATGTAAGGTTTAAAGGTTTAGAAGGACATATATTTAAGGGAAAATGACATCAAATAGCTCTGAACTTTCGATTTTGTACACATTTATGTAGTAAACTTTTTTTGTGCACATTTGGTAGTCAAAGTTTCAAAATTGTTCCAATTTGGTAGTTGGCGTACCTTTTAACCGGTTGCTTCCGGTTTCGATGCCTACATGGACCATTTTTTGATGACGTAGTGTAACATCCTCGAATTTTAAATTATTGTATTGAGGTTTATTAGTTTAAAATTGTAATTTAAGTGGAATCGTATTTTAATTAATTATACAAGTCGGTTGCGTAATTCATAAATTGATGAATTTATTTATTAAGTTTATATAATTATTATTAAGTAGTTGAGATGATAAAATAAAGATTTAATCTTTATCTAATGGAATTTAAGAACTTGATTGCTATTTTGAAGAATTATGAAATTATAAAATTTCTTGTTTAATTATTTAAGTATAATGATAAATTAGAAAGTTAAGGGGTTGAATGTGTAAAAGTTGGAATAAAGGAAATAAAAAGGATATAAGTCTTTTCATTTTTCACAAACGCCCCATTTCATGTGTCTGCTCGCTTTTTCTCTCTAAAAAGAAAAAAAGAAACCCACGGTTCTTATATCATCAAATCAAGAAAGCAACGAAAACGTTAAAGTAGAGGCTGAAAACTCGGATTTGAGTTGCATTGGAGAAGCTATAATCACTGCAACAAACGATTTAAGGTAAATATCCCTCTCAAATTCGAATTTAAGGGTTTTATGTTTCGGTTTTGGATGAAAATGAATCTGAGATTTTGGTTCAAAATAGGTTATGCATGATAAATATTATTGTGGGTTTATGTAAGTTAAGTGTTGAGAGAGTTATATACAAAATTTCGGGTTCTAATTCAAGTTGAAATTTATGATTTTGAGAAATTTATATAAGATATGTGTGGGCGTGTTTGAATACTGGAATCATAAAATGGGGTACCGAAACCATCATGGTTTCGGTATTAGTATTTTTCCCCTACCGAAACTCCCCCTTATACTGAAACTTTATATGAGTGTGTGATGGATACCGAGACTTCATTTATATACCGAAACCAAAGAAGGTTTCGGTATTGTACCGAGATGTCCAAGCAGGTACCGAAACCATATATATAAGTGTGGGTACCGAGACCCCAAACTACCGAAACCCCACTACCAATACCGAAACTATTACCCCCTACCGAAACCTCATATATATATATATATATATATATATATATATATATATATATATATATATATATATATATATATATATATATATATATATATATATATAAACATGTACTGAAACTAGATTGAAGGTACCGAAACCTTTAAGGTTTCGGTACAAACTACTGAAACCTTTTGGTGTACTGAAACCTTTAGTATGTACCGAGACCAGAGAGAAGGTACCGAAACCTTAAAGGTTTCGGTACATATACCGAAACCCACACCCATCTACTGAAACTTTGGATTTAATTCAGAAACCTCTACTTTTCCAGATGCAATAAAAATAAATACACATATATATATATATATATATATATATATATATATATATATATATATATATATATATATATATATATATATATATATAAAGGAATATATATATATATATATATACATCATTTCGGTTGGATTTTAAATTGTGAAAATAAATAGAAACGGTTGGACATTCTTTAATTAAGATAAATTCTGAACATTTCGGCAATCTCAGAAATTTAAGGTTAAGGTTTAAGTTTCAGATTACAATTCCGAGGGATTTACGCTATAATTTGAGAGAATTGAGAAACTTAGCGAGATTCATTATAAAATGAGATCATTCAGAAAGTAGATTAAATATGAGTTCCGAGTGTCGGTTCTGAAATGTTGTAATGCTTATGAATGTACAAATTGATGCCAATTTGTTAAAGAACACGTAATAATGATATGTTTATCATATGGAAATGTAACAGGTCCCTTGTGGTGTTATTTAACCCACAGTGGAGTACTTGGGGAGTCCGGTTGAAAGTCCGAAGAGAAATAAAATTGCTTAAAGTTTAATAACGCACCCACTGTGAGTACAGTAGATTTCGCATGTTTATATCTGTTTTATGTTAAGCTTTGCCTGCTGAGACCTGTTGCTTCAATTATTTGTTTGGAATTCTACTAACTTGCGTAGATTTAGATGCACATTCTTACTTGTTGCATGTCCTTTCGATTGTTGTGCATCTATTGATGGACCGATGGGTCGCATCGATTACTCTAATGTTACTGTGCTATATGACCTGGAGCTGATTCACTCCTAGGCCCGGTAGGCTGTATGTCATCCCCGATCGTACGTTTGTCTCAGATGGTATGTTTAAATGCCGAGCTGGGCTCGAAGGGGCTGCGGCTCTGGTCCGTACTTTGTGTACGAAGAGGATATCCGATGTTGGTCATCTGTGTTATCCTTGGGCTTCATAAAAATTTATAAAATGCGTAATCTTTGTATTCACTAAGCATTCGCTTATCCCCCAGTTGTTTATTTTGATTTTTACAGGAAAGGGAAAATCTGCCGCCGGACCTTATAGGTAGGTCGTGTTTGAAGTCTTGGAAGAGTTGATACTACATAATCGGTAAATGTGCTATGGGACCAAATGTTGTAATGTATTCTTGATGTTGTAATCAAAGTTTGAGTATGTAGACTTAGTATTGGAACCTTGTAGCACCGTAGAGTGTTTGAAACAGTTGTAATATTTATTTATGTATTTTATTGCTTCCGCACTTAAATTAAGCTTTCAGATCATTATGTAATCAATTATTTGGTGTATAATCCTGGGTGTTATGTAAATGGTGGTTGTTGTGGAAAGAGTGTCACACGTAGCTACCCTTTTTTATATTATACCCGATTTTATCTACGTGACAACCCGTTTTTTCAAATCACCCAGGTTTATAACGCCGTATGAAATTAAGAAATCACCCGGGTTTATAACGTCGTTTTTTAAAAAACCCGGTTATAAACCCGGGTGATTTAAAAAACGGGTTGCCACGTAGAAAAACAGGGTATAATATAAAAACGGGTAGTCACGTCATTAAAAAATTGTCCACGTAGGCATCGAAACCGGAAGCAACTGGTTAAAAGGTACGCCAACTACCAAATTGGAACAATTTTGAAACTTTGACTACCAAATGTGCACAAAAAAAGTTCACTACATAAATGTGTACAAAGTCGAAAGTTCAGAGCTATTTGATGTCATTTTCCCTGTATTTAATAAGAAAGTTTGGAAGGATCTATGCGTAATATTGAAAGTTTACAAGAATACATATGAAATTTTCCCTTTTATTTAATTTAATTGTGAAAGGAACAAAACAGGGCAATGGGTTAATGGAGTTATTTCCTAGACAATAGTGATTATCAAATTTATTTTCCAAATGATAGTACTTTCAAATTTAATTGCCAAAAGATAGTAGTTTTGATTTTAACTTAATTTTTTATCCAAAAATTGTCATATTCTTATTTTCTTCTTTCTCAACTTTTAATAAAAAACTAATATTTATCAAATTTTATGAACATACCAACTTTATAAATGAAACTTTACAAATTACCGATTTTATAAAATTATAAAATGATACTTTATAAATATCATTTTTATAAATTGTTATAAAACTTTATAACTCAAACATTATACATTAACTTTAAAAATAAAAAAAAACAATACAATAAGTTCAGAACGTAAAACTTCATTTCTAAATTTATAACATTAGTCATGTACATATAAATTAACAAGCCTTAAAGAAAATACCAATGAACAATTCACAAATATAAAAAACTTAAACAAATCATATTCGATCAATCAATTTAAACAAAAAGATTAAAATACTATAAGTATATACATCTAAATAATTTACATGTCCAACATGTAAATTATTAAAACGAACAACAAATCCCAAATACGTGTGATTTATTTAATATTCTAGTTTTTTTCCGTTTATGTTGATTGATCAAATATGATTTGTTTAAGTTTTTTTTTATACTTGTGAATTGTTTGATTTAATTAAATGCTTCTGTGGATATTATTTGTTTTGAAAGTCAATGACTAATGTTGGAAACCTAAAAGTAACTTTTTACGTTTTGAACTTATTGTATTGATTATTGATTATTAAAGTTATCATTTATTATATGAGTGTGTGGTATTAAGTTTTGTAAAAGCTTATAAAAACCGATATTTTATAAAGTTTCATTTTATAAAATCGATAATTTTTCATTTTATGAAATTTGATAACTACTAATTTTTTTTTTACAAAAGTAAAAAAAGCAAAGAAAACTTTTGGGTTAAAAAGTTAAGTAAAATGATAAAAACATCATGTTCTAATAATTAAAACCAAAACAACCATCATTTGGTAATTAAATTTTAAAGTACTATCATTTGGAAAATAAAATTTCAAAGCACTATGTTTTGGTAAATAACTCTGTTAATGATGGTTTAAAAGATTAGACACTGTAATTAATTAATTAAGCATATAATTATATGGCTTAATTAAGTGAGGATAAGTAACTAGGATTAAAATCATTTATTTATGTTGATTAAATTATCAAATATATGGGAGAGTGAGAGCATAAAGTATAAACCCTAAACCTAAATGAAAAACCGCGTTGGAGGAAGAAACTGCGTTTGCATGTGGTTTTAGTGGATGATGATTTTGATAATAAAATAATAGCCGTCAGATCTGACAGGTGGAGGCTTTCATGCCCCCGACATTGAGTTCCGTGGGCCGTGTACTATGGGTCTCTGGCCATGCTTTGCTTCTCCCTTTTATTCTAATCTTTATTTTTTCTTTTTTTATCATGTCAAATTTAAATTTAAATTTACCATTTATTTTTTAAACGTTAAGTATCTAAACATTAAAATCATATTTAAAATGATGCATAAAAATTATGATCTTTAAAAAGACAACAGGGTAATTAAACAGGTTAGCTAGGGTCAAAAAGGTTGATTTACCGGTAACCCCAACCGGTTCACGTCAGACCGCCTCAAGCTCATCACGTGAAAGGTAAATCGAGCTGACCTAGCTGTAAGGCATCACTAGGTAGTCCAATGCCTTCAAAGAAGCAACTTTGTTGCTCCTCCACCTCGAACCCCTGACATTTGTTAGGTAGCGTCGAATTTACCAATGTCATTTCCAACTAGATTACACGCCCGGAGGCGGATCGTAGTAAATAAAATAACTTAAATTTACAAATGTGTTTAAACTTAAGTGAAAAATAATATAAAAAAACAAAGGAAAAAATTTTAGATACACTTTAATCATTTTACATGTTTTTAATTGTTTTTATTTTTAGTAAAAAAAATAGAAATATAATTATACTAAAATCAATTCGACACTAATTTTATTGATAATTAGCCTCTTGTCATACGATAAAAAAAAAGGGTTTAATGTGAAAAACCAACATGTTTTCGTATTTTTTACGAATAATCCCTTCGTGTAATTTTACTAAGAAAATCCTCAAGTTGTATTGTTTATAATCCGGTTTTCGGAAAAGTTTTGTTTTATTTCATAATCAACCCTGCCTTTTTCCACAAAAAACAAACATGTTTTTATTATTTTTATCCGAAAAGTCTTCAAACTTAAAGACTTTTTTTGAAAAAATTAAGAAAAATTCTAAAAATGACGAATAAATATATTACTTAAGGATTCTATTGGTAAAAAAATAACACAGATGGACTAAACCGTAAAAACATGAAAAACATGTTGGTTTTTTTTAACATTAAACCCTAAAAAAACTTGTAAATCCATGTAATTATATTTTGTTGATCTCACCGTACAAAATGCAGCCTAAAGTATCTATTTGGTTTGTATGACGCACTGCTATGAAAAAATTTTCAAGTAATTCTTCCATAAATCAAATGCATATAAAAGTAACATATATACTCTCTTATTGAAAAACCGAGTTATCTATCAACTTATGAAACGAGAGAACTAATGATTGATTGTCATTATTATTATAATTAAGTGATATATATATATATATATATATATATATATATATATATATATATATATATATATATATATATATATATATATATATATATATATATATAGAATCAGGTTCATCAGCGTACTTATGAGATTCCAGCGTACCCTAATGTGAATGATCATTCACATATATTTTTTTTGAATAATAATGTATAAGACAACATTATAATACTTTTTTTCAAAAAGAGCAACATCATAAATCTTATGAATGATAAAAAAAGATCATGTGAATGGTCATTCACACCATTCACATTGTGTGAAATGACCATTCACATGGATGACCATTCACATAAATATGCATTGAGCATTCACATAAGTTTTAAGGACACAGAAAGTGCGAATGTATGTGAAATTCATATATCATGTGTATAACATTAATTTAAACATGGTTATGAGAAAAAAAATTAAAAAAAAGTTTTTTAAGGTTGGTACCTTCGGGTGCACTTGATTTCGAGAGGTACTTTTTTGAACCTGACTCTATATATATATATATATATATGTTAATGTTTTGTTAAAAAAAACATTTTTATCCTGTTTAAATATGTTTAATAATATATATACTCAAATTTCTATGAACTTAAATATTATTTAATCAAATATTATAATAGTATAACAAAAACATTCATAGTGAACTCTCAAGAATAAATAGAATTATTAATGTATTGTCAGTTTGACAACACAAACATGACAAATAGTCAATGTAATAACTTCATGTTATGTGTTATTTATCAATTATGAGAATATATTGTCAACGAAATACATAAATACTCAACTTGTAATATTATTTACTAATTAGGAGGTCTTTAATTCATCAAATTAAATAGAATTTGATGGAATTGAATTTAGCTTATTCAGAATTTTTAATAATTAAGATAAAGGTTATATTTCATGTATTTTTCATCAAATTTCTTTGTTTATAAGAATTTGACATTATTCTCAACTCACACATGAATTAGATTCCAATCTATATCCCTAACCATTACTAATAACTATTTTCTACTCTTATCATCAACCATATTAATAACTAAAATCTCAATTCCTTCGAATTACATTCTGTGAACCAAACGTCACATTAGAGTTAATACTAAACCATGGGATTTGAAATGCCATATATCATATAAACAACACCATTTTAATGCATAAAAATTCCATTAATTACATACTAATTATCCAAACAATAAACTTAACTATAAATTTTCTAACATTTTCCAAATTGAAAGTTGGAGTGACGTACATTTTACAGAATTTGCATGTATATTTGTGTATTTAGTAGGATACCACAATATTTTTGTAATATTAATATTTAATTATTTATACACAACTACAGAATAAGCTCAAGAAATGTCTCTTTACAAGTGATGCCTACGGGACGTATTGTGAGGCTGGCTGGGATTGCCAATAATAAATACTTGGTTAACTACATATTTGTGCAACGACGTTCTCACCTTTATCAATTTATGTAATGAAATCACTTTTAACACAATTTATGTAATGATATTTGAAGTAATCGAAAAATGCAACGACGTTTTCCTTGTTTTACCAACTTATGCAACAAAATTATTTTTAACACGATCAAATTTGTTATCGAAATATGCAACATTTATTCTACTTGTTTATATGGTAATTTATAAATTTGTTGTACATCATTTAAAATCCTAAGTGACACACACAACATGTAAAAAGTTCATATTACCATATTTGTTAATGTAGTATGGGTTGAGTAAAAAAGCTATCTGATTTCCATGTGATATTATGTTTCTATTGGTTTATTATTATTTTTTTCATATCAGAGTTAAAAAGTTGTTACCCGTTTCCGTTTAAAAAACTAAAAATACTTAACAACAATTACTGTCAGGCGATTGATGATAAATGTGAGATTCATGATTATATGTTTAATATAAATAATTAATTTTCACTTACGAATTTGATCATCGTTAACAATAAATAATAATATTCACCACATGATAGGATGATCTTTTAAAGTAAATTGCAAAGTTGTACAACATATTCGGAATAATACAATAAAACCTGTTATGAAAATAGTGGTAATAGAACAGTAAAACAAATGATAATTTTGCAATGCAACCCTTTTTTATTAAGGAACTGAAGATGGTGACGTGAATTTTTGTATGCATAGATGCGTTCATCTAGTGATTTATTATATTTTAGTAATGTACAATAAATCGATAGATGATCAAGAAAATTACATTGCATGTTTGTATAACAAGTTCAAACGTTATTTCATAAATTGTGTTAAATATGATTTCATTGTATAACTTGGTAAAAATGGAAAGCGATGTATTTTTTTTATAACAAATTCAAACGGCATTCCATAAATTGTGCTAAAAGAGATTTTGTTACATAAATTGATAAAAGATGGAAACATCATTATATAAATATAAGATAACCCTAAATATTCTGCCATATTTTATACACAGATTAATGTAAGAAATAAATAGTTGTAGCCTTGTAGGTGTGTCTTGGCCGTAATAGCAATTTATCAATACCAACTATATGTGTGTGTATACATGTGTGTGTGTATATATATTATATATTGACATTTTTTATGAGATTGGTCATATGCTTTTTAGGCCTTCAAATATCTCATGGTATGATTTACAACATTAATTGGTATGGCAGGGGTTAATTTTGCCCGCACATGAAATGCTCAAATGCCCACATATATAAGCATGCACACATATATAAGCATGCCCACATAACTCACAACATATTAGCGAATACCACTTATTATACAACATACCAGCAGGGTCGGTCTTGAACATTTTCATACTCAGGATAAGATAAAAGAATAATACACTTTTAAAAATTTTTAAAAATACAACATAATATTTTTAGGGTTTGATATCACTTATGTTATGTGATTTGAAAATTAAACAAAAATTATTCAATTAAAAAGTAACAAAATTCTCGTTGTTTCTTCTACCATATATTGTGTATTTTAATATTAATATTCTTCTGTCACTTGACATAGTTTTCAGTATCATTGTTCTCATTATCTAAAATTATAACTTTTGTCATTGATAATAAAGATATGAATTGAATAGAGTTGTAAACAAACTGAACGTTCAACGAACCATTCACGAACCGTTTGACGAGAAGTTCATTTATGTTCGTTCCTTTATTTCACGAATAACGAAACGAACATGAAAATAAATTTGTGTTCGTTTAATGAAATAAACAAACATGAACACAAGCTTCGTTTGTCCAATTTATGTTCGTTTATTTTTTTTATATGTTTAATTGTTCATTTATGTTCGTTCGTTTGTGTTCGTTTAACTGTTCATTTATTTTCGTTAGTTTATGTTCATTCAACAATTGTTTACCATTCAATAATGAGTTAAACGAATGAACACAAACGAACGAAAACAATATCAATTTCTTAACGAACAAACATTAACTATTAAATATGGTGTTCATTTATGTTCGTGTTCGTTTATTTGTTCGGTTAAAGTTGAACGAACGAACATGAACAGACCATCGTTCGTGTTCACTTGGTTCGTTTACAACTTCTAAATATGAATATTGAACAGCAAAACAAAGCTTAATATATTACTTATCGGACTGACAAACAATGACCCTCGATATTTGATACCCTTGGCCGTAGTCCTCGTGGCCCCCCTATAGGGTCGGCGTTGCGTACCAGATGATATCATTCCTAAAGATAATTTTTTGAAAATTTTTTGATAAACATGTTTTAGCTAACATTACAAAGATGATATATAAATTTCACGCACATGCACAAATTCAAAGTGCATTAAATCATGCATCATATAAATATAAGTTCACATACATACAAATTTATGTAAGTGTATGTTCACATATTTTTAAGTGATTAGTAGATGTGAATATATGTGAAATTTACATATCATCTCTATAATATTAATTAAAACATGTTTATCAAAATAAATTTTAAAAAAGTTTTTTAAAGATGATACTTTCTGGTGCGCTCCATAATCAGTGGTACTCTCTCGTACCATATATATATATATATATATATATATATATATATATATATATATATATATATATATATATATATATATATATATATATATATATATATATATATATATATATATATTTGGGTTCAAATGAGTACCAATAGTTTTGCGGAGTACCGGAGGTACCTCGCTTAAAACCATTTTTTTTGAAATTTTTTTTCATAATCATGTTTAAATTAATAATATAAGACTACTTGCAAAAAATCACACCTAAACACACACTATAACTATGTGAAACGTGCAAGTTCACATGAACTGCACTGTTGTGAATGTATGTTCACAACTAAGCATGTTCACATGAATTTTTTCACGTTCACATGACTTTTAAAAGACTAGAAAGTGTGAATGTGTGTAATTCTTTTACGAATAGGCTTATATTATTTGTATCTAAATTAATATGAAAAAAAAACTTTTTTTCGGAGCATGTTCACATCTAAAACCCGTGTGTTCACAGGTACTCACGGTACTCTGCATTTTTTAGGTACTCACACGAACCATATTCTATATATATATATATATATATATATATATATAGACACACACAGACACATATGTATGTGTGTGATGCATGATTTCATGCACTTGAATGTGTGAATTTACGTGAAATTTATATATTATCTTGTAATGTTAATTAAAACATATTTATGATATAACATTTTAAAAAAACTAAAATGGCATGTATGTTATTTATAGTTTTTATTATATGATTAAACTCAAAAAGATGCTTGTGCTAAACATTCAATGTAATTTTTTTACGCTGACACACATACATATAATCTCATATGTATGATGGGATTTATGTAAGAAGTGTTGATAACTTTTGTGTATAGAATGAGTAGGATTTCTATATGAACGTTCACAATAAATATATTTTCATACCCCTTAGAGTAAGTTTATAAATTCTATAAAATGTATTTTTGTTACAATAAAAATGATAATTAATATGAACTTTATGAAGACAAATAAAAATATCTTATATAAATAATACGATTTCTAAATTTTGTAAAGGAGAAATTGCGTAAAAAACCTCTAAGTTGGACCATTTTTGCGATTAAAACCCCCAACCATTTTGCATTGCACAAAAAACCTCCAACTGGTTAAAACTTTGTAAATTTGGCCTTTTTTCAAAAAATCTGACTTGCAACCGGTTTAGCCGGTTGCAACTTGATGACGTGTAAAACTATTAAATAGATTTTTGCGTAAAAAACCTCCAACTTGTTTAGTTATTTCAATTAAAACCTCAAACCATTTTTAATTTGATAAAAAACCTCCAACCAACAAAGATAATTAAAATTGTGTCTTCACTGATTGCATTTTGATGACATGGATATTTATTAAACTTTTATTTATCAAACAAAGAATTCGTTTCCCAATGAAACCTCCACCCTCTAGGCTAGCGAATACCACTGCTCTGACTGATCATATTCAGATGCTAAAATGGAATATAAATAAATGAAACTGAACATAAAGCGGAACCTAAAAATGCAACTCGTGAACACAAAATGAAATCGATTCTATCATCACAATTGAAGTTAAAATTGAAGATTAAACGGGAAAAGTTAATCGAACATACATACATAAAATAAACAACACTGAACATAAAGAGGAGATAGAGTAATCGGAGTTGCCGGAGGTAGAGAAAAAGAGAAAAGGTAAATATTATTGTTGGTTAGAGGTGAGAAAAATATAGTTAAGGGTTTTAATCGAAAAAGTCACCAATTTCGGGGTTTTTAATGCAAAAATTCAGTTTAATGAATTATACATGTAGTGCCACGTAGGCGCCACGTAAGTCAGGTTTGCCATGTGGACGCCACGTGTGTGCCATGTAAGCATAGCAACCTATTATAACCGGTCAAGTCCTAATTTCAAAAGATTTTACCGGTTAGAGGTTTTTTGTGCAACAAAAAATGGTTAGGGGTTTTAATCACAAAAATGGTCCAACTTTAAGGTTTTTTACGCAATTATCCCTTTTGTAAACAACATATATAGTTTCTAAATTTTTAAACAACGTATTAATTATAATGTGTGAAAGTTTATTCGAGAAAATTAAAATGTATTGAAATCAATAAGTTTTTCCAAGCGTAGTGGTTGGGGGAGATTAAACAAATATTGTTTCCATGCATATATGATTTCTCTAGAATTGCTTTATAAATAGCTTTTTCTAATTTTAATAAAAAACGTAACATTATAATTATGATTACACACGTATGTATAACTATGTTTATCAGCGTATCCTGATGTAAATGATTATTTACATATATTTTTTTTGCATATACATGTATAAGACAACATTATAAGACTTTTTATCAAAATGATCAACATCATATACCTTGTGAATGGTAAAAAAAAATATCATGTTAATAGTGTGAATGATGACCATTCACATAAATATATATAAATATTCACATAAATTTTAAATACACAGAAAGTGTGAATATTGAAGAATATATATATATTATATGCTTTTGAAATTAAACTTTTAAAATTCTATTTAATTACAATATTGTTTGGATATTGTAAAAATATGATAATGGAGTTTGGCAAATGAGTTGTGGATTACTATATTCCAATTTGTCATTTCTTTTTATTATCTATACAATCAAACTCAATCAATAAGTTGACCCCCGTTTACTTTGTGACAAGGATTATGACCAAAGAGAGACAAACAATTGTCATTGTAATTCTCAAAGATCCATCCAAGGATACATATATAACGATATATTTTCTGATTATTATATATATTATTTATTGACTTCAGAAAAAACCCAACTAATTATTACATTTTGAGTGATTAAGTTACTAAATTACCTTTTTAACGATTAAATATATACCTTATTAAAATTTATAAATAAAGATGAACAATTAAGATTCCAAACTTTTTTTTTTACAATTAGCTAGTATCCGGACTTTATATAAATGAGTAAAGTTTCTAAACTTTTGTTTTTAACGATTAAATCCTTTCTCTTTATAAAAATAAATGATTAAGTCATGTTAATCATAAAATCTTTAAATTTTAGCCTTTGTAAAAGTACTAATTGGTTAAATTCATCATAGAAGTTTATGTTAAGTTATTTAAAGGGCGTTTGGTTTGCGTTGTGATGGAGATTATTTGATTGTTACCTTACAATAACGTAAATAATATTAATTTAAAGTGTTTGGCTTGTATTCATTAATAATTGATTACTTGCGTTTTAAATTTATCCTATCACATTTATTTTAAAAAGTTAAAAATTGTTGCTTATTTGATTGATAAGTGATTATTTGATCATTTTACAAATTAAAATGTAAATCCAAACACTTTAAAAACTGAGTATTTGATAATTAGGATAGCAAACAACAGAAACTAAATAATAGTAAACATCCCCTAAATAATAGCAAACATCTCAATTTATCTCGTCTTATTTAAATCATTGTGTTTTCATAACTCACTTCAATTTGATTATTATCGTAAATAGAGCGTCTTTAAAGTTGTAAATTTGATGCTAATTAAAAAATGTCACTAAAATATTAAGTAATTATAATGCGTAACTAAAAATCTATTTATAGGTGTTAATCATTAAATCATGTCCAATTGATATGACTTGATCATTTATGTTTATAAAATTCATGAACTTATATATTCAAACAAAATGTATAAAGATTTAGTTATATATTTTTATAAAGTTTCGAGACTTAATAACTCATTTCATAAGATTTAAATATTTTATCGTTCATTTTTATAAAATTCAGAGATTTAATCGTTCAAAAGAATAGTTTTGGGACTTAAGTACTCACCTTTACAAAGTTTAGGTATTTACCCTCTCAAAAAGACATTTGAGACTTGATCACTCAAAAGTAATAGTTCCATTCGTCTCTTGCTGTAAGAAATAAGAGAAAACAATTTGACTTAGGTGCTATTTGTTTTTTAAGAGGTTAAATGTTTGAAGTCTGAAAACCACATCTGAAATTAAGATGTGGTCTTAAGATCTGAAATCTTAAATTAAGAGATGGTTTTAAGATTGTTTGTTTCATAATATGAAACATCTGAAAAATATTACTTTATAATACTATATCTAATTAATTATATATTATAATTGATTTTATAAAAATAAAATAAAATTATAATAATTAATATGAAAAAAAAAATTTAAATTAGAATTAACTGAACTTATATTCTAATCAACACCTCAAAAAAAGATGATTAAAATTATAATAATTAATATAATAAATAGTTTTTGGGTTTGTAAACTAAAAATAAAAAAAGAAACCTCTTAATTTTTTTCAGACCCAAACATTCCTCTTAAAATTAATAGGTAAATTCAGATGTTTGAACCTCTTAACTCTGAAACTAAACAAACAGTCATAATTCATTCTAGATCTGAAGTTTAAACTTCAGACCATTTTAAGAGGGTCTTAATGAAAAACAAACAAGGCCTTAATCATTCAGAGATTAATCGTTCAAAAGAATAGTTTTGGGTCTAAATTTCATTGCAAAAGGTCTAAATGTCATCGCAAAATGTCACTTTTAGCGACGACAAAGTCGTCGCAATGACCATTTTGTTTTATTTTAGAATTAATTTTCGATGCACTACTGTCGTCGCAAAGAGTGATGACATGTTATTAACACATTGCTGCAAAATGTCATCGCAAAATGTACAAAATATCGTCACAAAAGGTATTCAGCGACGAGACATTTGCGATGGCATGTCGTCGCCATAATGTTTTTTGCTAAAATTTTTAAATTTTTTGCGATGATTTTTATAGTTGCAAAATGTTAAATTTCTTGTAGTGTCTTTGAATATTAACCTTAACCATAGATTATTTGGCCATATTTAAATATATGATTTTAGTAGCAAACTTATTTAATTGGATATATTTTGAACGTTATAAATAATTAATCGAGAATAAAATTAAACATAATATTTGATTAAAATAATAAAGAAATGAAGTACGTTTTTATATTTGTGTGTGGAGGGTTTAAATGTAACTATGAATTAACTAGTTGATATAAATGCAAAATGTTTATCATGTAATATTATGATAATAACTTAATAAGTGTTGAAAATCAATTTTTTTACATATTATATTCATTATGGAAAATATTTATTCAATTTCTTTTATATTTTTAATGTAATAAAATCTATTCATTAGTTTAAGAGGATTAACTTGAAAAGAAAAACTAAGATATTTTTGTTTATACTTATTGTGACATGTTTAGAATAATGAAATGATAAGTTTCAATAGATATTTATTAATTTATTCGAAAGTAAACGGATGAACATAAATGTTGTATTGATGACTATTTGTATCTTTTTATATTAACATTATAACACTTTCAAATAATATATCATATAAATTTTTTTATTTTATAAAAAGTATGCTTAATTATATTTTCAGACATTTATTAGAGTAAATAATAAATTTAAAATTATAAGTTATTATATTAAATTTATTTAATTGTTCTACTATTTAATTTATGATAGATTAGATTAGATTTCATTTAATTTAATTATAATTTAATTTAAATTAGAACGTATTATATTTAGATATATATTTTTAAAATATTATTTATCATTTTTAAAAAAGATATAGGGTAATTTTAATAGTTTTTAGTTTGATGTACATTAAAGTTAGATTGTATTGGATTTTAATAAATATTGTTTACATATCAATATATAATAAGGATTCCTTATTAATAGAAATAATAATAGTCTACTTGCCATGTGGCGCGCCATAATATGAGGTTTTCGGTTTTTTCTTTAACGACAAACTATCGTAATTCTACTTCTAAACTACTCTTTTATCCCAATAGCTTACATTTTCTCCATCTAAATTTCAACTTGCCTCCGACGGTAGTCAAATATCTGTGACATTTCACTTACATAACACCCCTCTTACCAAATGGACTAAACTCCATTGGTATATTGATTTATCAATAAGTATGCAAATTTTATATACTTTATTAAGTTAAAATGAAAAAAATCAACCTTTTCATTTGCTGCGAACTTATTTTCATGCCTAACCTACTAATAAGCAGATTAAAGCACATAATCAAGAGATTCTAGACCTGTTACACAACTGTAGAGAGGCTTGTTCATATGGCTAGAACTAAGAATGTGTAATCCAACACAGTAAACATGCATAACATTGATCGAAAAGACTCCTGAATGATTAAGTGGTCACACCTAATTATCCTCTTTCTAGTTGTTAGAGAGAGAGAGAGAGAGAGAGAGAGAGAGAGAGAGAGAGAGAGATCTTAATTCACAATACGAAGTTACATAGTTAAGATCATCTCACGGCTGACTTTGCAAAGTAATGCACCATTTCTAGAAGCCTACTTAACTTTTATCAACTACTTTGCACCTATTACATTTTGTGTAGTCCTTGCTTTCAAAAGCAAATATCGAGGAATCTATTCTTCAATATATGTCTAGAGTTATAACTGTTATCTTTTCAAAAATTGATACTTAAGCCACACAATGTAGCTAGGGAGCATTGTTAGACAAAATAGTTGAATACTACTTTTATTTATAAAAAAACTCGAACGTGGTAACCCTAACACTAGTCATTGGGCCTCTATGGTTTCAAAATGATTCAATTGTTAAGTGTAATATTCGGATGATTAATTGATGAATAGAAAACAACCTATATGTTAAATAATGTATAGTGTAGGGGTCTCCTTTGTAAATATGTAATCTATTTATATGAGATGAATGCAACACACCCATCACGGGTTTCCACATATTATAGCATGGTATCAAGCCTAACCCTAACCCTCAATATTAGGGTTATTTTTTTCCGGCCTAAATAACCTCCGGCCGATCTCCTGCCGCCTCCGGCCGCCCTCATTTGCCGTTGGTTCGCTTCCGCCACCATAGCACACCCCTGCTTCCTTGGCTCTCGACTGAAATACCACCGCCGCCAAGCAAACCCTAGGCGACGTCACTAGGGAAACCCTAGGCGCCGACTTCTGGTTGACCTCTCGGCCGCCGTCGCTGCTGCAGTCTCCGGCGCACCTCCTTCTGCTGTCCTCTCCTGCAGCCCCTACGACTGTCGAGCAGTCTCTCCGTCGATCGCTGCTCCTGCACGGCTGTACTCCTGCGTCTCCCGCCTCCCTTGTGCCGCCCACACTCCTGCGCTGCCTTCGCCGTCGACAGCATATCCCTACCGCTGCTGCTTGCCGCCTCACGCCTCTACTGCTCAACCTCCGCTGCTGCTGCCGTCTGATTTCTTGCCGGCGATTTTTTTGATTACTGCCGCTGCCTGCTCTCATTTGCGGCTGCCTCTAGTGGTCCCAAAGTCCCTCCCATAATTAAACCCTCTGTGAGCACGATTTTTGTTTTTTATTTTTTCAATTAATTTTTATTTTTGTTGCAACCATTATTATTAGTTATGACTGGGCAACCCTCACAAACCACACAAAATCCCACAGCCTCCCAACTAGTTTTTGCCATTGGAAATGTCTATCCCCAATTTAGCTTCAAATTAACCACTGATGGTTCACGCTATAAATTATGGCGTCGCATTTTTACTGATGTGTGCAAAGGTGCTAAAGTCATGGGTCACATTAATGGTAAATCAAAACCCACTAGTCCTGATGATGAGGATTGTGAAGCCATAGATTCTCGCATTAAATCTTGGTTTTATTCCACCTGTGAACCAAATTTACTTAATATTATCACCACAGATAATTGCACTGCACATGATCTTTGGGAAGCTCTCGATGCTCATTTTCTGAATAATAAATTATCTCGTAGCCTTCAACTTCAAACTCTTTTTCGCAATACCAAAAAGGGCGACCTTTCCATTACAGATTACTGTCACACCCTTAAAGACATCGCTGATTCCCTAGCTGATGTTGACACCAAAATCACTGATCAGGATCTTGTTTTGCAAATTCTACAGCACTTACCTTCATCCTATCAAAGTTTAATTGATGTCATCACCCACACCAAACCCTTTCCCTCTTTTCTTGAAGCCAAAAACATGTTATTGTTACATGAATCCCGAGAAGACCAGCCTGAGCCTACCCTCGAACCTCACCCTTCACTCAGTACTGTCCTATATTCCTCGTCTGGCACTAATAATAATGGAAAAGGCAAAAATAAAAATAATCGGGGAAACAGAAACACAGGTCGTGTTGCGTCTAAGGGTAATACGGGAGGGGGGGGGGTTCTTTTAACAGCACTGCTTCTTTTTCAGGTAACTCTCGTGATGCAGGTCAATCCAGTGCTCCGCCAGTGTTTAACACTCAACTTCTCAAGCTTCTTCTGAATGCTCTACATCAGCAAGCTCAGGCCTCTCACCATGGCAGTCACCATCGCCAGTAGGTGTCTTCCACACCAACTCATGCCGGGTCTCACACTCCATCTGCACTTTATGCAGCACCGCCTTCAGTGTCTCCTGCACACGCAGTTCCGCCTCAGTTCACCGATCTAGCAGCTCTCTTCAGTTCAATGTCCGTTCAGATGCCTCAACAGCATCAGGATAACAACTACTACATGGACACTGGTGCAAGCTCACACATGTCATTCAACCAAGGTAACTTACTTTCACTTAAACCTTGTGGTAAGTCAAAAGTAATCATGGTTGGTAATGGTGCTTTACTCCCGGTTTCTTGCATTGGTGATACATTTCTTCCATTATCACAAAATCACTTGGCACTGGAAAATGTACTTGTTTCTGATCAAATGGTTAAGAATCTCATTTCCGTGCGTAAGTTCACTATTGATAACTGGGTTTCTGTTGACTTTGATCCTTTTGGTTTCTCCATAAAGGATCTTAATACAGGGCGTCTCCTTCATCGCTCTGACAGTACTGGTGATCTCTATCCCGTTCTTCAGCCTTCTCTGCCTTCCAAGCCGTCTGCCACCGCTTTGGTTACCTTGTCTCCTCATGTGTGGCATCGTCGTCTTGTCATCCAGGCACCACTACCTTTAATTTTCTACGTTCTCGTAACTTTATTTCTTGTTCCAATGCACTGTTACCTACGTGCCACGCTTGTCAACTAGGTAAACACTGCCGTTTGTCGTTTTCTAAGTCTTCAACAAAGACTTCACGGATTTTTGAACTAGTTCATTCAGACTTGTGGACATCTCCTGTATCAAGTTTGAGTGGTTTTAAATATTATATACTGTTTTTGGATGATTATTCTCATTTCTTATGGGTGTTCCCTTTGCGTGCTAAATCGGATGTGTTTCAAGTTTTACTAATTTCCATGCATATGTGTTAAATCAGTTTAAAACCGATATACAATCCTTTCAGTGTGATAACGGTCGTGAATTTAATAACACCAAATTACTTGAATTTTTTCAAAAACATGGCATTAAAGTTCGCTTTTCGTGTCCCTACACTTCCCAACAAAATGGCAAAGCTGAACGAGCCATTCGCACCATTAACAATGTGGTACGCACGCTACTGTTTCAAGCTTCCCTTCCACCTAAATTCTGGGTTGAAGCACTCACCATGTCTGTTCATCTTCTGAACATTCTCCCCACTACCACTCTGGATTCTAAAACCCCATGTGAGATCTTGTACGATACTTTCCCGGATTTCACACATCTACGTGTTTTTGGATGCCTTTGTTATCCAAACCTCTCATCTACGGCCCCAAACAAACTCTCACCTCGCTCCACTGCTTGTGTCTACCTCGGCCCTTCTCCTTGTCATCGAGGATATCGATGCTATGATCTCATCACTCATCGCATTATTATCTCTCGTCATGTAATTTTTGATGAAGATCATTTTCCATATGCTTCGTTTCATGCACCCCCATCCCACTCTGAGTATGAAGTGTTCTCTGATGATGTCACCAACCCCCCTTTGCTGTCCAATGAACACATTGCCTCCTCATCCAACACTCCCCCCTCTCCTCCTTCTCCCTCGCCTCCCTCGAGTGATATGCCCATCACAAATGATGATGCTCCTACAGTCGAAAACCAACCACCATCGTCTGATGCTCCTCACTCTCCGCACACTACATCTGTGCATCCTGCTCCTGTAGCCACCACTTCTCCCCCTCATCAGGGCCCCACCTCCAACCATCCCATGACGACTCGCTCACGCACCGGCAGTCTCAAACCTCGTCACATCTTCAATCTTTCAGCAGTTGACTCTCTCTCCCCAATTCCCAAGTCTTCTGCTCAGGCTATTCGTGATCCAAATTGAAAGGCAGCCATGGACGCTGAAATGTCTGCCCTTCTCTCCAATCACACGTGGGATCTTGTCCCCCCTCCACCAAAAGTCAACATTGTTGGCTGCCGTTGGTTATATCGCCATAAGTTCGATAGTCAGGGTCGCCTTGAGCGTTACAAGGGCCGTCTGGTGGCTCAAGGTTTTTCTCAAATGCCTGGATTTGACTATGACGAAACTTTCAGCCCTGTTGTCAAACCAGTCACTGTCAGAATGGTCCTAAGCATTGCTCTCTCCCTAAACTGGCCGATTCATCAGCTTGATGTTAAAAATGCTTTTCTCAACGGTGAATTATCGGAGGAAGTCTATATGAAACAACCTCCTGGCTATGTTCATTCCTCCTTCCCACAGCATGTCTGTCGCCTTCGAAAAGCCCTGTATGGTCTCAAACAGGCCCCCCGCGCCTGGTTTCATCGATTCGCTGTCTTCATCACTTCTCTCGGCTTCCATTCCAGTAAATCTGACAGTTCTCTCTTTGTTTATCATCATGGTCGTGATACAATCTACCTTCTATTGTATGTAGACGATATCATTCTGACAGCTTCCTCCCAATCTCTGGTCAATCATATCATCTCTCGTCTCTCGTCTGAGTTCAAAATGACTGACCTTGGCGCTCTCTCCTTCTTTCTAGGGGTCTCCGCTATCCGCTCCTCTTCGGGCCTTTTTTCTGTCTCAGACAGTTTTTGCCCAAGAAATCATTTCTCGTGCTGGCATGGACACTTGTCATCCTTGCTCTTCACCGGCTGAGACAAAGTCAAAACTACCCTCCTCTGGCAAACCAGTCGATGATCCGACTCTCTATCGAAGTCTTGCGGGTGCTTTACAGTACCTCACGATCACTCGTCCGGAAATCGCTTATGCTGTACAGCAAGTATGTCTGTATATGCACGATCCTCGCCAACCACATCTGAATGCCCTCAAACGCATTCTTCGTTATGTGAAGGGTACCCTTACTCATGGTCTTTTTCTCCGCCCATCCACTGTTAATCGTTTGGTCTGTTACACTGACGCTGATTGGGCCGGTTGTCCTGAAACACGCCGGTCCACCTCTGGGTTCTGCATCTTCCTAGGTGACAATCTTGTGTCTTGGTCTTCTAAACGCCAACATGTTGTGTCCCGTTCAAGTGCCGAAGCTGAATATCGTGGTATTGCTAACGTTGTTGTCGAATCTGCCTGGCTTCATAATCTTTTGATTGAGTTACATCTACCTCTTTCACGTGCCACAGTTGTTTTTTGTGATAATGTAAGTGCCATGTATTTAGCTAATAACCCAGTACAGCATCAACGAACCAAACATGTGGAAATTGACTTACACTTTGTAAGAGAACGTGTTGCTTTGGGGCAAGTGCGTGTGTCGCATGTGCCTTCCTCTCATCATTTAGCAGATATATTTACTAAAGGTCTTCCTACACAGCTGTTTTTACAATTTAAGTCCAGTCTTAGCATTAGTCCTCCTCCAGCTGCGACTGAGGGGGGTGTGTTAAATAATGTATAGTGTAGGGGTCTCCTTTGTAAATATGTAATCTATCTATATGAGATGAATGCAACACACCCATCACGGGTTTCCACATATTATAGCACTATACACTTGCTTTTTATAGTTTATAACCAGGGTTAGGTAGTGCTTACTTCAAACTAAACGTTTTGTTATTCGTGGTCATTCAAAATATGAAAACCGAGATTATCTATAATCCAACATGAAGATGGTGTAATGGGGATGCCACCTATCATTTTGCATATGTTCAATATCTTGCCAATGACATAGGGACATCCTAGCTAGCTTCATGGAGGCTCTGGCTCACAACTGAAAATTTAACTTTTGTGGTTTCTTCGTTTTGGTTTCATTATAAGCCTTTTTACATATACCTTTCCTAATACAAAAATCATCAAATTAACTATGTATTGATGATATAATGGTGTATAATTAAGTCTGTTAAACACAAGTATCATGTATAGCAGATGCACTTACTAATTGATAATAAGAAAACATAACTAGGGGAGCTTGTGGAGTTTATCTTGATCGTTAACAATCAAGAAGATTTAATTTCTTGTGGTGGTTGGTATGTGAATACACGTATGTATGAAATCTATTATAAAAAATTTCAATTATTACCTTATATATGATTTGGCCATGAATTTGTGGAATGCATATTCTTTTCGTTTTAATTTGAAAAAAATTACAATTATTACACTACAAACAAAATGACTTTTAGTGACACACGAAAAATGTCAATAAAAGTCAATAAAGTGTCACTATATGTGTTACAAAATTTTACCTACACAACAAAAAAGGGTAAAAGTAGAGTGGGTATATATATATAGGGGTGGGTTCAATGGAGAACCTTATGCATCGAAGAACCTTGGAGAACCACAATGCATCGCTAGACTAACTGAAATGCATCACGTAGAAATCGATGCATCACGCGGGAATTTGATATATCAAGTGGAAATAATGTAAAAATCGATGCATCACTCGAGAATTTGATGCATCACGTGGAAATAATGATGCATTATGGGGGAATTGTGATGCATTTGTGGTGGTGCATTGAGGTTCTTCAAGGTTCTTCGATGCATAGAGGTTCTCCAGTGAACTCACCCCTATATATATATATATATATATATATATATATATATATATATATATATATATATATATATATATATATATATATATATATATAGATTTGGGTTCAAATGAGTACCACTAGTTTTGCGGAGTACCGGAGGTACCTCGCTTAAATTTATTTTTTTTGAAATTTTTTTTCATAATCATGTTTAAATTAATAATATAATACTACTTGCAAAAAATCACACATAAACACACACTATAACTATGTGAAACGTGCAAGTTCACATGAACTGCACTGTTGTGAACGTATGTTCACAGCTAAGAATGTTCACATGAATTTTTCCACGTTCACATGACTTTTAAGAGGCTACGAAGTGTGAATGCGTGTAATTCTTTTACAAATATGCTTATATTATTTGTATCTAAATGAATATGAAAAAAAATTTAAAAAAAAAAACTTTTTTTCAGAGCATGTTCACATTTTAAACCCGTGTGTTCACAGGTACTCACGGTACTCTGCATTTTTTAGGTACTCACACGAACCATATTCTATATATATATATATATATATATATATATATATATATATATATATATATATATATATATATATATATATATATATATATATATATATATATATATAGTGACTGAAAATTTATGTGTATAGGTGTCAAATATTTTTGTGACAGAATTTTTATGTCACTACTTAATAAAAGTGTGTGCAAAAAATTGCTCTATACATACTTTTTTTCATGAGTGACACTAAAAATATGATAGAGTGACATTTTCTTTGTGTCATGACATTTTTATTGTAGTGTTACTTTATTACCCTTTGGTGACTTGGTTACAGCTTTGATAAGATAGAGGTGGAAGCTGTATTTATGATGTATATGTGATGTGGCAGTGTGGCAAGGACATAATGAAAGCATAACGGGCAGTAAAGTATAATAGAGCGTGAAAGCCACGTGATGAAAGATGCGCGTGGCCGGAGCTGAGGTATGATGCTTCTTCCGACCAAAGGAAATGTCGGTAACCGACTTACAGATTTGAATTAAAGAAAAGAGAGACCGGCGGTAATCGGGTATCGGGTCGGAGTATCCGGTGATGGGTAGTCGGTATTATTCTCCACAATATCAACCGCAAAAACGCACCCCAAACTAGGGATGGCAAAAAAAAAACCGAAACCGACGGGGAAAACCGAAAACCGATCTAAACGGGGCGGGTTTCCCCGAACCCGATTAAGTTAAACGGGGGACGGGGCGGGTATGATATTGCTAATACCCGTCTCGTACACCCGATTACATAACCCGTTTAAATCCCCGAATACCCCGATTACTTTTAATAGCAACATGCTATTTATATTGTATATATATTATGTATAAAAGATGAATAATTTTATCTATTATATATATTATACATAAAAATTATTATGTATAATTTAAAATACTAATTTATTTACATATAATTTAATGAAATAATATTTTTTTCGTTATCATTTGATAGGGATAACAAATTTAATTTATCATTAGTATTGTAATTTTAACATACATGGACGTTTTAAGCTTAAATTATGAACCACATGATTAAATTTCATATTATTAATTTATAAATGGGTTACCCGATTCCCCGCGGGTTTCCCCACGTACCCGATGGGGATCCCTGTTTAGTACCCGCGGTTCTTTTAAACGGGGACGGTATTTACATTCCCCGCCCCGAACCCGCCCCGTTGCCATCCCTACCCCAAACCCTCTTTGTTTTGTACATCTATTTGTTCTTTTCTCACTTAAAAATATTGACTTTAGTTTTTAATGTTTAAAAGTTATATTCATGAAATGTTAAATTAAAAAATATCATTATATTTTATAATTTTATTTGTTTGACCTTAAGTATCATTTTAGTTTTCACATTAATTTTATTAAAAATATAAAATTGTTACTAGAAATCTATTGTTTGGGTTAAAAAATAATGTTTCATTTCTTGTTCAGCACTTTAAATTTTTGTTGAAAAAAATCATGTTTATACACATTTTTAAGGGCTTATTATGAAGATATCAGCATGTTTTTTATAGTTTTTGCGTTTTCGTCTCTCAATGTTATTTTTTTTCAGAAAAGTTCTCAAGTTAAATTTTTTTTCATTTCTAGTTTTGTGAAAATTAACTATTAAAAGCCGAATTACAGTTACTAAACCGGGTTTTTAAAAAACTAAAAAATCATGTTATAATAACAAAATTTCATTGATCAAAAAAAAATTAACTTGATGAGTTTCTTTAAAAAAAAATAACACGCAAGACAAAAACACAAAAAACGTGTAAACATGTTGGTTTTTTTTCATAATAAAACCTTTTTTAATGTCGTTTCTTAGTAGTTTTCTTATACTAGATCTTTTTAAGAATCCAGGCATCTAAGCATTAGTTTTACAGGGTTTCAATTTATTTTTTAACCGTTAAAATGTACTACTTTTATAGTTTGGTTATTCAATAGTTTTCACGTTATTTTCTTTATCAGAAATGTGAAATTCGTTAACGTTAATCTATTGTTTACATTAAAAAACGATGTCTCGTTTTTTGTTAAGTTTTGTTTTGGAATAAAAATCATGTTTTATGCATTTTTATCAATTATGTCCCTTAGACTTTTTTCCATACTAAATTCCTTTTAGAATCCGCGTTTCTAAGAAATCAATTATATAAGATTTTAGTAGATTCTTCATCGGAAAAAGAAAGTACTTATGATCAAACTAAAAAAATAGAGAAGAAAACATGATGGTTCTTGTCAACAAAAACCTTAAACTAAAATGTCATATCATTTTTTTAACTCAAACAACCAATTACCAATAATAAATATCAATGTTTTAGTGATGCAAAATAATAATATAAGGACTAGAATGCCAAAAAATAGTGTTAGAAAAATGAGACTAAACTGATAAAACTGTAAAAAAATAATAATATTTTTTTCAATATAAACCTAGCACTATTTTAGTAAATCCATCTAAAAATATAATGAACACTTAAAATTAAGATATAAAAAAATGAAATGTGTTTTTATTATTAATTCCCACATATCAGATGTACTTTTCTATTTTACGACTTCCAAAAATTTTTAATATACATGACCATATACAAATGGTCATAAGTTACAAATTTATGCCAAAATAGCTATTCAATTCAGATGTACTTTTTTTTTTCGCGTAAATGATAAGTGACTGAAAACTGATGACGGCCGCTGATTACTGAATACTGAATTAATATGTCTGTTTTCTTTGTACATTGAATCTGTATTATATATATATATATATATATATATATATATATATATATATATATATATATATATATATATATATATATATATATCTAAGAACAAAACTTGAACACTAGAATACTACACTTATATCAACTTTCTTTAACATATAAACAAAAATAAATCTGAATAATCAAGTTTGTAAATAAATATATAATTTCAACTTTCTTTAACATATAAGCAAGAAAAAAAAATCTGAAAATCAAGAATATTTAACATATAAACATGTATTTCAACTTTCTTTAATATATAAACAAGAAAATATCCAAAACATCAAGGATTTTTAACATATAAACACAATTTTTCTTTATCATGGTCGGAGAGTACGTGCAGGGTGTAGTCGGATTGAAAATTTTTATTATAAAATTTTAAATTATACTTCCAACTTGTTCATTAATATTCAAATATAAATATTTTAGTAACACAAATATAATTTCAGTATATTTTCTATTAACTTAAATTATTTATTAGTTATTTTTAGCAAAGAAATTATTTATTAGCTAATTAACAAGCCATTAAAAGTAGCAAAATACATAAATTTAACGACGACGACAGAGATTGATGGCGGCGGTGGCAAGCTGTAGGGTTTGGACGCTGATGGCGGCGGTGGCAAGCTGTAGGGTTTGGACGCTGATGGGGGCAGTGGTGAGTGGTGAGTGTGAGTTCTAAGTCGAGAGGGAGGAAAGTTGTTTTTAGATATAAAATAAGTGACAATAAGTGAGTAAAATACGATGACTGAATAAGTAATGAAAGTGATGATTTACCACTTGTTACTTATGAAAAAGTAACGCACTTATTAGCCAAAATCACTTGCCGAATAAATGAAATGACTAAATCAGCATTTATTATAGGAAAAAGAACACCCTCTAAAATTTCTTACTAATTAATAAAAAAAAAATTCAGTTAGTTTTAGTATTAAACTTGTATAATAGTGACAAACTTAATATATTTTTGCTTATAAAGAGAGTGATTATCTTTTTATAACATGAAATAAAATATTTTGCATTATGCAAAAAAGCAACAATCTAACCAAGTATATTATCATAGGAGGGTCCTTATAGATATGGGGTTTGTCCAAATTTGTGCAAAATAAACACTACACATGTCTTTTAGTAAAACTAAAGAAATCAATGCTATAATAAGAAATTACCTTTTCTAAACTTTAGGACATAATGTACAATATGCTATTTTGGTCCTTCAATATTCCAAAATTTGAAAGAGAGTTTTATCTAATATAAATTTATGACAATTGATTTGGCACTCACTAATTTAAAATGTAAAAAATCATCACATACTTCCATACTAGTAACTTTGATTAGTGCATGAATGTGCGTGAATTTTATATATCATCTGTGTAATATTAATTAAAACGTGTTTATAAAAAAAAATTAAAAAAAATTACATTTAAAAGCGGTACCCGTACCTTCAGGTGCGCTGCATAACAACCGGTACTCACTTGAACCTAAATCTATATAATTTGTGCGTTTAATGTATAAAGTTATGTATTTAATGTCAAAATTTATATATTTGATAAATTCATGCATTTCATGTAAATATTTGTGTATCTCATGATAAATTTGTCTAATTTATGAATGAATTTGTGCATTTGATCTTTAAATTTGTGCATTTAGTGTATAATTTAATGAATTTAAATTTTAAAGTTAATTTTAATGTTAGATAATGATATTTATTAATATCGAAGACCAATGGTGGTTTTTAGTAATAAAATTCAATTTTAAATTTGTACATTTGATGTACAAAGTTTTGCATTTTGGAGTGATTCTCACAATTTTCAGAGAATTATGGGGTTCTTACCAGAACCCAAGCATATATATATATAGAATCAGGTTTATTAGCGTACCTATGAGATTCCAGCGTACCTTAATGTGAATGATCATGCACATATCTTTTTTTTAATAGACATGTATAAGACAACATTATAAGACTTTTTTTCAAAAGAAGCAATAACAAAAATCTTGTGAATGGTAAAAAAAGATCATGTGAATGGTTATTCACACCATTCACATGGTATGAAATGAGCATTCACATGGATGACCATTCACATAAATATGCATTGAGCATTCACATAATTTTTAAGGACACAGAAAATGTGAATCTATGTGAAATTCATATATCATGTGTATAACATTAAATTAAACATGATTATGTGAAAAAAAAATTAAAAAAAGTTTTTTAAGGTTGGTACATTCGGGTGCACTTGATTTCGAGAGGTACCTATTTGAACCCGAATACACACACACACACACACACACACACACACACACACATATATATATATATATATATATATATATATATTAGATGTATATATATATATGATCTCTATCTATGTATTACAATATATCTAGATATGTCTATATATATATAGATACATAGATATATGATATTACATACATATATATATAATATTAGATCTCTGTATATATATATATATATATATATATATATATAGGGTGATGATAACATGAGGATTGTTCTTAAAATGAAGACGGTAAGAACCAATAGAATTACTTTATTTTGTGAATCAACTAATAAGAAGTAAGGTGACATAATTTTAATGAAGTTGAATATTATATGAGGTGGAATCTAATAAAAGGACATTTGGTCATTGTGCACCATATATTTCAAATTAATTCTATTAGTCTTTAATTGTGAATCAGGCAACACCGATTTTCTTGGCACCATCGTGATTCACAACACCTACAATGATTCACAATGACAGCGTGATTCATGACACCACGATCATCAACTAAACCGCCGACGTCGCCGCCTGCACGCCATCACCATCCCCACTTACCCATTGCGTCTCCTTCTACTCCCCCTCGGCCACATGCAACACCACCACCTCAAACGATGATGATGAACGATAAATATGATGATGTATCACGATGAACACGATAAATACGATGCATAGATCAACGATGAATGATGTTGATGATTAACAGCGATGCATCACGATGAACACGATGCATTGATGAATGATGATGATGATGATGATGAACAATAAATACGATGATGATGACTAACATCGATGCATCATGAATTGTATAGATTTCGTATAGATAACGTCGAGATGCATCACGAACTAAACGATTAATATGAATTGTATCGATATCTCCATCATCTTTTTTGAATTTCTGTAATTTTTCTTAAATTTGGAAGGTATTCAATTGTTTATTTTAGCATTTATTATTTAATTATTTGTTAAAATATCAAATTTAATGAGGCATGCATATTTCCCAAAATGCCCTTCTATGTTTGTTTTGCAATGCACAAGATGCATAAAATTGTCCAACTATTTACCATTTTGCTATTTAATCTAATCCATACAAAATTTTAATTTAATGGATTGTATAGGTTTTTTTGTATCTCGATTCACAAAAGTTCTCAATTGAAACTCCCTATATATACATATAATATGGTTCGAGAGAGTATCACTCATTATGCAGTGCACCAGAATGTACCACCTTTAAAAAAACTTTTAAATTTTTTTTTTCATAAACATGTTTTAATTAACATTATGAAGATCATTTATAAATTTCACATACATTCACATCTGACATCTCCTAATGCCTAAAAATTGATTTGAATATACACTTATATAAATTTGTATATATGTGAACGTGCATTTATGTGATGTATGATTTCATGTACTTAGAATATGTGAATTTTCGTGAAATTTATGTATCATCTGTGTAATGTTAATTAAAACATGTTTAATAAGAGTGGTACCTTCTGGTGTGCTGCGTAATAGTTGTACTCACTTGAACACACACACACACATATGTGTGTGTGTGTGTGTGTGTGTATATATATATATATATATATATATATATATATATATATGTGTGTGTGTGTGTGTGTGTGTGTGTGTGTATATATATATATATGTTCAAGTGAGTACCACCCATTATGCAGTGCACCAGAAGGTACCACCCTTAAAAGTAATTTTTTTTCATGAACATGTTTTAATTAACATTACACAGATCATATGTAAATTTCACGCAAATCCGAACACTCTAAGTGCATGAAAACAAGCATCACATGAATGCATGTTCACATACATTCAAAATTATGTAAGTGTGTCTTCACATCACTTTTTAGGAGCTAGAAGATGTGAATGCATGTGAAATTTACATATGATCTTCATAATGTCTATTAAAACATGTTAATGAAAAAAAATTCAAAAAAAAAGTACTTTTAAAGGTGAGTATATATATATATATATATATATATATATATATATATATATATATATATATATATATATATATATATATATATATATATATATATATATATATATATATATATATGGTTTAGGTTCAAAAAAGTCCCTTCAAAAATCCAGTGTACCAAGGGTACCCATCCAAAGCCACAAGATTAAATAAATCAATGGTTGTGATCAAAAAATGTAATTCCATGCGCGTCCCCCCTTTTTTTGTGCTGGAAGGGTATTTTCGTAATTACAGTGACCATTCACATTACTTAATTCATCATTCACATTAATTGATCATTCACATTAGTTAATTGATCATTCACATTACTTAATTATTCATTCACAACACTTATTTGATCATTCACAATAATTATTTGACTATTTACAATTCTTTTACACTTATTTGATCATTCACAATAATTATTTGACTAATTGATCATTCATATTACTTAATTGATCATTCACATTACTTAATTGACCATTCACATTACTTAATTGACCATTCACATTACTTAAATGATTATTCACATTACTTAATAATCATTTACGTTACTTAAATGATCATTCACATTACTTAATTGATCATTCACCTTACTTAAATGATCATTCACATTGCTTATTTGACCATTCACATTGGTAAAATAATATCAGCACAACATGTGAATCTGAGCATTGTCAACTACTAACAAGCAGTAACAAGATTAATGACAAACAGGAACAATGGTCATTCATGTAACGCTCAAATTCTCAAATCTATCAAACATTAATAACATCAACCAATGTGAATGATCATTCAGCTAATGTGAATGGCCATTCACATTAGAAAATTTACCATTCACATTGGTTGTACCATATCAGCACAACATGTATGTTGTGCATCGTCAACTACTAACAAGCGGTAACAAGATTAATGACAAACAGTAACAATGATCATTCATGTAACGCTCAAATTCTCAAATCTATCAAACATTAATAACATCAACCAATGTGAATGATCATTCAGCTAATGTGAATGGTCATTCACATTAGGAAATTTACCATTCACATTGGTTGTACCATATCAGCACAGCATGTTTGCTGTGCATCGTCAACTACTAATAAGCAGTAACAAGATTAATGACAAACAGTAACAATGGTCATTCATGTAACGCTCAAATTCTCAAATCTATCAAACATTAATAATATCAACCAATGTGAATGATCATTCAGCTAATGTGAATGGTCATTCACATTAGGAAATTTACCATTCACATTGGTTGTACCATATCAGCACAGCATGTATGATGTGCATCGTCAACTACTAACAAGCAGTAACAAGATTAATGACAAAACAGTAACAATGGTCATTCATGTAACGCTCAAATTCTCAAATCTATCAAACATTAATAACATCAACCAATGTGAATGATCATTCAACTAATGTGAATGGTCATTCACATTAGGAAATTTACCATTCACATTGGTGAAATAATATCAGCACCTTACATTAGTCCTGTTAATTGTCAACTACGTTTTGTGAATGATCAATCTTCTAATGTGAATGGTCATTCACATTAGGTAAATGTGCATTCACATTTGATGAATGACGAGAACAGCAATGTTAGACTTCATCTTCTACATACCATCAATGTTAAATGTATTTAAGTAATGTGAATGATCAATTAAGTAATGTGAATGATTAATTAAGTAATGTGAATGATCATTTAAGTAATGTGAATGGTCAATTAAGTAATGTGAATGGTTAATTAAGTAATGTGAATGATCAAATAAGTGTACAAGAAGTATAAATAGTTAAATAAGTGTTGTGAATGATCAATTAAGTAATGTGAATGATCAATTGACTAATGTGAATGATGAATTTAAGCAATGTGAATGGTCGCTGCAATTACGAAAATACCCTTGCCTATGTGGGGTACGCTGGATACACAGGCTTTCACAAGGGACGCTGTGGAACCAAATTCATATATATATATATATATATATATATATATATATATATATATATATATATATATATATATATATATATATATATATATATATATATAGTAGTTTATAAACCCATGTATAACATGGGTATACATTTAAAAATTTAATTTCATTAATGTTGTAGGATAATTTTTAAATATATTTTATCAAATTTATAATATCTATTTATATAATACAATAAATATTAATATAAATTTATAAAAAGAAAAGTTATCATTCAAATTCAAATTTGAGTTTTACATTAGATAAGATTTAGATTTGATTAGATATTATTTAAATTATATATTATAGATAGATTGGAAACTGTTAGGTACACGTGACAATCCCATGTTAAGCCAATTGGCGCTCTATCTAGATGCCATTTGACATCTAGTTACTCATATAATAGAATAGATAGATATATACTAGTTTATTACCCGTGTATTACGCGGATATTTTTAATATATAATAAAATATAATAAATTAAAAGGTAAATGTATAAATAATATTACTTTTAAACAAAAGGCATATAAGAAGGATATTATTATTTATTATAACCTATTATATTTATATATTTCTATACTAGTTTATTACCCGCGTATTACGCGGATATTTTTAATATATATAAAATATAATAAATAAAAAGATAAAGATATAAATATTATTTTATAAACAAAAGTATATTAAGGTGATATTAATTATGACCTATTAATTTTGTATATTTCTAAATATATATGAAGAGTGATTATTTTCTTATATATATATTTTTAAACTTTTATTATATTATCTTATAATTAATAAGTTAGTAAATTATTAGATTTTGTTTGATTTGAATTTAAAAGTGGATTATATTAGCTTTGGATAGATTTAATTGATAAGTTAGTAGAGTATTAGATTTTGTTTGATTTAATTTGACTTGAATTTAAAAGTGGATTATATTAGATTTGGATAGATTTGATTTAAATTTCTTTATTATTTTTAAAATCTATAACTTCCACATGTCGATTATGGTGACGACACGTGGCTTCACCAGAAAAAAGTATAGTTACTCTTTTAATAGTATATATATATATACATACTAAGGATCTTTTGTGAACACTTTATTCGTTGTGAACATTGTGAACAATTATAAAATAGCTTTTGAATCTTATGAATCTTGTTGAAAATACTACCGAACCCTTCTATTAACTCATTAATCTTATTGGATTCTATGGATTTTATTGAATCCAATTAATTTGTCGACTATCATAAATCTTGTTGAATTCTATGCATCTTGTTATAAAAACTACGTACTATGAACCTTTTGAATGTTCTGAATCTTAAATAGACACTTCTATGAACCTTTTGAATCATATGAATCATATTACAAACACTTGTTGATATATATGAATGATTATATGTATTTTTTTTTATTTGTTCACAATGTTCACAACGAATAACTTGTCCACAATGGATCTCATTCCTATATATCCCTATATATATATATATATATATATATATATATATATATATATATATATATATATATTGAAAACGCGTTAATTAAAGTTATAATATTAAATTCGAATTAAAAACATAAAATGACACTAACAAACAAAACCATTGAGATTCTTACGATATTCATTAATCTAGAAAGGAATCATAATGGGGGTGCTTTTGGTAACATTGTTGCTTTCAATATATATTTAATTTTATTTACATTATTATAAATTTTTTTAGTAACTGCCTCATCTTCGTTTTGCAACTATATTTTCACAAATACATTAAGGGAATCTTCAATCTAGTGACATAAGGTTCGTAGATTGTAGAGCATATTATTATTAATTAATTAAAGTTTATCCGTGTAATATTTATTTCATTATATTAATTTTAAAATTTTAATTCCATTTGTTATAAACTAACAGATTAACATCAAAATTATCGGTTAAACCTCAAACTCTTTGACTATTATCCTCAGTAACACTTATATTATGATTTTGCACTTATTGATTTCGTCAAGATGTTGGTTTTACTTTTTTTTGTTCATTTTTAAATTATGCAACTCGTATTTAAAGAAATTTACATAAAAAAAAGTTATAAATTTGCAATGAATATTATAGTTTAGTACATTGTTTACTACTTATGTTTGTTTTGTATAGCATATGCTACTAAGGATGAGTATTTGGACCAAAAAAACCAGACTGGACAAAAAAAACCCGAAAACCGGCCCGACTAAACCGTTATTAATGAAGTTGGTCCGGTTTCGGTTTCTTTAAAACCACTATTTTCGGTTTTCTGGGTTCGGTCCATCGGTTTTCGGTTTTCAACCCGACCCAAACCGGAATTTAAACTTCATGTCATCAATTTTAAAGTTTATGTTATATTGTTGTTTTTTGTAGTCCATAAAGAAACAAAAATTCTAATTATTATTTCTAAATCATATAAAAAGTATATGTAATAGCTATTTGAGATCTTTCGTAAATATATAATTATGTATAAGTCTTTTCAACGATGTAATTTTTTTTGTTATAACACTGTAGAGATAAAATAAAGAGAACTTAATATAAGTAATGTATGTTTGATGCTTTATTTTGTTCAAAGAAAATGTGATATACTTGAAAATTTCACAAAAAGAAAGAGTTGAGGAAGGAAAATAAACAAAACATTAAAACATCTATAAAACTTGTACGAGCTCCAACTGGTCCGAGAACCGAAAAACCAGACCAAAAACCGGACCGGACCAAACCCGTTACAAACATTAGGTCGGTTTTCGGTTTTCTTATTTCCCTAATTTCGGTTTTCGGTTTTTTTTCCGGTCCGGACCAGTTTGGGCCGGTTTGGTCCAAATGCTCATCCCTATATGCTACTAAAACAGTAGAAACTATACTATTATAATAATTAATGTTGGAAAAATAGGTTTTATTGTTTATATGACTTTTTAAGCTTTTCTTTAGCATCAAATATGACATTGTAACGCTTTTTGTGATATTTTTTGTTATTGGTTGGTATTATATGACAAACTGAGTCATCGTAAACATGGTATCTAATATAGAAGTTCAATGATCTAATGATTTTTATTACCAATGGGGTCATTTGGTATCAGGGTGATAAATAAGTGTGAGGTTACGGGTTCGACTCCTGTTGGCGGCAAGTTTGAATTTAGGTGAAAGTAAGTCTAAAGTCCCCATTTTGGGCAAAGAAGTAATTTAGGAGTAAGAGTAGGGTTAGTTTATCGTTAAAAAAATGATCTTTAAAACTTTAGTATTACAAAATACTTTTTTATCACGTCTTATTCTCTTGGTATAACAAAGATTTATTTTTAGTCTATTTTTTCTAATTTAATTTTTCATTAATCGCATTTAATGAATTAAAATAAAACAAATAAAAGAGTAAATTACATGAATGGTCCATGTGGTTTATAACAAATTACAAGTTTCGTTCTTTACTTTAAAAAATTACATTAGTAGTCTATATTTTGAAACAATATCACGTTTTCAGTCCCTAAACAACTTAATAAATCTTTAAAAATTCTGATTTTGCCCTTATAGATTAATTTCACATATGGTCCCTAATCAATTAATTTTGTTTTTCTTTATATTTAATTATTGGGAGAATTACTAAAATAGCCAAAAATCACACCCCATTATCAAGTTTTAGCCAAAAATATCAATCTAAACAAAATAACCACACTTTACGTTACCATATTTACGTGATACATCATTTAAAAGGATCTGTATTTTTTATTAATATTTTAATTCATTACGTTACAAAAAGGTAAATGGTAACGTAAGTAGTGGTACTTTACGTTACCAAATTTAAATGTTCTTCCTTCCCAATAAAAAGTAGGTGGCTTGTCATTTCATGGTAAACACCTTTTGGTAACGTAAAGACCATTACTTTACGTTACCAAACACCTTTTGTAACGTAATGCATTAAAATATTAATGTGATAACGTAAAGTGTGACTATTTTGGTTAGATTGATATTATTTGGCTAAAACTTGATAATGGGGTGTGATTTTTGACTATTTTAGTAATTATCCCTTAATTATTTGTATATTTATAAAGTATGTTTTACTTATTAGTATAATAATTTAATTACAATTTATTTATGTATTTTTACCTATATATTAATAAGTTTTATTATTATTATTGTTATTGATATCATTGTTATTATTATTGACATTTATTCGTTTTGACAAAAAGATTTATTTTTTTATTTTTTATTTTTTTATAAAAATTTTCCATTTATCAATGTATTTAATTATTTTACCCTTCTAATCTTCATATATTAACTTTTAAATGCTATTAATTTTGTTTTTGAAATTCTAAACATGAAAAAAATATGTACATTCATTTATAAATTTTAAAAATCATTCATTCTTATTTTATAGATTTTTAATAGTAAACTAATGTATATTCTACATATGAAATAGTATTAATAAAGTTGTATTATTTCTAATAAACTTTAACAAACTTATATTTTTTTAGCATTTATAAAAATTTTTATGAGTGTAACATAGGGCTGTAAAACGAACCAAACGATCATGAACAATTTTCAAAATGAAATATTTTTATGCCTAAACGTCAACCTAATTCATTTAATAATTAACACATGGTATTAGCACGTACTTTCACTCCTAATTTTTATCTTTGATTTTGTCACATGTCACAATCACATTTTTAAGTTGATTTTTAATCTTGTTACTTATATCTATCTCATTTTTTGTAAAGAAAATTATGAATAAATTGGTTAGACCACCTTTATTTGGTTAAAACCTAATATATAGGTTGCAATTTTAAATTGTTTTGATCCACCACTTAATGGTGAATTGGTGATTAAAATTACAATATATGAAAATATACTAATTATATATTAATAAAAGTTTAATGACTATATAATGACATGTTAAAAAACGTTATTATATTGTATTAACCCAAATTCAACTATATATTACAAGATATAAAGCGCGTTTAGATTTGTGTTTGAAAAATTGATGTAGCGTTTCGGAAACTAATAATCAGATAATAGTTGTAACAAAAAATTGTTGCTGGAAATGTAGTGTCTGGTTTCGTTTCTGTTTTTGCTATCATAATTATCAAATAATCAGTTTTTAAAATGTTTGGATTTGCGGTTTAACTTGTAAAATAACCAAATAATCACTTATTAAACAAATATCCTAGATATCTGACCTTATGAAAAAGTGTGGTATGATTAACTATAAACGTAAATAATCACTTATTAACGTCTGCAATCCAAACAAATTATAAACTAATTATTTACGTTATTATAATGTAATAAACTAATAATCTCGTTAATAACACAAAATTAAACACTTTTATGTATTTAATAATAAATTAAAATAAAATAAAGGGATAATTGGACATTTGGACTTGGTCAGTTTATGTATGTGCACACGTTGACCTTTCCATATCTCTCCTAGAACTTTGAACCCCAAATGAAAACACTACGCGATGATTGCGGCTATCTATTATTCTTTAAAAAAAACACAAAATTATATTCATTTTAAAACAATAATATTGTATACTCTTAATATTTAAAATATTTCTCATTTAAATTATTGTTATTACTAATCTATTAACCCATGTATTACAATGAATATATTTTATGAATAATTATTATCTTAAAATATATAAAACTATTAAAACTAGTATTATAAAGATACAAAAAACATATTAATATTGAAATAAAATTAATTTGATTTAACAACAATTATTGAATATATAAAATATACAATTTAAAATGATGATACGAGAATAAACAGAATTAGCCTTTAAAAGCATATATTGGTTAATTTAACCAATATACTGGTTAACTTAATAATAAAAAATGGAGGTGAAAAAATTATCCTGTAATATTATGACGACATGTGATGATAAACTTTTTTTATTAATATACATGATATAAATATAGGTTTTAGTCGTAAGATACTTCATCAATAAAATTATTAATTAATTTGGCTAATTAATTGAGTTGCATAAATTAGGAAACAAATCAAAATCAAATTTATTTACTTTCTATTGAATTAAAAAAATTGTAGTCATGTGCTTAATTAGGAAAAAGAGCGGGAAAGCAAAAAAAAATAATGTCTTTAGAAAGAGACACTTGTCCAAAATTATTTTCTTTTATTAATATATATAGAAGATATAGATTAGCATTTACCTTAAATTGTAGCATACATTTATTGCCTTGCTGAAGTCATTTGTGTTTTTTTATACCATTTACCTTTTAATTTTTATAACTTACATATTAATATAAATACAGTGTCATTGAAAATGGTAAAAGGTAAAAGGTTGTGCTATACGCACGCTCCCAACTCTTAATTTTATTAATTACACACACTCGGTCCTTCTAATAACTTGATTAATGATGTGGACCTCATAAATATCAAATAAATTTTCTTAATGAAGTGTAGGGGTGAGCAAAAACCGAACCGGAAAACCAAAAAACCCGGAAAAACCAAACCGAAAAAACCGGAAAACCGGGAAACCGAAAAACCAAAAAAACCGAAACCTAAAAAACCGGAGTAAATGGTTTGGTTTCGGATTCCCTCTCAAAACCGAACCGAAAAAACCGAACCGAACCGGTTTTAAAATTAATTTAATTTTTATAAATATTTTATATATATTTATTGAGTTATTTCTACTTTCACTCATATTTAATGTTACGCTCTACTCCTATATTAAAGGAAACTTTTTTCAATTATATTTATAATTGATATTTATGATGTTAAAATGCTAATTAATTGACATTATTAATAGTTATGCTTATTTTAATTATATGTGAAGTAGATAATGCTAATTAATTGGTATAAATATTATTATTATATTTTACATTATGAAATTACTTAAATTAATTCAAAGCCTAAGTTAGTAAATTTAATAAATTAGAGTATAAAACAACTAAATTAATATTTAATATCCAATTTTATCAATTCGAAGTATCAAACTAACACATAAGTCGATTAAAAATTCAAACATAAACAATTATTTTTTAGTGATTTATCAAATAGTGCTTAAGTTTAGTAAAGAAAAATTCAATTTTAGTAAAAAAGTGTCTAAGATTTTTCGGGTTTGAACCCAAAAACCAAACTGTTTTCGAAAAACCAAAAAACCCACGGGTGTAAACCGAAAAACCGGTAATCCAAACCAAAAAACCGAAATCCCGAAACCGGGAAAAACCGAAACTGAACGGTTTCTCCATTTCAAAAACCGAAATTTTCGGTTTGGGTTCGGTTTCGGCCAAAAACAGAATCGAACCGCCCCATGCTCACCCCTAATGAAGTGTTACCCCTAAATTTCTAATCATACACTTTATTGCCACATCACTTGGGTAGACAAATGGTTGGAAAAATTTTCTTTGAATGGTTTATTTCCGAAAGTTTTTGCAATCGAAAGTAATAAGCGGTGCACCGTAAACATGAGATTGCAAAGTGAGCACCAAGGTAGTATAAAAATGTGATGGTTGTGGACAGTAGCTTCGGAGGCAAAAAGGTTGGAAAATAAAATTAAAGAAATGGAAGCAATGCTGAAAAATGTTGTATTAAGAGTAGGAAATGATGGGTGAAAATGGGAAGGTGATGCATCGGGTGTTTATTTCGGTAAAAGCTATGAGAGGTATTATTAAAAGTGTTGAGAGTCCTGTTGTAAGTAGCATATGTTTCTGGAATGATTGACTGCCTATGAGGATAAATTGTTTTCTAAAGAAGCTTGCGGTAAAAATAATTCCTACGAGGAAGAATCTAAATTTGAGAGGGATCAATGTCTCCTCAGTTTTATGTCTTTTTTGTGAAGGGGAAGAGGAAACAGAAGAGCGTCTCTTTTATTCTTGTTCAATAACCAAGGAGTTATGGAATTAGTTGATGTTATGGTGTGATATAAAAGTGGGACAACATCAATCTCTTGATAATTTAATCGTCTTGGTGTTAGCAAAAGGAATCACAAAGATGAGAAGGAATTGAAGTAGCCATAGGAGGTTTAATTTGGTTTCTATGGAAAGCTAGAAATAATGTTGTCTTTAACGGAATCAAAATCTCGACGTCAATGATCAAGGATGAACTACAAGCTAATTTATTCTCATGGATAAAATATAGGGTGAATTGTAAGGGGTTAGTGTGGGAATTGTGGTGCTCTGGTCCATTCTCTATATTCTAAGTTACCTTTTTGTATCTTTCTACTAGCATCTTGCTAGAGTTATTTATAATATTTTCTTTGGATCTCTAGTTGGAAGTGATGACTATGCCGAAACTCCTAGCTAGTTTTCCTTTTGCTTTTCAAAAAGAAAACTTGATTTATTTTTTTGGTTTTTAAGTAAAATGAGACCTATAAATTTATAATCACACACACTTATTGTCACATCATTTATTTTTAGGAGCATGAAACCTATGAATTTTTAATCACGCATCCATTGTCAAATCATTTTAATTTTTTTTTTTTTTACTTTTTATGTTTTATGAATTATAAAGCTATAAGGGTGCAATGTGAAAATTACATTTATATAAATGTTGACCGAATTTGTTTCTTATTCATTCATATCTTATTCGTTTCTCGATTGTTTAGCATTTGTTAGTTATTTATATTTCTTATTTAGCGTAAGTAATGATATTTTTAATATTCACTGTGTGTATTATTTATTAATATAAGATTTTGCTACTCTGGAAGAATAAATGAATTGGATGGATTACGTAGCAAAATCTGTCGGTATAGTTATCCTAAAAAATGGTCGAAGTTTTCAAATAAACGTGAATTGAGAAAAGTTTGGTTGATGTGTGATTGAGATGGTGAGAGTATAGAGATATTGGTTCTAGTAGTAGAGATTTGTAACAGAAAAATCAGTTACCCTTTCAACCTAGTTGTTTTGTCGTAATGCGTCTGAATGAAGATGAAAGATTTTTTATGACTGAATTGACTATATGACACCTCATGATATTTTTGCTATAATAAAAGCTCGAAATGAAAATAAATCATTATCATTGAAAATCGCATACAGTGAAAGTTTCAGAGTTAAAATCAACATGGATGCTGATTATTGAAAGTAAACAATACGGCTAGGGTTTTCTATTAGAATTGAAGTTAAGAACAATGAAAGATGAAAATAATACATATAAGAAAAGATTATAAAAATGACAAAATCAACCTTCTACTATGCTAACTATAATCTTCTACTATGCTAACTATAATAAGAAGAATATATATGTTAATATCTCCCCTCAAACTCATAATGCCACTGCAACAAGCATTGAGAGTTTGTCAGCCAAGAAGCGGAAACGGAAAGTCGAATGAGCCTTCGTAAAAATATCAGCAATCTGTATAGTGGACGGAACATAAGGCAATGAAATGGTCCCCATGCGAAAATGATGACAAGTGAAATGACAGTCAATCTCAATATGTTTCGTACGCTCATGGAAGACAGAATTACGAGAAATCTGAATAGCACTCTGATTATCACAATACAAAGGAGTAGGCGCAGAAACATTAACACCCATATCCGCTAGCAACCAACGCAACCAAACAACCTCACAGGTAGTAACTGCCATAACACGATACTCAGCCTCCGTAGAAGAGCGAGAAACAGCATCCTGCTTTTTGTTTTTCCATGAGATAAGAGAGTTTCCGAGGAAAATGCAAAAACCTGTAGTAGACTTGCGATCGTTGGGGTTGCCTGCCCAATCAGCATCGCTATAAGCACGTAGCTCTAGTGACGATATAGAAGGACATAACAAACTCTGAAACTGAGTACATCTCAAATACCTCAAGATACGAAGAACAGCTCCCCAATGTACAGTAGTAGGAGCGTTAACAAACTGACTAACCACATGAATGGCATGAGAGATATCTGGACGAGTGACAGTGATGTAAATCAAACTGCTTACAATAGTACGATACAAACTCGGATATGATAGAGGAACGTCATCATTCAGGGAGTAACGTGCATTGGTTTCAAGTGGAGTATCAACAACTTTGTTGTCAGAAAGACGAGCATGTTCAAACAAATCTGATATATACTTCGACTGAGATAACAAATAACCCTTATCAGAGTGAGCAACTTCAATCCCTAGAAAGTAACGTAACAATCCCAAGTCTTTCATAGCAAAATGAGTAGCAAGATCACGTTTAGAGACTCACTCAATACCCTCAAGATCATCACCGGTAATAATCATGTCGTCAACATATAAAGATAATAGAATCCGACCGGCACCTGTGGTTTTAACAAACAATGCTGAGTCAGAATTGCTTGCAACAAATCCAAGAGAAGTGACAACCGTAGAGAATTTCTCAAACCAAGCACGAGGGGCTTGTTTGAGACCATAAAGAGCCTTACAAAGAAGACAAACTTCACCCTTTTATTAAGCAACACCTGGAGGAGGAGTCGTGTAAACCACCTCATTAAGATCACCATTCAAAAAAGCATTTTTAACATCCATTTTGAGATATTTTCCACTGACGAACAAAAGCCACTGCAATCAAAGTACAAACAGTGGTCATCTTTGCAACAGGCGCAAAGGTTTCCTCGTAATCCATACCGTACTGCTGTGAGTATCCCTTAGCAACAAGTCTGGCCTTATATCGTTCAACAGACCCATCTGATTTGGTCTTATCTTGTAGACCCAACGACAACCAATGGGATCCTTTCCTGGAGGGAGAGGAACAAAATCCCATGTATGAGTTTGATACAGAGCAGTACGCTCCTCAGCCATCACATCCTGCCAAAGTGGATCAGAAACAGCCTCTCTATAGGATGTAGGCTCAAACAAACGGTGAACATTAGCAATAAAAGAAGCAGAATAAGAAGAATATGCGAAGTCGGGAAGTTTGGTAAACTTGCGAGCGCGAGTAGACTTACGTGTGGTAGGAGCATCCGCAGTTTCAGTAGGTGAATGCGTGGTCGTAGGCGTAGGCATAGGATGAGGATCCGAAGCTGTAGACGACTCAGGAACAAATGTAGATGAAACATATGTCTCAGAATCAGATGTAGCTAACGGATGGTCTTTAGTGTTAAGACCAAAAGGATCAATAGACAAAAGTTCTGACCGTGTCGGGGTAGGTGACGTAACCGGAATTGAGAAGAAGGGAATGTGTTCTAAAAATGTTACATGACGCGATACATATCGTTTTTGACTGACCGGATCAAAACAACGATACCCCTTTTGACCTATCCCATACCCCAAGAACATACATAAGGCTGACCGAGAAGACAACTTATTGCGCTCAACATGTGGACGGAGAACGAAACAAGTACAACCAAACACACGTAGAGAAGAGTAGTCAGGTGTGTATCCATAAAGTGTTTCGAAAGGAGATTTACCTGAGTTATGAGCGATGTGAATTCGATTAATGACATAGGCAGCAGTAAGAAGAGCTTCAGCCCAGAAGATAGAAGGAACTTCAGATGATAATAAGAACGACCTGGCAGTTTCAAGAAGATGTCGATGTTTTCGTTCGGCAACACCATTTTGTTGAGGGGTATCGGTACACGAAGTCTGATATATGGTGCCATCAGAAGCAAGTAATTGGATGAAGTCATTAGAAGTATATTCACCGCCTAAGTCACAACGAAAACATTTAATAACCGTCGAATGTTGGGTTTGGTTTTAATTAAAGCTCTAAAATCTTTATAGATGGAGAAAAATTCAAACATGTGTTTCATCATATAAATCCATGTATAACGGGTATAATCATCAATAATTGAAAATAATATCTAGAACCCCCTTACAAGACATAGGAGAAGGTCCCCACACATCAGAATGAATCAAATCAAATGGTGTAAAAGAACAAGAGACACTTTTATCAAATGGCAAAGCAGAATATTTTGCTAGTTTACAACCACTACAATCAGAAATATCAGAATAATTCAATTGACCTAGAGCGCCTGTAGAGGCCAAAAATTGTAAACGAGGCGCTGAAGCATGACCTAAACGAGAATGCCACATGTAAAAATCAGAAGACAAACGACTCAAACGAAAGGAAGACAAATCGACATTTGAAGCGCCACATCTAAAACTCTGAGATCATCCCAAACATAGAGCTCTCCCAGCCTACGACCTATCCCAATCACCTTCTGAGAATGCGGGTCCTGAACACAACAAATCAAGTCAGAAAAGAAGACACAATAACCAGATTTGCATAGCTGGCTAATTGAAGCAAGGTTTAAAGCAAGATTAGGAATATAATACACATCAGGTAAAGATACACGAGAGGTGACAATAGAGTCAACACCTTCTAATGGCATAGACGTGCCATTAGCAGTCATAATAGATATAGACGAACCCGAAGACAAAGAAACAAATGATGACAAATGAGGTGACATATGATGCGAAGCACCAGAGTCCAATATCCATAAAGATGGTAGCATACCTGATGTAGTCAAAGAAGATAGACCTGACAGATGATGAGGCAAAAAACTGTTTGAACTGCTCAAATACTTGAGGATCCAAGGCGGAGGGTGGCGTGGTGTTGGAATTATCCAATGATGGCAAAGCAGTAGCAGTATTGAACTGTGGTGGGCGAGGAACCCAAGGAGTGGAACTCGTAGGACAAGGCTGAAACTGTCCAGGAGATTTACTTTGCTGAGGAGGCCTTTGATGCTGCTGTTTACCACTGCAAGTAAAATTGGACACTGAGACTTCCAATGATTCTTTCCTTTACAGAATGCACACTCATCATAAGCAACTTTAGAAATGGGTTTGCCAATAGATAGTTGTGGAGTGGCAAACACAGCAGGAGTGGGCGTAGACTTTAAACCTTTATCAATCTGATATCTAAGACGAGTGTCCTCAGCAACTAACTCATGAACAACCGAATCCACCGAGGGAAGAGCAGTACGATGAAGGATTGTCTCACGTAATCCTTCAAACTCAAATCGAAGAGCCATAAGAAACTGTACCAAGCGTTGTTCTTCCCTCCTAGCGATATACGGGCGGAAAGCTTTCAATTCTGCAGATTCGGTGAGAGCCAACTGATCCCAAAGATTCGACATGGCAGAGTAAAAATCGTGAACACTCATATCATTCTGTTGAAGCGCTCGAATATCAATTTCCAACTGATACTGCTTTGCAAAATTCGATTGAGTGTACAACCGTTCTAAATGATCCCAAACTTCTTTGGCAGTCTCGTACTTAGCCAACTGAATACCAATAAATTGAGTGACAGAATTATTTATCCAAGTAATGATCTTAGCATTATCGGTCTCCCAAAGATCGACAAGTGTTGCATAATTTTCTATTTTGTTATCCGTAGGCTTAACCTTGGTACCATTTACGTAACCCCACATAGATTTTCCACGCAAAAAATTCTTCATAACATAACTCCAATATTCCTAATTGTTACCTTCAAGTTGAATACTAATAGATTGAAGCAAATTATCTTTACGAATAGCCATCACAATGATAATGAGAATTCAATGAAAATGTAGCAGTCAAATACAAAAAATAATAACTCCAAACCGAGTCCTCTAATCAACAATCCAAACGGTCAGATATAATATGCATGTGTTGGGAATCTACTGTCAAAAAATCACAAAGATCTAACGGTTGAAGAACTCAAACCGTTGTTTTTCTTACGACTACGCAAAAACCTACAAAATCTGACGGCAACCACCTTCGACAACAAATAACTCCTATTACAAAGCTATATTGAACAATCCCAACAGTGGTATTGAAGATAAGTATGTTACACACTTACAGTATAAAAATCAAGACGGTCCAACGGTGGAAGAATTCCGAAACGCATTTTCTTTATAACAGCGTAAAACTGGGCGAAAATTGAAAAAACGGACAACCAACTTCGACAGCGAATAACTCACAATTGAAACCCGTAATCGACAATCCGTACGGTCAGATTGAAATTAAACAATACGACCAGGGTTTTCTATTAGAATTGAAGTTAAGAACAATGAAAGATGAAAATAATACATATAAGAAAAGATTATAGAAATGACAAAATCAACATTCTACTATGCTAACTATAATCTTCTACTATGCTAACTATACTAAGAAGGATATATATGTTAATACTGATAAAATGCCTACAGAGTCCTTTTCACCATTTTGGATGATAAGAGTTTATGTACGATATTAACAAAAGTGAATAATAATGAACTGGAAGATATATGTTTATGTCATCTAATATCTTTAGTGATCTGGAGGTCATTTTCTCAAGTTTTATTAACTGATACCTCCTACAAGATAAACACATATAAATACGTAGTTTATCACTTCTATATATTGATTGAACTACATTGTTTTAGTAGTATAGAAAATTTGATTGCTAGAAATTGTGGGTGCCAACTTCATACAAATTGTAGGTTACTTTCTTCGCATGAACTTGATTTCTATTTGAAGAAATATTTGTTCATTTGGTTATATGAAGTTGATGTATTCTGGAAGACACTAGTAATTTCTAATCTCATCACAAAGGAGGAGGATGAAATATCAAGTAATGTCGAAGTTGAAATGTTCAAAGAAAGTTCTGCAAAATTACTTGTCGTTGTCCTACCTTAAAATCCAGTAAGATCAAACAAGTTTTACCGCCTCACATTTCTCTATCCCAAGAGGAATCATTGATGTAACCATTCAATGTATACATCGCTGGTTCAATTTGACTTGAACGAGTCGGCGAGACACAAGGAATATGTATATTGCGATCCGCAAACAACAACATGAATCTAAGGCAAATAAGTAAAGCCACCTCATGTGGATTCACCTCAAGATAGTCACAAACATAGTTACCCATATACTTATGTTCCATTTTACGTAAACGAGAGGATGCTAACATAAAGAGCATATGTATATCAAGAACTGACATCCATGGTAAATGACCTTTTTTTTATCACTATCCATTTATGCAACAGTTAATAGATTATCGGCCACCTACAACACAACATAGGCAATACTTTAGTAAGGATGAAACATTTTAGGTGTTATTCATAAACAATTTGAATTTGTTTGTTTGGTATTCATTATTAATTACCTAGATAATTTTAGTTTATATGATACATTTATTAGGATCCAACAACGTCAACACAACATGGGTATGTTCATTAGAAACCGTCACAACAAGACAAATATTATTATCAACAACAAACAATGAAGTTATTGTTATTTTACTTATGCTTTCAGCATGAATATATGAAATAAATGAAGTAGTTGAGGATAAGAGTTTCTTTTATCTTCGATTTTATTTAGGAACAAACACGGGCAATCATTATTTCACGGAATTTCATTCTTTCTTTAACCATATGCCATCCGGATAGAAGATGTTGAAGGCGATGAAAATTGTGGTTTTCGATTGGTAGATGTCGTTATATTTATTTCTAAAGAATTCTACTCATCTGACAGCTCAACTTCGAATCTATCACCAATCCGAAGTTTGGACCCACATCCGACCAAACTTAGTAAGAACTTCATATCCAAATCCGAAGTTTGGATCCCATCCATTTTTTAGACTTAGTAAAATTTTCAATAATTCAAATATGATCCGAAGTAAGAGTCCGAAATTTGTGAAATTCGCATGATACCAGGTCCAAAGTTTAGATCCCATTAGAGTCCGAAGTTGTTAACTTGGCGTAGTTCATGTTCCATTTTAATCAAAAGGTTAGGTCCCCCGCAATCCGAAGTCCTTTCAAATTCGAAGTTCGGATCCTATGGAAATTTGAAGTTGACTGTTGCAGTTCATAACTTTGACAAATATATTTCGATTTTGTCTATTTCCATGTAAGTAAACATCATCAAAACATTTTATAAACCATTTATATTGTTGTTTTTAAACCTTAATTTATGAAATTTCGAATATATGTTCTTCACAGGTTCACGAACACATACACAAAACACACATATAATTTGAATCCTTATGTAGATGTTGAATCTGAACTTAAAACTTGCTAGAAAGCTTGTATATAGCTCGAATATGCTTCCCAAACTATTAATATAGACATGCGTCGACAAATCAAACTTAAAACTTCATCATTCAGTTCATCCCAAAACCGAACCATAACCCCTGAAATTCATGGTTAAAGTCATTTCTTACCTCAAATCGACGCTTGTGGTAGCTATAGTTGCTTCAAAACTACTTGATTCCATAATTCCATAGCTTAATTCCAATAATTTCTAGTTTTTTTGTTCTAGAGAGAGACCGAGAGAAAAGAAGTGTGCAGATGTTTTGAGTTGCAAGAAATGACAACGTACTCATTCTTTACTTGTATTTTAACTTATAACAATTTTCATCTTTCACAAATTGACCACCCAATATTTCTTTAAAGCTTTAACTAAAGTTTCACGTCATAACCTGCTTAAATATTTCAAAACAGCTTAATCATTAAATTATATTGTCTCAATAATTAAACATCTGAATACATCAAAATTTGACATGTAAGCATCACTTAAAACTTTTGCATGTTACACATAACTCATGATTCAAAGCCGATGTACCAAATGAAACTTAATTGCTTATATAATTTCTTCGTTGAATGTAATGAACGCAATGAATCTTTTACATATAAAGCATGAGTATGTAATGAAACAAATAAATCTTATGTATATGAACGCTAACCATTGTAATTAATCTATTGAAAACTTATTTCTTTTGATTTACAAGTTGTATATACAAATACTTATACATAAAAGCTTATTTCAATTAATACTCACAGGTGCTTAATGTATAAAGTATGCTTACATGATCTCATCTATATGTGTGTATGTGTGTGTATGTACGTGTGTGTGAAGTTTAAAAGAACTAAGAGAGCGTTTGGTTCGTAGATTTTTTTTCTTTGGGATTTGTATTTTATCAAAGGCTTTGTATTATGCAGCATTTGCATTTGTCAGAATTTTGTCAAAGAATCTGCATTATCATATAGAAAAACTTTAATAATCTGAAGAATGCAAGGTAACTGGAATTTAAAATCCTAAGAGGGAGACTGAGTTTTTAAATAACAAAGAAGAAACGGATTTATGAAATTCTGAGATTTTAAATCCTTATTGAAATCTGCGAATCAAACACGAGATTTTAAATACAAATTCCAATGAATCCCAGAAAATCCGCAAACCACTTCCTAAGCGTTTGTGTCATGTAAAAACAAATTCTATTTTGTATATAAAAAGAAATAGAGAAATAAAATAGTATTTGAAAATGTAAATAGTAGTAAGGTGGCACATGGGAGGAAAGTCAAAGTCAACAGCTTTATTGCGTTAACGCGTCAACACAGAAATCGAAATCTCTCTCTCCCTTTCCCTCTCGTTTACGTCCCGACAAAATCCCCCTCGAATTTCGTGCACGTCTCTCTCTCTCTCTCTAATTTTCATTATATTTGTAGATATATTTTTTACTAGTTTTTGACCCAGGAATTACGTGGATAATTTTAATAAAGTTTATTTATACAAAATGTTTATAAAAAAGAATAAAAACATACAACTATTAAATATTTAAAATACCATAAAAATGTTATTATTATTTGTCCTAGCTATTATTTTACTAACTTTGTAAATTAGTATAAAAATTAGTGTTTTCTATGATTATTTTATAACTTTTATTATTAATTTAATATATTTTAATTGATACAAATTGTAATTTTAGTTTATATATAATATAATTCTTATGTATTGTATTAAAAATTAAAAAATAGAGCGTATTTATCTCTTTAAATAATAATTGTAATTTTCTTTTATTATTTAAAGATTAAAAAAATAATAGAGTGTATTTATCTTTCTAAAAAATAATAATAAAATGTATTTAACTATTAATCTTTTATTTTTTATTATATATATAGATTAATTCTAGATGTTTAATTTAAGAATCTGAATAAAAAAATTGAGAGGAAAACCAAATTAAATGTGCTATGAGATGATGACATGCAACATGAGTTATTTACTTTTTTAGAATGTAAAGATTTACTTAATCATACAAAAATAATTATTTACTATTTTATAAAACTTCGTGAGTAGTATTATTTTTTGTTATGAATTATAATTTTTATTGTTTAGTTATTTATGAATAGTAACCTTTTTATTTTTTTAGTTTCCGTATTTAAAATTACTATAATTAAAAATTTTATTTCTACATGGAACACATTCTTAATAACTTTTATTATAACTTTAAAAAATTTATAAAATATTATTATTAACACTATATTATTTTTAATTTTAAATGCATAGAATAGTAATCTAGTTAGATACAAATTAGGGTTTACTAAGATAGTTATTAAAAGTATTTAATGAGATTGTCTTTTTATATATTGACATTAAATTAGATAGTAATTAATTTTGTAATTTATTTAGTTTTTAAGAACAAATTAGATAATTAGTTTAGAAAAGTTATATTTGGAAATTTAGGAGGGAAAACAAAAATATGAGTAGCTCAGGAAGCGACACTTGGCGCTGAACATTTTCTTTTATTCACGCACAAAATCTATCATATTAAAAGAGTAACTATATATATCATTTGATGACAAAATAGATCGTCACTTGTATTAACGAGGATATGACATGTGTGTACTATAATTTTCATTAATAAAATAAAATTAGAGTATTTATTTATTAAGAATCCTCTGACTAGAGATTCTATTTTGAAAACTCATAAATATTGCTTCTTATCTTTCAATCTTATTCTATTATTCAACTGTGTTCTACTTTTAGCTTCTCATTGAAGCTTTTCATCTCCGACTATCGAAGTTTGAATCCCGTGTAATATTCAGGTAATAAACTAGTATATAAAATATTAATTGGAAGTACTTTAAATGAAGATTATTTACCAAAATACATACGTAATGTTATTTATAGAAAACAAAATATTAATTTATTCATTTAATATTGTGTTTATGATTACACTCATTGACGAAATGTAAACTCTTCATAAATCTAATACTTAATTTCTATTATAAATTGAGTTTTTTTAATATATATATATATATATATATATATATATATATATATATAAGCGTTTTATTATTTTTTATTAGTAAAAACTTTTCAAAACATGTTGAACCAGTATCATGTAAACCGTTAGTAAATTGATGACAAATGAAAGTCAATGTGATTGTTGATGATCTTTAAAAGATTTCACTACAAAGGTTAAACATGTAAAGACTTGTCGCTAATTTTGACGATTGGTTCTTTGTTTTTTAAGAGATTAAATGTCTAAAATCTTTTTCATGTTTGTAGTTAGAACAAAATATTTTTCCATTTGAAAATATAAGTGCTCTAAAAGAGTTTATTGCAAAAAACAAACAAGGTCTAAACCTGTCTTTTGAAGTTTTTCGGCAAAAAAGTTTCAAGAAATACGATTTAATTTGTATCTATTAGTCAAGTAATTAATGTATTCTATTTGGAATCATTTGTATAGATACATAAATGGATGTTATTAGATATTTTACTAATGTCTATCTTATATATATAACTAAAACACGTTTAATGATTCACAAACGTCACAAGATCTCATTCAAAGCCTCGTGAATACTTTTTATGATCACGAAGTGAAACTATGGGTTTGTTTGATAGAACTGGTTGGAAGCTAAAGTTATATGCGTTTGACAAAATGACTGGGATTGAAACTAAAAAAATATAAATGACATGGCAAAACATATTAATAAAAAAAAGATGATGTACATAATTAACTAAAAGGTCATTTTTGTAACCTTTTATATAATAAATTTCAACTATATAATTTGTAAAGACTATTGGAATACTACAAGAAGTGTCATTTAGTGACACATGCTTTTAGTGACACAAAAACAATGTCACTATATCTTACTTTTAGTGACATTTATGAAAAAGAGTATGTATAGAGCAATCTTTTACCCATAATTTTTCAAAAGTAGTGACGCAAGTTTTTTGTCACAAGATACTTGAGGTCTATACTCACATACATTTTTAGTCACTATATATCTACATCCACTCCACTTTTACCCACTCTTTTTGTTGTCAAAAAAGTGTCACTATAGGTATCAAAATCTTTTACCTACACAACAAAAAAAGTGTATAAAAGTAGAGTGAGTATAGAGATATATAGTGACTAAAAATGTAAGTGGGTATAGGCCTCAAGTATTTTGTGACAAAATTTTTGTATTGGTATATTAGAAAAAATGTGGGTAAAAGATTGCTCTATGCATACTATTTTTCATAAGTGTCATTAAAAGTAAGATATAGTGAAACTTTTTTTTGTGTCACTAAGCATGTGTCACTAAATGACACTTTTTTTGGTAATTTAAGTTCTTTTAAGCTCTGTGTCTTATTACTCTCAATGTATTGATGCAAATACTTTTAAGTCACTTTCTAACAATAAACTAAAGTTATTATATGTGTTTATCATGCCACATGTATTGATCTTCGTTTTGCTTGCATTAACATTGAAACATTTTTATAAGGATAGATCGATCTATTATTTTCTCGTCCAGCGAAAAAGTTTTAACTAATTATTAAAGTACACGATGCACAATACGTGACAAATATTATTGTGTGTGTACGTATGGACACACTTTATTTTTTATATTATAAACTATTACTCTTTTTTTAAAATGACAAAATGAAAGTATAGTCGATGAGAATGTCGATCTTTATATAATTTCCTTTATGCAAACACATAAAAAAGAAGTAAAAGACGGATCCTTATTTTAAACCGTTTATTTAGAAAAAGAAACAAAGATTATTTATTTAATTAGCTATTGTAGAAAAAATAATATACAATACATGCACATATGTATGTACACCCATCTTGTCTGTATTATAAACCACCGATCTTCTTTTAAAAATCTTGAAAAAGAAAGTATAGTAGTCTATAAGAATAATCAATCTTAAATAACTTTCTTTATGTAAGTACAAAAGAAAGACTACAATTTTTTTTTTCAGCAAAAGGAAACATATTACTTTTACAAAGATTATTTATTTAGTTATAACCAAGCAAAAAATCAAGTATAATAATCTTAAATATTGGTAACTCAAAATTATTGTGTGATGCTTGTAACTATAAACATTGTTAAAGGTGTTAGAATCTTTGTTGACTATTTTACACTATTACAAAATTATTAGTGAATTTGAATTTTTAAATATAAAAAATTCAAATCATGTGACACCCACATATTTTTATGGAATTTTGATATTAAAATTAAAGTATTAAATGGAGAGTTGATGAGAATGTCAAGGTCTAAGACTGTGTCAAAGGTATGGAGGGTCAAACCATTAATAATTAATTAGTATGGGATCCACATGAAAAGCTCTTATATCAAAGGAAAGGGTAAGGTTTGTCACCTAATTATAATTTTATTCTGCAAGATGCTATTGATTCTTGTTATAAATCTCATGTTAATAAATTGCATAATGGTTTTTGAAGTTAGGATTTTTCAAACTAAATAGCTTTTAATTAAGGTTCACTTCTTTATCTTTAAAAAAAAAAAATATTAGTATTTAACATGCTAATGTGTTAAAGCTAAAGAACACTAATAGAAAAGATTGTTTATTGACAATTTATGTGCATTATCTTGACTTGAAATCAAAAGAAAATAATAACTATAGTCTTAAAATATAAATATATAGTTGAAAAAACTTCTTTTTTCAAACATATAACTAGAAATATTATCACCCATTCAACAAAAACGAATCTAAAGCTCATCACACCTTATATTGTACTGGAATGGTATTTCTTATCGATCCATACCATTCTCTTTAGTATATCTGATTGTCAGATGATCATAATAGTGTTTATTTTGAAAACATGTTTTATCATCAATATCGATATTCTAATAGTTATGTTGTATATATACTATATAACCGGTAAATATAAGTGACGTATACTATTTGTTTATGAGAGAAACCTTAAAAGTTAGCAAATTGTTAATGATCCATAGTCCATAATATACATTCATGTTTTTAAATAGATTCAATTCATGAACTCTACTTATAAAATCTTTACTATTGAATCTAACAAATCCAATATTAATTTACATGAGTTCTAATTCATTTGGTAGTTAGGTAGATCTATTCTCTTTACATCTCTCTATAAACCAACTACAACTAGAGACTTGACCATGACCACAAGATGGTCCATATGTAAAAGATAACATGGATTAAAAGCTTAGGTCAAAGTTTGAATCACTTCACTTAGGATAATGTTCTTCTTTTTGACAAAACTAAAAGTATTCTAATACCAACAAACTCACATTATTCAATGTCTTCAAAGATGACATGTATGATGACATCAATTTGATTCTCCATCTTAAATGATTAGAAAGATATCATTGGTGGATAAGATGTGTATGATTTATATCTTAATCATATATAATAAAATTACATATAATAAACCTTTGAAATCGACTCTAATTTATATAACCATTTTTGGTAGCACAAAATCAAAGTCTCAATGACCTAAAGAGGTCATTGTCTCCCATGGGTAACTTACTTGGTTCTGATTTTTGAAGAAAAGCAAATTTGTGAAATGACTGAAGTTCAATCAATATGGGTAACATCCTCCTTAACGAGTCACTAGCCAGATGAACCCTACTTGCATGCAGTTCTTAAGAAAGGGTTGTAAGGGTCCATAGGGCCCTCGATTAGTGTTGTTGGAGTTTTCAACATTTCATGAAAATCTACGTTCAAGTTTATTATTCTTCGACAAGTGTGTGCTTCATGGATTAAATTTTAGGCTTGAACGGTTGAACATTTCATGTATCTTATATTTAAGGTAAACTCTAAACTAACTAGAGGTCCTAAAAAACAGAATATCATTGAGAGATACCATAAAATATGAAACTTTCATACACATTTGTCTGTTCAAACATATTTTGAGAAGAAAAAACCAACAAAGAAAAGAATAGCTTTAGATGTTGCAAGTTTTCTATTATATCCATTTTTTTATTAGAATTGTTGTGGCTTTTGGAGACTAAAGGTAACTTCATCATCTAGGGTATGGTTATGGTCCCCCTTTGCTAGGGCTTTCTCCCATAAGATACTTCTTGATTGCAAGTCTCGTTATCCGTCTATTTAACCAACAAATACTTTTTTCGGGTATCGTCTTTAATTATTTCATTTAAGAAAAATAAGTGTAATCCATCTTTTTCGAACTCACCTATCAGTCTATTTTTCATTTGGAGTCAGTATGCCAATATAGTTTTTTATATTTTGTTTTACATTTTTCCACTTAAGGTTTCATTAAACAACATGCATATCATTTGTTTGATCCTCTTGTATCATATTTTTTTCTCAAAATTCCCATTTCAAACTTGCTGATAAGTATTCAAAGTCAGTATGCCATTACAATTTATTTTTTTCCAATTTAAGGTTCATTCATAAGCAAGATACATTGCAATTATTTGATCCTCTTGTATCATATTTCTTTTTAATGTTTTTAAGAATTCTCAAAAATCTTGTTTCAAGACACTTGGGAGGCGTTTGGCAAAGTAAAAAAGAATTGTATTGTAGCGTTTTAAAGTTTATAAGTTTTTTAACAAATAAAAGTTACAAATAAATAAATATTGATTTAGAAAATAAGGAAAAAACTAAAAAGATCTCATTCCCTTTCGGTCGATCAGGAAATAAGAAATGAAATTTTCGCTAAACTTACTTCTTTACTCTTTTTATATAAGACGGCGTTTGGTTCGCAGAATGTTTATTACTGGAATAGAATCTGTCAAGGAATAGAATTCTGAAAAGAATAGAATCTGTCGAAATAGCAATGGAGGCTGGTGAAGATGAAGTCTAGGGTTTGGTTTTAGAACTATTAAAATCTTTAGAATGAAATTTAAATTCCATGGCACTAACCCAAGGAAAATAGATTACTTCGAAGTGGTTTTTAAAATAAAAAAAAATCTTAATTGTATTCCTTTTTACTGCCAAACAGCACATCGGAATGGAATTTTCATTCCAATTCCATCAGATTCTGTGAACTAAACGCAGACTAGTCCATAATAATAATAATAATAAAACTTACAAACCTCGTAATATTTCATTCCTCGTACCAAACACCCTTGAAAGAGCCTTCCAATGCCAAACCATTTCCGACATTCGAGAACCCTTTTTGTTATCAAAGCATTATTCTCCTTTAAGGGTACCTAAAATCTGCCTAATTTATGTGGAAAAAACGACCACATAAGTCTCATCAAGGACGACAAAAACAGACCAAAACCAAAAATTAGAAACATAATAAAACCAATTTTTGAAATCCCATAAAACCAAAAACTGACTTGTTTTAAATTTAGAAAAAAAAACCCTAGAACCCACCTGGGGCTCGGTTTTCCCAGATTAAACTGTCCAATCCGATTTTTACACACCCTTGGGTTTCATGATTCTTTCCATTGTATCATGATCGATTTCGTCAGCTTGGAAGAACTTGTGTAAGGTGGTATTTGTTTTTTAAGAGGTTAAACGTCTGAAGTCTGAAAATCATGTCTGAAATTAAGAGGCCTTCAAATCTGAAATTAAGAGGCTCTGAATTTTAATTCAAACTAGTCTCTTTCTCTTAAAATTCAGAGGGAAATTCAGAGGTTGTAACCTCTTAAATCTGAATTTAAACAAACAATACAAATTAGGTTAAGATCTGAAATTCAGACTTCAGACCAAATTCAGACCCTCTTGATTGAAAACAAAGACACCCTAAGACTCTAAATAACTACACTGATATCACAATCAAACAAGCGTTTCATGGAATTAATCGTAATAATAAAGAAACAAAACTTCAACCCTGCTGCTATTACGGCTCGATGAAGAAATGATATGAGATCCTTCGTTCTTTTTGGGTGTGTTTCAAGTCTTCAACAACAAGAAGACAAGTGTAAGAATCGTCGTCACATGAAACAAAACAAAGATTGCCACAATGACACAATGTCGCTCAACCTGAGCAGTCGATTAACTGATGAACGGGGCTAAATAATTCGATCATGTCTCTTACAGCTCAAATCCTATAAGTTCAAAAACACACCAAATGTTTTCGAAGTAACCCCAACATTAATGTACATATTGATTGCATAGCAACAAACTTTTAGTGCTGAAGTAATAATGTGAAATAAGATTAAATCTCAGAAAAAAATTGCTAAAAGGCACAAAGTGTTGTAGGAACTCACCTAACGACAATAATAATGATATTCTCAGAAACAAGACGGGTTTTAATGCATTGTCCATCCTCATGAATCTTGGGAAGATGAAGCTTGTCTAACTCTTCGTTGATGAACATCCCAATTGTACACCCGAGCAATTGTGACCTAATTTACAAAAGAGATTGACAAATACTTTAACCTAAACACCTCAAGAGTTTATGATATGTTTTAAATTTTTATTATTATGGCGGATATTAGGTGTTGCTATGTACTAAAACTTCCGGTTAATTATCTAAGGTGGCGTTTGGTTCACCGAAAAGAATTCAAAGGAATTGGAATCTAAATTTAGCTTGTTATGAACTTATGATAACAAAGATGAAGAGTTAAATCTTAGTTATTTGCCATCAAATTCTTTGTTTATAGGAATTGACATTCCTATCAACTCATACATGAATTAGATTCCAACCCACATATGAAATAGATTCCAACCTACAACCTTAATCAAAATACAAAAAACTATCTTTAAACCCTCACCGTCAAACATATTATAACTAAAATTTATATTCCAATTCCTTTGAAATCCATTCCACGAACCTAACGCCACCTAAGCATATTTTATGTAATGAATACGGAATGTTATAATAAATTTATAAAATGAGCTAAATAGTAAATGGTACCTGAGTGATAGTGACTTGATCTCGTAAGAATTGTAAATCACCGATTAATACATCTAAACTGGCTTTTGCATTTTCCAAGTTATTCTGCAGAAGAGAAGTGGCCTGCACTTGCAAAAAAATTCAGATTATTTAATCTCTTTGACCCTGTGAAATTGAAAGGGCTGGCCTATAACAAATGTCCGGCAACAATACATGTACCTCATCACAAGAGTACTCAAGCATTACGTTTGCTCCCAACCACAAACATACTGAATCAGTATCCTCTATTCGAGCTCGGGAATAGATGCCTTCTGATACTTCGAAATCAGTAAGCAATGCCTGTGATCATTGAAGTAGGTCCCAGCATGTTATGTTTACAACATATTGTGATAGAAGACTCTCCAAACACAAACAAGTATAGTTGGTGACATGTGTAGCAATTTAGAAACAATTACTGGCATGCTCAGAGGTGATAATTATATCATGTACTGGTGGGAAGGTTTGCCGTGGTACAGTAAACATGTGGCAAAACTAGAACAGTTTGATCTTTCCAATAGCAGAACTTAGGGTATGTTTGGTACAACGGAATCAAGAGAATGGAATCGTTTAGGTTTACAAGCATTTTTAAGAAAGTATAATAACACATAAATTGAGATTGACATCGAAATTGAAGGAACAAACATAAAAACTTCATTCCCATTCAGTCAGTGTTCTTTAATTTTCTGCATTTTGATGAAGAAAGGAGAAATAAATTTTACATTAAAATCAATTGTTCATTCCTTTCCATTGCGACATAATACTCGTCACATGATAAAAAAGCTTGTAAGTGTGTCTTTCCAAAAAAAACATGTAAACTCCACATGATTCCATTCTCTCAATTCCACTATAGGGTACATTGCGTACAATCGAATCAAGAGAATTTAATCATTTAGGTTTACAAGCTTTTTTAACAGAGGATAACAACACATAAATTGACATCGACATTGAAATGAAGGAGCAAAAATAATAACTCCATTCCCTTTCCATGTTTTTTGAATCTCTACATTTTGTTGAGGAAATGAAAGAAAAATGAAATTTACATTCAAATCAATTCTTCATTCCTTTCCATTGTAAATTAATACTCCATGATAAAAAAGCTGCCTTTCAAATAAAAAGCTTGTAAACACCACATCTGACTATTCTCTCGCTTCCACTCTAGGGCACATCAGAAACGACAAAATGAAATAGCTCAAGTATTATACAACCTTTTTTTGACAGAAAATTATAATAAATCATAGAAAGTGAAGAAAAAAGATTGAAAACTTTCTATTTTTTCATGTTATTGATTCTCTCCATGAAGATGCAAAGAATCGAGTATTTACATTAAAAACCATTTTTCATTCCATTCCATAGAGAATCAAGGTCATAATATTACATTTTTTTGTTTCTCTATACCAAACATGCTATAATATTACATAAGTTAACATTCCTCTTGCTTTACATACATGCTTGTGTCATGCCCAAAACTTCACCTTCATGCATTCATGAACATCATCACTAGGAAATACAGAGTGAAGACAAGGCCTTCCCTTTATCAAGCTATGAATCAGGAACCATATTATATTCTTGATTCATGAATCGAGTTACCATTCGTTGAAAAAAAAATATATGTTGATTAGCAACTGATATTCCTACACCATGAATGCCAATAAAGGCTTTATCATATACTCGGTCCACCCAAGATGTCCTTTTCTTTGCCCTTAAAAGTTGGCTACTTTAAACCTCTTCTGCCAGTTCATTATTACAAACTCCATGCTTACTATTAAGCTTTGCCCTTGAATGTAACACCCATGTACTATCCGAATCACACTAAGTTACAAGTCCTTTCGCTACAGATCATATAACTTTAGTTAACCATCATAAAAACATCCATGTCTTGAGGCTAGAACACGTAGCAAGACATGGTGTAGTGGTCAGTGACATGGAATCCTTAATGATGGTCCATGGATCAACCCTAGACACATGTCTATTGATTGTGCGAAAGACAATATAGTATAACCACCAAAAGGAAAATTCATATAGCACATTCTGTTATGACACATTGTTTCTATTTTGATTTCCTTGTATACCATTTACATCCTCCATGTTGACAACGGGAGATTACGAGGGTGACCCAGAGGATAGGTTACCCTTATTCTTCCACTCAATTAATTTACGTATAGAGTTATAGGCCTATTGACATTTTCACCATCTCATTATAATTCCATTAAATTCCTTTAATGCAACTTGGGGAGTATCCAATTTGACAATCTATCTTTGCTAGAACTAATTTGGAAGTTGATATCTATTTTATGTTGAATCTCAGGTTGCTACTGAATTCTGTAAGTCCAATCTTAGTTTGCAAGATTTGCAGAATCAGAGGGAATTGGGATCCAATTCCAACCATTCTGTGTGTTTGTTTCAACAACTTAATGGATTTTAACCCTTTAATTTTAAACTTTTCACCATTCATTTAGATTTCAACATCCCACCATATGTATGGAGGATTACAAATCCTTCCTAAAAAGAAATGTGAATGGTTGCAAGAAAACCCTTTCAAACTAATTTGAACTCTTCGCCACCCTATCACACCCACCCCGGCCTACCCACTTCTTAGCCCATCAGGCCCTGCCCTACCCCACCCTATTCAGCCTTACGTAAAATTTATAAAGCAAATAAGAATTGAGCCAGAAAATTAGTAAGGGTAATTGATAGGGAATTCTTAGAAGATTGTTCTAGAAAGGGTATATTAGTAATAATATTAGGAGTTAGTTAGTTGGGAAAATCCATAAATAAAGGGCAGAAAGGAGTGAGAGGTGTGCAGAAAATATTGTTAGAAATTGTTAGGCTCGTTGCTTGTTGCTTTGAGGGGTCTCCAACCAATCTGTTGTGAGAAAGGGAGTTTCCCTGGAATCGTTTGCTTGTTCTTCTTTTTCTGTTTCAGCTTATCAATATCAGAGTTAATAGATTTATTCCTCTGTTTTCATCAATTATCAATTTCTGTTTCGTATCATTGGTCCGACCTGCCCATTTCTGTCTCTACCAATGTCTTTTGCTGTCCGTTAATTTGTTTCTTCAATTGTGATGGAAACTTGTCTATCTTCTCTTCAAAACCGATTGGATCAACATGAGGAGCACATTCAACGTCTTCAATCGGATGTCACGGAGATCAGAAATGTTTTAAAGAATTTAGAGGCAGATCAAAGTGAGGCTGCTGAATGTAGCAAAGTGGTGATGGGTTTTGTCAAACAGCAAGGTAAGGTGCATCTGGAATACTTTTTGAGTCTGGTAGGGGTTCTGGAGGGGGCCAAACTCCTCCTGTTGGTACTTCAATTTTACCTTGGGCCGTGAAGAAGATTAAACTTCCTGAGTTCTATGGCTTCGATCCGCAGGGCTGGATCCAGAAAGCGAAGCTCTACTTTGACATCAACGAGACTCCTCGTCTTTGCATCCGATTAGCTCAATTGAACATGGTAGGCGTCGCCCAACATTGGTTCACCATTGTTAGTCAGGTTCATTCTCCTTTGACTTGGGATCACTTTCAAATTGAATTCCTGCAACGCTTTAGTGGCATAGAAACTCAGAACCCTTTTGAGCAATTGGCATCAATTCAACAATCGGATTCAATTCACGATTACATCGATGATTTTAAATACCTGTTATCATTGGTGCCTAAATTGCCAGAATCTGAAGCTCTCGGCTACTTTATTGTTGGCTTGAGGGAGGTAGTTAAACGCTGGGTTCGATTGCATCGTCCTCAGTCGCGTTTGGATGCTATGTATCTAGCGAAGGACGTGGAAGAGATGTTACGGCCTTCTATGGTGTCTATTGCTCAATCTCGCTATCGCTATCACTCTTTCGATGGGTTTCGTATAAGTTTTTCAATGGATCGGTCCTCTCATATGGATAAAATTTCTCAGTTAGCCCAAGCCCATGCGACAAAGCTTAGTAAGGATAATTCAGGCGTGACCCACATCCCGTCTCACATTACGACATCACTAGACCACCTTTTAACCCTAAAAAATCTATTGTTCCTTGGAAAATTCTCCTGATGTACCATCAAAATTACAACGTGAAAGAGGGGTTCGTTCATTGTCACGATCAGAATGAAAGGAGAGGCGTAAAAAGGGTCTTTGTTTTCGATGTGGTAATCAATTTGGTCCTACTCACAAGTGTCCTGAGGGTCAATTACGGGTTCTGTTATTAGGCGATGATAAAGTTGTTGATGCTCATGAGAATTTTTGTCAATCTGAGGAGGTTTGGGGTTCGGATTCTACTGCACTACCAGCCATGTGAATTCCAATTTATAAACAATTTTAGAATCAAAATCCACCTTAGACTTGAACATGGTAGATACACTTGCTTCGAACTCCGAAAGTGTAAGTACAAACTCTACTAACGAATGTTATTTTGAGTAAGAATCGGCACCATACATGTGTAAGATTTCCACCCTCAAATAAATAAGAAAGCATATGTAAGAAGACGCCTAGTTCTCATGAAAATGGGTGAGTGATGCACCCCAACAAAGGTCCACTTGGCATACTTGACCCCCCAGTAACTTGGTTCTAGAAAGGCACAAGGGGCTCCAAGGCTAGTACTAAGGGTCCCGGAATCCAATGTGCAAGCTGAATAGCTGATGCACACATCACGAACACGTGAAGCGTTATTCTAAGAAATGCTTATAAATTAGTTCATCACAATTTCTATCTTGTAAACACACAAAACAAAAAATAACACAAGAAGCGTTATTTTATTTAAAAAAAAATGCTTATTAAGAATATCACAATTCTACACACAAACCAATAAATAACCTCATTTGTGATGTGCATGAAGCGTCTCATTGTAAATGAGGCTTTTTATTAGTCGAGCTTCACATTTAATAGTACAAGTTTTTTTCATGCCCACAAATTGGCTGATGCCGTGATGCATGTGCGCCTCAGGCTTATGTGTGCAGCTCGGTGTGCCTTGTGAACATCATGCGCATTGACCTACTAGATGCTAATGCTAGCGCCCTATGTTTGATGTGCCTCACTGCCTCCCCCCTCAAATGTGATTTTTTAAACCAAGCTAAGCCAGCATCTTCCAAGAAAGGCTGCATAAGGTTAGAAAATTCCCTAATGACGCTATGTTTCTTCAGTTATATTCTAGTATTCTCTAGTATCATGTAGAACTATCTTGATATTTGGATCGAATCTTGAATGCTTGTAAGAGACGTAGAAAGCTTATCATTAAAGAAATCTAAGACCCAACCGTTGGCTTGGTTGAGGCATAAACAATAACCTCATGGCAATAGCATATTCATTCTTCCATTCTGATCACACCAAGTAATGAAAATCTATATCATACTTGCATGTTCAGGCAAGGCATTAAAGAGGGAGTGGGAGTGCACCAAAATGAGGTTTTCCTATATTTTATGAAAATATACTCACATTCATGAATTAAGGTTAAGGTTCAAGCATTTGATTATGTGCCAACAAAAAATATGAGCTAGCATCCATTTAGCAAACGTTCAAGCATAGGCAAAATACATGTGGATGAGTGATGACCATACTGTAGATTCTAATTATCAGCTTATTTCAAAAAATGTTTTCATCACTTATTTTCGCAGAACTTGGGCACAAAATGGATGTCAAAATATTCACTAACAGCCAAGGTATAAAACTAAATCATTTCAATAAGAGATCCCCAGCACAAAATCAATTGCAAGGATCACTACACTACAATTACTAACCTCGCCAGTACCCTTCCTAGCTTGTAAAGTAGCAACTACATCCAGGCACTTCTCAATGTCAGGAATCTTTGCCTGATAAACAGAAATCAAAGGTTTCGGATGTCAAATTTCTGATTGGAGTACAGATGAAATCAAAATATCCAAGACCAAATCCATGAAGTATGGAATCAAATTTAGTCACATATGTCGCTTTATATCATAATGTGCATATATTCCTGCTCAAGTAATTCAAAATGCCATTATAAAACCCTTTAAGAGAACACAGGGGATCTGCCTATTATACAACTATCATCTCAACATCATCATGGAGAAGGATTTCATGTATATGTCAATCGTTAACCCGATAGACAAAGAAACGTTAGTGTATGACAAACTCAAAAAGAAAAAAACATAAATAATATTCAATATTGATATCATTTGATCGTATTGATGATCTGAAACATATTCAATGATATAAGAGGCAGATAGTAATGTGTATTATTTTTTTTATATTTTCCTTTAAAAGGGATTTAATACATAAAATAAGGTTGTAGATAAAAATTAAAAAAGACATGCATGTAGATTGTAAATTTGATAACCAAAAGGGGTGAAATTTGAAAAAATAAAATTTAACCTCATGGGCGCATAAATGAAAATTTGAAAATTAATAAGTTAAAAAATATACACCTAAATCATGGGTAATTAATACAAATGGTGTCGAATTATCTTTCCCTCAGGACTTATGTATGTAGTGCATGAAAACAAATACTTGAGTTCACACAAATGAGATTCAAAGTTGGGAATTTTTGACCGCCAGAAATCAACTCCTCAATGCTCAACTGCAGAAATAATATATTCAATACTAATGTTTAAAACGTTGTTTTATTTTATAATAAATTAAAATAAAATTAATAAAAATAAACAAATCAATATGGGTATCATTGTAAAGGTCTTGGTGAAATCTTTTTAAAAATATAATTAGTTAAAAGTAATATATATTTTTCTATTATATATTCTCAATAAACAAATTTAATACATACAATATAATAAAATTATAAACAAAAAGCAAAGAAAGTTATGTAAGTTGAATTTATTGAAAAACAAACACAAACGATCAAAGAAAACGATAAGTGCTGAATTCATGGTCGGGACTTGGGAAGGCAATTGCATGTTGCATGAGCATATAATTCATTCAGGTATGAAGATAAAAAGAAAAACCTGCAGATCCCTCTGTTGAGCAAGGAGTTTCATCTCAGCCACTTTGTATTGCTGAAGTCTGCACATATACGAAAACAAGAAAAATAATGGACATGACACTCTTAGCAAAAAGAAAAAAAATGAGATGGAAATTAACGAAATAGGAAAAATCCATCTACTCATACCAGTCAAATAGATAAATGTAGTTAACAACACAGTACCATTTGGCTATAACAACCACAAAGTCTTGATGAGCCATCATATCAATGTTAGATCATAACCCAAGGACAATAGATACTGAATGTGTATATGTTGCTCCCTTGGTCCCATACTCAGTGTTCACTTCAACTTTTAACAGCTAAACACATTTTTACAACATCAAAATTATATCAATTACAAAACGGGTACTGGATAACTTATTCTAGGATGGAGGTAGACTGTCTCATTTAATAGTTTATTTGAAGATCTGCTGATGATAGTATAAAAAATATTTAAACCAAAAAGATTAGGTGCAAGCTGATCGCTGCAAACTTCTGGTAAATCTAATTCAGTGCCCTACAATAAGATGGTGTTTGGTTCACTGGAATCGAAGGGAACTGGATGGGAAAGGAATCCAATTGCAGTCAATTCATGTGTTTGGTTAAACTATTAAAAGGAATTAGATTCCTTAAAAATTGATATTTTCCAATGAATGAAGGAAAATGCCAATCCTTCACACTATGGATGAAATTCAATTCCTACGAAGAAGTGAAAGTGGTTGATTACAAAAATATGCCTGACCTAAAACCCCATCGCACTCTAGCTAACCTTACCCCAGCCACCCCTACCCACCTTACTCACCCGATCCCTACTCTACCCATGCTTATCCACCCCACCCTACCCACCCCCACCCCACCTTACCCTACCTCCGACCCCACATCACCCACTCTCACACCCCCATCCCTACCCTACCCTACCCTCCACACCCCAACCCCCACCCAACCCAACACAACCCCCATCCCACCACGCACTACCGTACCAACCCACCCTAACATACCAATCGCGCCCTTCGCCCATCTACCCATCCATGGCCATCCTACCCTACCCTATACCCACCTAACCCCCACCCACCCTACCATATCTACCATCCCCACCCTGCCGCAACCCTATTATTACCAGCCACCTCACCTACACCACCCCACCCATCCTACATTGCCCTACCCAACAATACATATCCTACAATACTCACCCCACCCTACCATCCTAGACAACTTTACCATATACACCCTACCCACCCCCACGCCACCTCACCTCACCTTACCATATGTCCATACCCCCCACTCTATCAGTCTATCCCACCCACTTATATAAAGCTAGAAGATACTGCTAATAAAAAAATCATAAAGGGAAATTTTATCATTTGAATTTATTTACTTATAATTCCTTTGACAAGTTTATGAACCAAATAGCCAAATAAAATATGGAATTCGATCCCAATTCTATTTTTAGCCAACTAAACATGCTTTGAATTCCAATTCAAAAACTTGACAGATTCCAATTTCTTCTGAAACACATTTTGCGAACCAAACGTCACCTTAAGTATTCATCCATCAATATCAACAAGTACACGTATAAATTCAGTAGTCCAATTTCTTCCGGGTTGTTTCAATATGATGTGCTTCCTCAACGTGATCCTATATGTACATACAGGGGACAGCTCCAATAAGAACTCATCTTATAATGAGAACCATTAGAACCATGTATCATAAAGGGTTACTGATGATTCACACACAAATATATGTGTGTTATATGTGAATACATGGAAAAAAATTGACACGAAACTCAATAATCTCATGAAAATTGTAGTGAACCATGTGTCCTTCTGTGAAACTAACGTTTTTATGAAGATAGATTCAATTTGTGGACCTCGAGTTCTTTTCCTAATGTGGTGTGGAAGATCAATTTATTCATGTATTCACATATATCCACATATAAGCATATGAATCACCTACAGTTCATGAATTATGTAAGAGTAGTCAAGTATCTATGTAATTATCTATTTGACTATATATATAATATATACGTATGTGTGTGTGTTGTTATCCTACCAATATCACTCGTCCCGCAATCTCACTAGCCTCATACATACTCGAGTCATAAATTCACAAAACATAAGAATGAAGTGATGAACATCAGACATGTTTTTAAAACACAATTTTTAAAGCCTGAAAGTGGAAAGTACTATATAAGTGCCTCTTTTGGTCGGCCAATATCATTTCAAATGAAGTCCTTTCAAATCCAGTCTGAATAAATTTTCCCTTTTGCTCTTTGATCAAAATAAGAAATCCAAAACCTATTAAGCCGACTCAATAGCTCAATAAAGACAAACAGATGATCATTATACAGTAATTGTCATTTCACAATTGCCACAATCGGTGATGGTAACTATATTTTTGGTTAAACTGTTTAACTTCTCACATCTAAAGTTACATGAAAGTGAACCTTCCATACACCAAATGTAGCTTTAAAAAATCCAACACTCGATCAAGTTGAGAAAATAACTTACATAATCAACTCTAAGAAAATAACTTACCTTTTATTATTAATGAGATTTATCATTGTAGTATTTTACATTCTCATTTCCTAGCTAATTACTAAAAAAGAAGGTCCAGCCGCCTGCGTTGAGACCTTGAGTGCGTTAAAAAAATTTAGCTACACTAAGATCTGAATAATAAAATGAAGCAAAATTAGCACAAATTTTTCATTAAATTTGAAGAAAAACCTCCAATAAACCCTAATAGAACATTTACTGATCTGAGATCACAAACATAAACTGCTATAAACTAAAACAGAACACATAAACACATGTATATACACTTAATCGAACGAAAGTAATGGAAAAACGAGAGACCTTTCTTGGAGGAAGGCGAGAGTAGAGTTGACATCGAGACCTATTTGATTTAGATAAGTTTCCACATCTTCAACGAATGAAGCCGCCGGAATTCCTCTTCTATCCGCCACCACTGCGCCAGCAGTCTGCGACGGCGACGATGATGTAGCCATTATTTTCTCTTCCAGGATTAACAGGAAATCAACAAAGCTAAAGTGACGACTGTCTAATGCACCGATGTGAAAGGATCAAAGTGACTTTAGGATTCGCACCACAGTAAACCTGGATTATTTTCATTTTTCATATATTACCCATATAATTTGAGAAACTACCCGATGCACCTCAAGTTTATAAAAATGATCGTTTAGTGCAGAATAAGCACTTTGAATAAGTTTAAGATATTTATTATGAAAAAAATCCGGTTTACCAATTATAATCGGACTCTAATAGACTCACAAAACTCGAAAAAAATTAATTTGAAGACTTTTTTGGAAAAAAATAATAATAACATTGAGGGACGAAAACACAAAAACCATTAAAACATGTTGGTTTTTTTCATAATAAACCTTAAATATTACATGTGTTTAAGTCCATAATGTATTACCTTACTTTCGTTATGGTTTTATTAAGATCTCAGCTAAGTCATATAAATATCTACAATGAACTAATACATTAGAACAGAAAATTACGTTAATTAATCATTACATGCATACTACATAAACCAAAATACAAATTAAAGTATGGGTACATGTCATTACTAATTGTTATTACAACTTATTACAAACAACAACTACCTAGCTCCAGGGTATCACAAAATTGGTAAGTATCATAAACAGCTGAGTAGTGGTCTAGTCTGACTTTAAGTTTCAATAATGTATGAACCAGATGATCCAACTGTTATATTTTCTTTGCCTGTATAATGGTGAATATAACAATTGTAAGCTAATTGTTTAGTGAGAATATACATTACAAGTAAAAATGCATTTTATGAGAGCAGATAAAGCTAAGTAATGTCAAATGTGTGATTTACACGGTAGTTTGGCACTACCCGTCACTAATGAGACACGTGTCATAGAATGGGATGATGTTATACCAAGCACACGTATTTGTGGGGATCAGCCACATACTTGGGTAGCTACCAGCAAAGAAATATGGTTAACATCAAAGTAATCTCATATACAAGCTCCTCTTGAGCAAGTACGATAGTCAACGAATAGCAACAATGTCTTAAGCAAACTACTAGATAAATCAATAATAGCAAAAGCAGTAGCAAATGATGCTTGAAGCAAAAGTATGAGCAAGTTAGTAATAAAAACATGTTATCACATTAAAATTGGACAACATTGTACCATAGTATGCATGATCGCTCGTTCAACCTTTGATTTGAGTTTTTAAAAAAAATTAAGCGTGCAAATAATGTCTAATTTCATAAAATATATGTAAATCAAATCATCTATAATTTACAGCCTTTGTTTAAGTTGGTTGGTTGTATAAGCTATAGGATGTTTATTGCAATATTAATTAGGTATAAATCATGATTATTTATTTGGTAACTGATCAAACATATCAAATATATATTTTTAAACAAGACAAATGACAGGTTAGAGACAAAACAATATGTATTTTTAAAGGTAAACTGAAACTAAAAATTCCATATTAAAACCGAATGGAATGGTTTCGGCTTCGATTCCAGTTCAATTCAACGTGGTTTTTTGATTTTACGATTTATTTCCTATTTTTACAAAACGCCCCACAAGAACTCCCTAATGTGCCTTGGCCCTTGGGTACAATCCATTAGGCTTTTAAGGTGGTATTTGTTTTTAAGAGGTTAAATGTCTGAAGTCTGAAAACCACGTCTGAAATTAAGAGGAGATCTTAAGATCTGAAATTAAGAGGCTCTTAATTTTAATTCAGACACTCTCATCCTCTTAAAATTCAGAGAAAAATTCAGAGGTTTCAACCTCTTAAGTCTGAATTTAAACAAACAATCTTAATTTATTATAGATCTGAACTTTAGACTTCAGATGTTTTTAAGAGGCTCTGAATGAAAAACAAATGAGGCCTAAGTCTTTTGTCATATATGTTTGAAGCCTAAAATGACTCCACGGACTAAAAAACTCGACTTTTCATTGGGTTGGATGGATTGGACTAACAAAGAAATAGAATGAACGAGGTAATGGAACGAATAATATAATGAAATAAATCATTATGTTCCAATATTACGTTTAAAGGAATGAGTTTTCACGTACATAGGATTATAGGAATAGTGATAGGAATGTAATGAAATTATTAACTAAAAAAAACGCTCAAATTATAAATTTCCATTTCATTCCTTGAGGGAATGAAAAAAAGCACACCATTCTCAAGGAATGAAAATTAATAGAGTTAATGAATCACATTTCTTACATGATGATACGTTTCATTACAACGAGATAAAAAATGTGTCCCATTACGGCATACCAAACATTTATATAAATTCTTTTGGACAACACTCACTAATTGTAAGGCATAAGAGCATGTTCTAAAATTAAATTGATTGAGGCGGATACAAGTTTTTTTTAACACGTAATAATATTACATAAATAAATCTATCTATAGTATTAAAAGAGTAACTAAATGCCACATGACATGCTCTCATTTAATTTGCCACATGTCGTTCTCTCCTTTTGCCACGTCATTTACTGGTTTTATTTTTAAATTTTAAAGCAAATCAAATCTATGTAAATCTAATATGGATTAATTTAATAACTAACTAACTAAAAATTAAGCAAATTTTATTATTCATATAATCTAAACAATATATAATAAGAAAACTACTTGGAGTTTCTGGACCATTGGATTGAAAGAAATCAATGGTCCAGATTTATGATAACTCATAATTATTTAAGAAATGTCTCTTATACCCTTAATTAAAATCAAGAATTATACCTATGTCATTTTTTTAATTCATTTTCCAAATGTCCTACCTTAACTTAATTACATTAATTTTGATTTTAATTTTTTCATTAATGAATTAATATTAAATTAATATTTACCTAAAATAAATATGTGTCATTATTATCCTTAATGATCATAGTTAAATTCAAATATAAAAATTTGGATTTAAATGTAGAAGTGTAGTAAATAAAGTTAAAATTTTTTGTTAATTCTTTTGCTAACAAGATTTAAAATTTAATTGATAAAACTTCAATTGTGAATATGATAAATTTTGATTGTTGATTTTCAGATATTCTATTTTTATATTTTATCATTTTCAAAATATACACACATTCACATAATTGAAGTTTTTCGTTTCTTACATTGATATTTCATATTTGAAGTTAATAAAAATTAAAAGAAACATCTTTTGCAAACACATATTATCTGTTTTTAATAATACAATATAATAATATTTTTTTTATTTAATATAAAATGACTAAGTATATTTTTATCTTTGATTTAACTAGCTTTCAATTTTTTATTTTAATTATATATAAATTTTATATTAATTTCTTAAAATATAAAAAAATATGTATTTTCTAAATCAACTCATGTAATACATGAGTTGATTAACCTATATATTATAATAAAATAAAACATTGTATAACAGAATTGTGAAATGTAAATTCATAACTTTAATCCTTTTTAGGTTAAATTATGAAAAAAAAAACCCAACATTTTTTACGTTTTCTACGTTTTCCTCTCCGTATATTATTTTTTTCTATAAAATCCCTTAAGTTACTTTTTTTGCTGGTTTTGTAAAATTTGACTATTAAAAATCGGTTATAGTTAGTAAACTGGTAAACTAAGTTTTCTAAAAACCAAAAAACCAGGTTTAAATATTCAAATTTCATAAACCAGGAAAAAGAATTTAACCTGAGAACTATTCTAGAAATAAATAAAATGCAAGGACGAAAATAAGAAAAACATGAACACAATTTTTTTATAATTAACCTTTTTTGAAACAAGGTAATATTTATTATTTTATTTATAAATATTTCAATGCAAGTTATATAAAACGTGGATTGCCTTTAAAATGTTGGTTTGCCACCCACCAGGTAGTCAAGTCAGGTACCATGGACTGGGCCCCAATATACATATGTAAATGAAATGGTTCAAGACTCAAGAGTATATTGGGCTAGAGAAAACCTACTACCCTTTAGGCCCAATTAAAAAGAGGTAATATTGTGATAACAATAACTAATTTAATTAATTCATATTCAAAACTCTTGATTTCCCATTGCCCTTAATAAAATCACAATTTTAAATTATTTATGTATTTTTGATAAATGTTTTGATTTTTTTTTTGAAAAGCTAAATGTTTCGATTTATCAGAAACGATAAACCATAAGATTCTTCACATAAAGAAACAAACTGTATTATAGTTAGATGTAAACGTCAAAATTGTTAAAACAGAAACATCTGATTTAATATAACAAATGTCAAATTTATCTTTAATTAGGCCACAAGTCAAAAATCAGTCCAAATCAAGTTTACATTCTCATCTAAGATGTCAATATTAAGATTAAGAAGTGGTTAAGGTATCAAATCCTCATTGGTTCCCTTTCTCATGCTATTTATAAAGAATTTTATATTATGTATAATCTCATGATAATTATAAAGAATCTTATTTTTTGCGTGTGCGTGTGTTTGTCTATATATATATATATATATATATATATATATATATATATATATATATATATATATATATATATATATATATATATATATATATATATATATATATATATATATATATATATATATAGAATATGGTTCGAGAGAGTACCACCCAAATGCAGCGCACCAGAAGGTACCACCTTTAAAAAAACTTTTTTAAAATTTTTTTTTCATAAACATGTTTTAATTAACATTATGAAGATCGTATGTAAATTTCACATACATTCACATCTCCTAGCTCCTAAAAAATGATGTGAACACACACTTACATAATTTTGAAGACATGTGAACATGCATTTATGTGATGTGTGTTTTCATGCACTTAAAGTGTTCGGATTTGCGTCAAATTCACATATGATCTGTGTAATGTTAATTAGAACATGTTCATGAAAAAAAATTTCAAAAAAATTACTTTTAAGGGTGGTACCTTCTGGTGCGCTGCATTAGAGGTGGTACTCACTTGAACCTAAATCTATATATATATATATATATATATATATATATATATATATATATATATATATATATATATATATATATATATATATATATATATATATATATATATTGGGGTTCTATTGAGAACTTTTGTGCATCGAGGCACCATTGAGAACTTTTGTGCATCGGACTATCTACCAATGGTGCACAAAGGGCATTTAGGGGATACTAAATGTATGGAGTTTATTTTTGAATTTAAATGTTTTTAAGATAATTAATAACTAAATTTGGTATGAAAATCACCATTAACTTCTTTCCTAAAACCACTCCCTCTTTCTCTCTATCTCTCTCTCTCTCCTCTCTTTTAGACCCCTCTTGATTTTGGAAGAGATGAACGATATGCATGATTTATGTTTGTATGAACGATTCATGTTTGTATTTTGATGTATTTTGATTTTGGAATAGATGAACGATATGCATGATTTATGTTTGTATGAACGATTCATGTTTGTATTTTGATGTATTTTGATTTTGAAAGAGATGAACGATATGCATGAGTTATTTTTGGAAGAGATGAACGATATGCATGAAGAGATGAACGATATGCATGTATTTTGATGTATTTTGAATTTGTATTATCGTTGTTAATTTTGGAAGTGTAATAAGTAAATAAGGATTGCATAATTCCTGTCTTACCCCTCCGCGAATTTCATTACGTGCACTTGATGCATAAAACTTTTCTATTTAATTACCCTTTTGCCATTTGATCTAACCCACACATTTTTTTCATCCAAGGGTCAGTGGGGGTTCTTTGTGCCTCGATGCAAAAAAGTTCTCAATGGAACCTCCCTCTATATATATATATGGGTCGGGATCCATGTAGTTTATATTAGACAGAAGTACTGGAAACCCATATTAAATATACATGTTCATTTTTTCATGTAAAATTATAATATACATATCTTCAAAACTGCATTGTGATTGACTAGTTCATATAATTTACATGTTCGTTAAGACAACATGTTTAATTTCATGCAAAAGTGTACAATACACACATGTTCATGCATACACATTTGAACATGTGTGTATTATTATTTTGCATGAAACAGAACATTTTATCATAATGAACATGTAAATGATATGATCTAGTCAATAATAATGACACACACACACACACACACACATATATATATATATATATATATATATATATATATATATATATATATATATATATATATATAGGGTCGAGATCAATGGAAAACTATATTAGACTGGAAAACTGGAAAACCATATCAAATGCACATGTTCATTATGATAAAATGTTAAATTTCATGTAAAATTATAATATACATATGTTCAAAATTGCATTATGATTAACTAATTCATATCATCTATATGTTCGTTAAGACAAAATGTTTAATTTCATGCAAAAATGCGTAATATACACATGATGTTCGTGCATATTGCACATTTGAACATGTGCATATTGTTATTTTGCATGAAATGGAACATTTTATCCTAATGACCATGTAAATTATGTGAACTAGTCAATAATAATGCACATTTGAACATATGTATATTCTAGTTGTGCATTAAATTTAACATTTTACCATAATGAACATGTGCATTAAATTTGGTTTTTCAGTTTTCCAGTCAAAGATGGTTTTCCATAGATCTTGAACATATATATATATATATATATATATATATATATATATATATATATATATATATATATATATATATATATAAACGTTTTATTTAATTCAAGAAAGAATGTCAAATCTACCCCTTAACTAGGCCACGAGTCAAGTATCAATTCAAATCTAGCTTATATTATCTAATATCTTGATACGTCTATCGAAAGATGGTTAGGTATCTAACCGTGATTGGTTCACTTTACTTAACGTTAATTGTATTGATAGTGGTGTGATGTTTGATTTGATCATTACCTATAATTTTCATGATAATATCAAAGAATTTCATTACATATACAAAAGTTGTATGTATCAAATATCTTGTTGGACAAAACATATATTTCCTTGTTTTTGTATTTCTTGAATTAAAATATTTGCATAAAAACTTGTTAGTCACTTGTTTATATTAATGGAATTCTACTTTTTATCTCATTTCTATCACAATATCGCCCGTGTTAATTTGATAAAAATACAGTGTTATACTATAACTGATATAAAAGAAGACCATAAATAGATGATTGACAATGTTTTATTTTAAACATGTGATTAGAAAACATCGTGGTACACATGTAGCATCTATTTTGCCAATTATGTTGGCGATTTTACAAGAGAATTTGGCTCACCAAGTAAAAAAGAATTACAGTTGGACTAAAACAATTAGGGGTGAAAATTTCGATACATTCAACCAAAAGGATCGAACAGGTTAACGATCAAAAGATAAAAAAGCTTAGTAGAATAGTTTTTAAAAAACAATTTTTTTAATGTCTCATTTTCTAGAATTTCATTTTTGTAGAAATATTATGTTCAAGCTCATATCAGTGATCACCTTAAATAGAGATTTACATAATATACTTGGGTCGGACCCTAAAACAATACATACTAATCTAATAATATCTGTTAAGATTTACTACGGATCATTTTGACCATCTCGCCTATTTGACCCATCTCTGAATACAATACACGACATACTCCAAGGGTTGACAATGTCGTGTAGGGTTTGACCAGACTTTGACTATTCGTTTTCCTCCTCGATTGTTTGCTACCTCGACATGGTCATGTATGAGACCGTTACAATCGTATAAGGTTCCTATCATGTAGCCGTTTAGGATTGTGTGCATTAGGAAACGAAGTCATGATATGCTTTTGGTCTTTTGCATGTACATTTACATGAGTTTTTAAGACTTTTTCTGACATAAGATGTTACTAATCTAAGTGTGTGTGTGTGTGTGTGTCAAAATCTAGGTGAAACTCTCTTGAGTATGTGTTTAGTTTTTAGCAACATACTTCTCACCATATTGTTATACACTTTTAGTAGTAGACCTCGAGTGTTTTTAAGTAAAATTATTGGTTTGAACGCTTATTGTTGTTGTTGTACTTGTGTGGATACTGTGTATGGATTTACTGATTACATAAAAGTTTCTTTACGTTTAAATTATTGCATGTTTGATCAGGTCGCATTTACAAGTGGTTTTAAGTTCCATATGTAGTTCTCCAACAAAAGAAAAACAAATTTTGGTATTAGTTGAATATTCATCTCCTTAATGAATTTTTCTTTAAGCATTGCCAAACCAACAAAAGAAAGGTAAATCTTTGTATTATCATAATGAATATGTAAATGATATGAACTAGTCAATAATAATACACAATATAGGGGTTCAATGGAAAACCAACATGCATCGGAAAACCTTGGAAAACCTCTATGCACCACCACAAATGCATCACAATTCCCGCGTGATGCATCACCTGATCCAATGGCTATAAAGTGGTTCTCGGGTTTTCTGATGCATATAGGGGTGGGTTCAATGGAAAACCACTATGCACGTGAAAACTATGGAAACCTACGCATACCGTTCGATTTGGTGCATTTCATGAAAAACGCGGTGGCATGATCGTAAATAAGATGATGTATCACGCGGGAAATTTGATGCATCACGAGGGATTTTGATGCATCACGCGAGAAATTTGATGCATTTGTGGTGGTGCAGTGCGGTTTTCACAAGTTTTTCGGTGCATGGTGGTTTTCCATTGAACCCCCCTCTATATATATATATATATATATATATATATATATATATATATATATATATATATATATATATATATATATATATATATATATATATATATATACTAAGGATCTTTTGTGAACACTTTATTCGTTGTGCACGTTGTGAACAACCATAAAATAGCTTCTGAATCTTATGAATCTTGTTGAAAATAGTACTGGACTCTTCTATTAACTTATTAATACTATTGGATCCTTTGGATCTTATTGAATCCTATGAATTTGTCGAATCTTATGAATCTTGTTGCATCCTATGCATCTTGTGCATCTTGTTATAAAAACTACGTACTATGAACCTTTAAAATGTTCTGAATCTTAAATAGACACTTCTATGAACCTTTTGAATCATATGAATCATATTACAAACACTTGTTGATATATATGAATGATTATATGTATTTTTTTTATTTGTTCACAACGTGCACAACGAATAACTTGTTCACAATGGATCCCATCCCTATACATATATATCTATATATACATATATATATATATATATATATATATACATATATGTATATATATATATATACATATATGTATATACATATATACATATATGTATATACATATATACATATATGTATATACATATATACATATATATATATATATATATATATATATATATATATATATATATAAACGTTTTATAAACGTTTTATTGAATTCAAGATAGAATGACAAATCTACCCCTTAATTAGGCCACGAGTCAAGTATCAATTCAAATCTAGCTTATATTATCTAATATCTTGATACTTCTATCGAAAGATGGTTAGGTATCTAATCGTGATTGATTCACTTTACTTAACGTTTAATTGTATTGATAGAAACCGGTGTGATGTTTGATTTGATCATTACCTATATTTTTCATGATAATATCAAAGAATTTCATTTATATATACAAAAGTTGTATAGATCAAATATCTTGTTGGACAAAACATATATTTCCTTGTTTTTGTATTTCTTGAATTAAAATATATGCATAAAAACCTTGTTAGCCACATCACTCACATGTTTATATTATTGGAATTCTACTTTTTATCTCATTTCCATCACAATATCACCCATATATGAGTTAATTTGATAACAAAATAGTGTTATACTGGTATAAGAGAAGACTGTACATATATGATTGGCAATGTTTTATTTATCATGTGATTAGAAAACATTGAGATGATACACATGTAGCATCTATTTTGCCAATTATGTTGGCGATTTTACAAGAGAATTTGGTTCACCAAGTAAAAAAGAAATACAGTTGGACTAAAACAATTAGGGGTGACAATTTCGATCCATTTAAGCAACGGATCGAACAGGTTGACGACCAAAAGTCAAGAATAGTTTTTAAAAGGGTTAAAGTCATACAAATATATGTTACTTTACTGAAATTATTCAAATAACTAATCTTGTTATTTTTTTCATCTCATTGGTACTTGTACTAAAAATTTATTGTTAAGATGATACCTTTGATTATCGGTTCTACCAATAATGATATTATATTTGTGTTTTTAGAAGTATGAAAAATATCTATATGCTTATGTGGATTTTCTAAATTATTTATATAGATCAAAATCCACCTAAATCCACGTTGTACTCCAAATTAACTTGTCGATATGATACGTGTAACCAATAACTATGTTGATATGGTAAATCCACGTAAGCATCATGTCATTAAAAATCTACTACGTTGTCATTCGAATCAGCAAAAACTATCATATCAACATAGTTACTGATTACATGTACCATATCGACAAGTTATTTTGGAGTACAACTAACATCCGGTCAAAAAAATTAATTAGTCATTTAGGTAATTTGAGAAAAGTATGTTGTATTTGTACGACTTTAACCCTTTTTAAAAAACAATTTGTTTTGGGTCATTTTCTAGAATTTTATTTTTTCTATAAAAATATTATGTTCAAGCTCATATCAGAATAATAGTTTTCCCCTCTCTCTCATTAGCAAATTAGCATATCAATGTTGACCTTAAATAGAGATTTACATAATATACTTGGGTCATGCCCTAAAACAATACAGACTTATCTAATAAGATCTGTTAAGAATTACTACGGATCATTTTGACCCTCCCGCTCATTTGACCCATTGGGTTGAAATTGCCACCTCTGAAAACAATACACGACATATACCAAGGGTTGACAATGTCGTGTAGGGTTTGACCAGACTTTGACTATTCATTTTCTTCCTCGATTGTTTGCTACCTTGACATGGCCGTGTATGAGACCTTTGCAAAATCGTATAAGGTTCCTATCATGTAACATTTTAGGATTGTGTGCATTAGGAAACGAAGTCATGATGTGCTTTTGGTCTTTTGCATGTACATTTACATGAGTTTTTAAGACTTTTTCTTGACATAATATGTTACTAATATAAGTGTGTGTGTGTGTGAAAATCTAGGTGAAACGCTCTTGAGTATGTGTTCGGTTTTTAGCAACATACTTCTCACCATATTGTTATACACTTTTAGAAGTAGACCTCAAGTGTTTTTAAGTAAAATTATTGGTTAGAACACATATTGTTGTTGTACTTGTGTGGATACTGTGTATGGATTTACTGATTACATATAAATTTCTATATGTTTAAAGTATTGCATGTTCGATCAGGTTGCATTTACAAGTGGTTTTAAGTTCAACCTGTTCTCCAACAAAAGAAGAGTAAATTTTGGTATTAGTTGAATATTCATCTCCTTAATGAATTTTTCTTTAAGCATTGCCAATCCAACAAAAGAAAGTTAAATCTCTGTATTATTATTTGACTTAGGTTAAAATTTTAAAATCAACAAATTTACCCTTTTATAAATGTATATTTTTGGTCGTTAACAAAAGTAATAAAAGACTGAATTTATCTATTTATAAACTAATTAAATTCAAAATTAATAGAGTAAATTATATTTTGTTTATGTTCACTCCTTTTTTGTGATTTAAAAATCCTTAATCCTAATGTTGCGTTTAATTAACGAAAACTAGTTATTTTAAATTTCAGTTTTCAAGTTATAGTTTTCAGGAAAAAAAAAAAAACAAGGGATTTCAAAAATGAAAAAGCATCAATCTCAACACATAATCTACAAACCAAACCAAATTCATAGTAGACAATGGATGATAAAACAAACCCATTATTATACTTTTACATTTTTAGTCACTCATTGTATTTCCTAGTTTAATGCCTATATTTTTAATTTTTAATAATTTTAGTTTGTAATGTAACTTTTTTATTGGTTCAGTCTCAATTTTTATGGTCATGTTTGACCAAATATATATATTTTTGCATATATGAGCATCGCATTTTAAATTTTATAAGTACGGAATTTTTTGACTTGTTATTGATCATGTTATCGATCTCCTGCAATCTTCGACGACTAAAAATTACAATCCCTAAAAGCAATGCCAAAGCTCTTCCCATTCCCCTAAAACCTTTGGTGACTAAATAAGTAAATAATACCAACAACTCAAATAAAACCAGAATGTACACTCTTAAAAGATCAAATCGAAAAAGAGCAAATCGAACAAAAATCCTCAATAACTACGAAAAATTGGACAACTCATGGAATCCAAAACCAAGACTTCTGGAAGACCTAAAAATGAAATCAAACAAAACCTAAAAAGAGAGGTTGATGATGGAATCTAGGTTTTCAAATCTAGAACTCACAAATTTGATAACCTTAACCAGAATTTTATATGTTTACGGTGAGCGGTTTACCCCTGACTAAATTGAGGAACACAAGATTGAATAAGATGAACTTGAAGCATACGAAACCATTCGTTAAAGTTGATGACATTGAAAGAAACAATCATGTTGCTAAAAGAATTTATTTGCAAATATGAACTTGAAGCAGACAAAATGAGATAATAAAACCGAGACAAATGGGTTTTTTTTTTTTTTTTTTTTTTTTTTTTTTTTTTTTGAGTTATGCACTTCACTAAAAGTTAGTCAAAACTAGTAAAACAAGGGATAAACCATTTTATAATAGGGAGGGCTTACAAGAGCCTAACGATTACAATTGATTTGGCTATTGTGTAATCTTAATCCACATAAAGTTAAGACACCCCTTGTATATCATCTAAAACTCTAGATTAAATCGAAGGTTTATTGCTGAAAATCGAGTTTTTCTGAACTTTCATATTGACCACAAAGATGTTATCACGGTAGCTTCAAGGAACCTTTTAGGATTTTAGTATTGGCTTTGATGTTGAATATTGAAAATCACCACTTTTGGAATTTAACCCAAATTTCATCCATCCCTAGGCATTTGAAGAATATTTCAGTCTCTGAAGTCTGAATAGTAATCACAACAGGACAATCTGATTGCAACCGAAACAAACATATAATCATATTATCGTTCTTTCTGTATCTACGGTCTACTTATCCAACAAAAAGTATAAAAAAACATCGATAGATGCAAATGGAGGTGCATTTCCATGGTGTCACAATAGAGGGTGAAACATGTCCAAACCATTGTGGTGTCACCATAGACTGTTACTGTGTTGGTTAACAAAAAATTAAAAAATATACCAAGTGAGAAATACCACTAATATAGTATATGACTTAGCAATAAAAAAATGTATGTATGTCAATTTAGCTATAACATGTTATCATAAGTTTTTAACATATAAAATGACCAAAATAAATAAGACCAACAATTAAAAATATATATAATAAACGTAACAAAGGAACGAATGAAGCAAACTGATAAAATTAGGAAAATACAATTTTATTTTACAGTAAGCCTCAAAGAACACTCAAAAGTGTAGTTAAATGACAATTATTTGAAAGGGTAAAATAGTGAGTTATCTTTTTAATATTGCTTTATGTAGTTTATTACTTTTTAATGCATTATAATGGAATTTGAGTTAAATGACATTTGATTTGAAAGGCTATATCATTAGTGTCTTTTAGATAAGCTCACTCAATCATCCTAATATTTACTATGTGAGACCAAAAAAATCACGTGTGCTATATGATTTCTTATACTTTTATAGAAAAATCATTCAAATTAATATATTTTAACGGCATTATATATCATTTTAAATTCAGATAAGACTAATACAATAAAAGCGCATAAGATTTGTTATATATAACCTATAATTTACTTATTAAATTTCAGTTTTAAATTACCGATATAAATAAAAAGATTTTGCCTTTAACGCACTAATTTGTAGTTATGTGTATAAAGTCACTGAAATTTATGAGACGGCTTTGAAACGTTGTATCTGTGTGTATGTTTTGGGAGGTGGGTGTTCAAAAGACCGATTAAGTTGTTTGAATATTAATCTTATCATTTTCTATTGTTTTATGACAAATATAACTATTTTTCACACAATTCTATAATAAAACTAATACCTATGATAGATAGTATGATTACTACTATTTTTTATTAAAAATATCTTGTATTATATTATCTTCATATATATTTCAACACGAACCCAAACAACAATGACAATCTAGTTGAGACCACCGACCCAAATTAAAAACCCAAATCAATTTTGTTTTGGATGCTAATAATCTAAAGGGATAATTACGCAAAAAACCCTCAACTTGTCAGTTTTTTGTGATTAAAACCTCAAACCATTTTTCATTGCATAAAAACCCCGAACTAACTTAAAATCAGTAAATCAAGGTTTTATCAATGGGTAACCGGCTGAAACCGGTTATTAATCCTATGTGGACATGTAAATAACCTTCATGGAATAGATTTTAATTGTTGAAACTGGGTGTCAAGTATTACATGTCATTTAAACCTCTTTTGTTAATTTTTAATTGTAATTTTTAAACGGGATTACATCATCAACTGATGTTTAAATGATGTATAATACTTGGCAACCGGTTTCAACAATTAAAATTTATTCTACGTAGGTTATTTACCGGTCCACGTAGGATTAATAACCAATTTCAACCGGTTACCTATTGATAAAACCTTGATTTACTGAGTTTAGTTAGTTCAGGGTTTTCTATGCAACGAAAAATAGTTTGGGGTTTTAATCACAAAATACTGACAAGTTGGCGGTTTTTTGCGCAAATATCCCTAATCTAAAAGCCTAGACAAACTAAAAAAATGCATGGCTTTTGAAATTTTGTGGCTCATGGGTGATTCTTGTGTCCATTCTTCCACCATTCAATTATTAAGATGATGACAATAGAACAAATAACTATTCTTGCAAATCCCGATCCTTATAATTCATGAGTTGGTAAGAAAAAACCAATTTTGCTGTTTTTAAATTATAATCACATAAGGTTTAGCTTTTTAATCAGTTTTGATTCTTCATTCATGACCAAAACAACTTGGAGACGTTCATTTTTTCTTAGGAATCGCATTATACAGCATATTCATTTATCAGGGTTTTGTCAAAGAATCTGCATTATTATTTAGGAAAAATTTGCTAATCTGAAAAATACAAGATAACTGAGATATAAAATCGTAGGATAAATGATGAGTTTTTGAATAACAAAGAATAATGAGATTTAAGAAAATTAAATTCTTACTGAAATCTGCGAACCAAACACATGATTTTAAATGCAAATCCCAGTAAATCCCAGATTATCCACGAACCAAACACCCCCTTAGAGGTTAGACCAACCCAGTCGCATTACCAAGGTCAAAAAAGGAATAACTCATCTTCAAAGAGTTCTTATCGACCAGTCAAACAATCGGTATAAACCACGTAGATTACACAAACCATAATCAATAAAAAAAAAAAGTTATATTAGCATTGATCTATAGACCTTCTTATGTTTTAGAACATGCCAAGTTCAAAGTTGACTTCAATTATGATATTTGAAATTATTAAAGGTAGCTAGCTTAGGTATTCACACATTTCACTCTTTTTATTTTGTTTGATAGCTTCTTCTTAAGGCCTTTCCATCTTTAAAGGAAAAGGGACATGAATACATTGAACATGCAAAAGCAAAATTCAATGTTCTCCCACCTACACAATTTTGCCACATGCACTAATGACCAACACTTCTCTCTCTCTCTCTCTCTCTCTCTCTCTCTCTCTCTCTCTCTCTCTCCTCTCTCTCTCTCTCTCTCTCTCTCTCTCTCTCTCTCTCTCTTCTCTCTCTCTCTCTCTCTCTCTCTCTCTCTCTCTCTCTCTCTCTCTCTATGTGTGTGTTGGATTGGTCTTTTTTGTGGGGTCATAATGTTGTTTGGCTATGCTAATCCCATGTGGAACTTATCTATGCTTCAATAGTAAAGGGTAGACATCAAATAAATGCTTACCATATAAATTAGCATCATGTTTAATTAATTAATTAATATAAAAAAATAATATGATTTTCTTCATCAATTATAAAATAAGATATGTTATCATGTCATAATTAATTTATAATATCATCAAATTAAATATCTATGGATAATATCATATTCTTTTAAATTTTTTTTTTAATAAATTTAGGTATCAATTACTAAATACTATCTGAGTTCATAGAATTAACATATTTGTGATAATTTTTTGGGTTTATTATGAATATAACCAATATGTTTTCATGTTTTTTTGTGTTTTCGTCTCTCCATGTTATTCTTTTTCCATAAAAGTCCTCAAGTTAAATTTTTATTTTTGGTTTAGTGAAATTTGGACATTAGAACTCAGTTTTTCAGTTTTTAAAAACTCGGTTTACTAATTATAACCGGGTTCTGATGTCTAAATTTCTGTAAACCAAGAAGAAAAATTAATTTGAGAACTTTTATGAAAAAAATGACATGGAGTGACGAAAACACAAAAAACATGAAAACATGTTGGGTTTTTTTTATCATAATAAACCCTAAATTTTTTATCGATATTAATCAGACACACCTAGAAAAGTTAACACCACTTAGTATTACCTACTATTAGCGCCACAAAAGAGTTGATAACTAGCCTTAAACAACTTTAATATAACTATAAATATTATATTAAAAACCTAAACTCATTTTTTAAGCTACCTATTAATTGGGTATTATTGTATTTAGTTCAAGCTCGAACTTCATAAAAGCTGGATTCGATACATCTAGAGCTTAAATTGCTTGATAAAATTCGACTTGTGTGTATATACACACAAAGATTTATAATACTCAAAAAGCTTGATTAGAATTCGAGCTGTTCAAGCTAGCCAGAACTCGAACACTAATTGCTAGATAAAACTCAACTTGTTTGCAACTATACCTACTAAATTATAAAGTTAACGAAATTGATTTAAATGTGATACATAGTTTTTTAATTACCAGAAAAATCATTTAGTGTTGCATCCTTTTTTGGACGAAGGAAATGCATAGTAAAATCAGGTGATATGCAACATACATTCTCTATGCTTGTTATTTGCATTGTCTCTCCTCATAATTTAAAGATGAAAATAATGAATTTGATAGTGACCTTTGTCGAAACATAGATTTACTCAAAAAATAATAAATAATAATAAACATCTATTTACACATACATACACGCAAAACATAATAAATGATTATATAAATTTTTTTTTAAATTTTCCGGTAAATGGGGAAGCTTTTAAAGATGGTAATTAAATTACTATGTTGTTCTTACATAACAATTACATTTAAAATTACTATGTTGTTCTTACTAGTTTTTTTAGGGTTTATTATGAAAAATACCAACATGTTTTCACGTTTTTTTTGCGTTTTCGTGCCTTCATGTTATTTTTTTCCATAAAAAACCTCATGTTATTCTTTTCTTATTGATTTAGTGAAATTTGGACATTAGAACCCGGTTTTTCAAGTTTTAAAACCCGGTTCACAAATTATAACCGGGGTATAATGTCCAAAATTTCACTAAACCAATAAGAAAAGAATAACTTGAGGTTTTTTATGGAAAAAAATAACATGGAGGGACGAAAACGCAAAAAACGTGAAAACATATTGGTTTTTTCATAATAAACCCTTTTTTTAATCATTAAAGTACTCACAATTTATTTTTAAGGGTAGAATGAACATTTTATAACGAGATTGCTGTATATGAAAAAATTTTATTGTATACAAATCACCTTTCTTTAAAGATGGAACATACTTTATGATAGTTTTTATTTTGGAGTCGTATTATCAAAACTAACATTTAAAAATCTTAAAGTTTGAAAATATACATTTTGAAACCCAAAAAAAACCTATCAATAATTCAATATGATACTTGACACTCGTAAATATCTGGTTTGAAAACTTTTAGACGTTAGTTTCTAATTTCTTACACCTCAAAATAATTATTTAAAAAATCTTAAATCTTTAAATAATATATTTGAAAGTACGATAATAAAAATCTTTTTACATAAAATATATTCAACTTATAATGCAATTCTTCCAATATAATAATTCAATTATTTTCTTAAGTATCATATTTTGTAAGAAAGATTACTATACATATATTTTTTACACTAGCATTTACCATTCATCACGTATACATGTGTTTATGAGAGAGAATTAATTAAAATATATTATATATGCTGAATAAAATTTAATTAAACCCAATTGCATGCTTTTTAAGTTTTTTTAATCTTTATTTTATTTAAAAAATATTTAATATAAAGAAAATTTAATTTTTGGAGCACCATAACAATGACCAATCAATAGTCACCACGTAGTAATGGTTGGATGGGTGCATATTAAAACAATCTTGATGACCCTTATTTTTCAGTATTCACAAAAACCCTTTTTAGGGTTTTTTTTTTCATATATATATTTTTAAGAAATAAACTCATAAGATCTTTATATTAAATTAACAAAGTCTGTATACATAATCAAACTTTTATGTAATTATGTTTTATTTTTCTATTAAATAACTTTATCAAAAAGTATATCCCGTTTTACCGACCCATTTTATTCTTTTCTTTAATTGAATTAAGACAACAGTTTTTATCAGTCCGTAAACTTAAACCTTTTAAACAAAGTCCTAATGTTGTCGGCAAAACCTCATACCTTCTATTTAAAGAATTTATCTTCTATCGTTTGCTTTATTATTTAACATAAAAATGTAATTTTTATTTGTAACGAATATAGTTGTTATACGTTTATAATCTTTTATAAAACTATTCAGTAAGCGTATGTCTAAAAATACGAACATATACGTTTACATACATGATGACGTATCCTATTATTTTTAAATTTTTAATTTTTTTAAAAAAATAAAAACTTTTGGTTTATGTGAGTATGAGTCTATAAGGACAAGCCCATGACCCCTCCATGTGATTTATGAGAACTTTAAACTAAATCATACATTTTCTGATTGAATGTCCTTTTCTTTTCTCCATGCCCTTTGTTGGCATTCACATGCCATGCCCAAAACCTTTGGATTTTTTAAAATCTTTATTAACCATTAAAACAATTATTCAAATCAAAGATTGTGACATTTGATTGCCTATTTTGACATTAATAGTTTATAATATATTTAACTAAGTTTAATCTTTAATTAAAACTATATGTACCCTCATTAATTTAGTATATGGTTTAAATAAAAAAAATACATTTTATTGATTAAATTTATATTCTCCTAAAATTCTTTAATAAATATAACATTTTGCTGAATTATTAATCCTAATTAAGCAATGCTTAAAAATACATGTAAAGTGTAAAACATAGCATAGATAATAGCATATTTTTAATGTTTAGTTATACTAGGAGATCGAAAGTGTGTTGTTAACTAATAGACTTCTAAGATGAATACTAAATTTTGCAACTACTATATAAACAAATATAAAATATTTAAGTAAATGTTATAAAAAATGATGAATAAATCAAAGTGTATCAATAGGACCGACTGACAGATCAATATTATTCTCTCTTTTTATAAGTCATTTATTGTAACCAAGTTTACGTACGATAAAAATTGATTGAACCTATATTTTTTATCATTCAAGGCAATTAACTTAATCTTGTATTTATTATTTAAGATAATCAAACTTTCATTACTTTAATAATGTAATGAAACTACTCATCTTAAATGATAAATTTTTTGTAGTAATTCCATCTATTGTAGTAAAATTGGTCATCTTAAACAATTAAAAAAAAAAAAAAGGTAAAGATTTTATTTTTTTTAAGACCATATTTAAGAGATCTCAAATAAGAAAAAAAAAGGTTAATCAAGCAGGTGATTTGGTATAGGAAGAATAGGAAGAAATATTTATGATCTTTTACTTGAACAATTCAACCTAATGAAATGAAAACCTCTAATGGCTGGTTTAGGTTGCTTGGTTGGGATAATGGTTCTCTATATCAACCAACTAACCAAGCATCCATTTAAGTTTTAATTGTATTATTGTTTTTAATGTTTCTATAATGCTAACACTAACTTATTGAGTATTAATTTATAGTTAAATATCTAATCCTTTTCAATCAATTTGTAGGTTGAAATGTAATTTTATCAAGAAATTAATAGCCAAAAATGTGATAATATCATCTAATAACACTACAGAGACACAAGAAAACTAATAAATGAACTTACGACTGAAATATAAAGACTTGTTTCAGATGGAATAGAGTCATGGTTTGGGCATGATCAAGCCCACATGGTCTCACGTCGAAGTTTCCTAAAATTCTATAGAAACACTTTGTTTGTTCAAACGTTAAACTTTTTTTTTTTTTTGCTTTTGATTGTATTTAAGTTTTGACAATTGATCAATGTTATTGGCTATGGAGTTTGTTTATAGATATTACATTGAATATTATCATTTAAAACACCTAGATTCAAAGCAGAGCATTGAATTTTTTTTGGGTAAAGTGTTACCCTGACAAAATTTATAAATATGAAAGAAAAATAACTATAAGGCTAAACAACCAACAAAACCAAGCTATGAAAAAAAAACATCAAGCAAGAGCAAACAACTAAACAACAAAATCCAGGCATATAATGCACACTCATCCACCACATGATGTAGAGAATTGGGATTTAGTCGCCACTAACCAGTTTAATATCATTCCAAAGAATTTTCGTGAACCTGCACTGTAAAACAAAGGGTTTTTTATGCAAAAAAAAAAAAAAAAACCCTCAAGCTGGCATTTTAAAACCTCTAACCATTTTTGTTGCCACAAAAAACCTCCCAAACCGTCTAAAATCTCATGAAACAGGATGTTGCCCGTTGCAACCAATTACCTTCATCTCTCACTAGTCCTTCGACGACCAATTAGTCCCCTGGCGATCGTTGAAGCCTTCGACGAGTCCTCTGTCGACTGATTTAGTTTCTCATTTAGGGTGAGATGCACTTAAACCTCCGACGGTAACACCTCCACCATCGATAAAGCCTCCGTTGGCCTTTAAAGCACTTGAAGCTTCGATCTATTCATCCCTCTGATTATTTATTTAGGCTTTCGATTCAAATTGTTAGGTTTTAGATTCTTAATTTGTTTTTGATTTTTCATCGGAAATCATTTGTTATTGAGAGAGAGTTCCCGGAGAATGTGGTAGCCGGAGCAAGTGAGAGCGGTTAAACCGGTTGCAGATTATGTTTTTGAGTAAAATAATTATTTTGATAAGTTCTAGTCAGATGCGGTTTTTTGTAACAACAAAAATGATTGAGAGTTTTATTCGCAAAAATGATCTACTTTGAAGGTTTTTTTGCGTAAAAATCCTAACATAAATTATTATGGGGTCTGGTTCTTCCCAACAATAATAAAGCAGTCTAAATCCAATCGCTTATTTGGAAGACAAAACTTATTTTGAGTATGAAGTTTGCCTTTTATGGCAAGCCATAAAATAAATGCATCTCGAGGAATCGCTTGTCCATGCAAGCCCAAGGCCCAAGGGACCTTACTAGCCATGGGACGAATAGTCTCCCAAATTGCATTAGAGTACCTAATCATAACACCTTGAGAATCTCGTTACCAAACTGACTCCTCCAGAGCTCCACTCCTGCCCATAAAGGAGTATAGATATGTTGAAGAAGGGGATGTCAAGTTAGTCTCGATTCCTTCACGTAATCAAAGTTCGTGACCATCTAAACTAAACGTTAAACCTTTGTCTTCAATATAGTATCTTAGTTTGTACATAAAGTTATTTCAAACTTGATGATCATAAACACCCATAACTCTTCTTCACTAAAACAAGTTCTAGTCTTAAGTTTTGTTGACATATCTTAAGTTTTGTTGACATATGTCATCAATCCAGATTTCTAATGCCCTTCAACTAGATTGCATCATTTATATAAATTCCCTTAAAAATATTAGATATATATATACAAACATATAGTTTTATAAAGGAAAATGACACCAAATAGCTATATACTTTTAAATTTGTGTACATTTATGTACTGTACTTTTTATGCACATTTATATAATGTACTTTTCAATGTGTTTCAATTTGGTACCTGGGTGGCCTAATGACCGATACAATAATGATACAATAAGTTACCATGCTTACTCAAACTTGTTTTTGTGCACATTTAGTAGTTGAACTTTTAAATTGTTTCAATTAGGTAGTTAAATGACATGTTGTTACCAGTCATCAGGTTATATAATTACCTAACTGGAACATTTTTAAAAGCATTACACTACATAAATGTGCATAAAAATAAGTACACTACATTAATGTGTACAAACTCAAAGGTACATAACTATGTAGTTCTATTTTCCCTTTTTATAAACTATATTTTATAACATCTAGGATAATCAACACTATATATATATCGCATAAAAATTGTATGCTATGTGACATACTTTGTTTTGAACGTCAACTTGGTATTAAAAAACAAAACGTACAACGTACAAAGAAGCCAAAAACCTCCCAATCCTTTTACATGATCTAAAAGGAAAGAGAGGATGTCAAATTTAAAAGAATGACACACATGAATCAATCCAACTACAAAATATAACCATGGCAATGGAACAGACAAAAACAGAGACACTGAATTTTATCGAAATAAAAAACTAGCTTTACATGTTTAAGCAAAGTTCTAATGTTTACATTTTACTTAGGACATGTTTACATTTGCTTTCTAAAAATAATTTACAGTTTTTCATATTTTATAACTTTAAAAAACTACTTTGACAATCCAAACTGAATTTTCTTTATAAGTGATTTTTAATAGAAAAACTCAAAAACCTAGAGCACCCAAAAAATACGAAAAAATAATGTCATAATCCAAATACAATTATAAAAGGAAGGTAATTTGTACACAACATACTTTTGCCATAACAATAATCTTTATATATAATAAAGAAGAGCATTTTTTGTCACATGTCATCTTATGAAGCCTTAACTTTTTCATTTTCCCTCCTAAACTTCCTTAATTACTTTCTTAAATATTGTAATTAATTGACCAATTTAAATTTATTTCACTTCAATTTTTTTTTTTTAAATTTAAATATCAACCAACTAACTACATTTCAATAAATAAAACTATTTATATTTAAATCAAAGCTATATTTTAATAAAACCTTCTTAATTTATTATTTTTTTTGATAAATCATTTATTTAAATCATAACTATATTTTAATAAATAATAATTAACCAATATTAATACTAATAAAATCTTTATCTTTTATTTAAATATAAACATTTATAAGTTTTTTGGATAGAGAATTATATACTTCATTATTTCATAGTATTTTAATAACTCATTTATAGTAGTTTATCATTAGTATTTTATGATACTTAAATATTTTTAATAAAATTTTAATTTATATACATATTTTAAGAAAACAATAAATTATTATAATCCGTGTAATACACGTGATAATAAACTAGTTTTGTCTAAAATGACAAATTCGCACTTTATTTTTGGAGGTACAAAACAAAAATGATAAAAATATGATCAAGGATAAAATAATAAATATTTTAGTTAAAATTTTTATGTATGTCAAAAATGTATCGTGTAGAAATCACGAACCATTATTAAAAAAAAAAACCGTAAACCCAAACACCTATGGGTTTTATATAAAGTAACCCATCCTTAATCACGGCAAATCACCATTTCCAAAGCAAAATTGTCTTAATATTTAATATTTTGTGTGTTAATCATTATGTATTTGTTACGTAATTTTCCACTTAAACTTGAGAAGATGAAGCTAAAATATGATTATACTTTCATATTTTCCTTTTTAAAATAAAACGATAAATATTCTTATGATTATATTTACATTTCTGCCTATATTTCAAATTAATTAAGATGATAATCAATTATTGGAATATTTCTTCATCAAATTGCATGTTTACACTTTAAAAAAAAAAACCGTTCATTGTGCTTGTTAATTAGTTAAATATAAATATCATCAATATAGTTATAAATAAAAAGTATATTTTTATTATAAATATACTATAATAAATATATAAAAGTACATATGATGTAAATTTATCTATAATCCATCCATATCTATAATATTTAAAAAGTAAAAGTTTGACGCATGTCATCTTCTCTTTTAATTAGGCACTTGTTATTTTTTCAATTTGTCATATCATTTACTACAATCTAATTAAAAACATTAAATTAGATCAATATTATTTTATTAAAATTTAACTTAACTAATTTGATAATATTTTAATAAAAATTATATAAAATTAAATTTAATTTTTTATATATATAATAAATATTTACCTATAAATGTAATAAATATAAAATATAAAATTATAAATTAAAGCCATGTAGAAAGCCCATCCAAAGTCCAAACCAAGGAGAACACTAAAACAACAAATGGGGTTCATGGGCCCCACTTTTAGAAGTATGAATCACTTTGATGTCTCTTTACCCACATGCGTCCCACTACTTATTTTGATGCCCATTTGGACCCTACAACATAAGTATTTATATTAATTAAAAATTAATTAATTCATTTTAATTAGAATAATACGTTATTATATTAAAAAGTAGTTTTAAACCATTAAGAAAGCCATTATAAACTATAGCAATATAACTATGGTAAGGTCTTTTTTACATTTAATTATTTAGGTAATTATGTTACGATTTTATTATAATTAAATTCAGGATTATATATACATATATATGATTATTAATTATTAAAATGGTAGCTTCATATTGAAACATTATTAAAAAAAAATACCAAATTTAATAATTCTAAGGTGGCCATGTGCTCTCTCTTTGCTTTTTCTTTTAGGTTTATTCAAATTAATAACACATTTCTTTTTTGCTTTCTATAAACCTTTTTGAGTTTCCTTTTCTGTGTGAGGTGAGATTGTGATTTGTGAATTGACAACATTGGTGTTTTTCTTTATGTTGAATAAAAAAAATTAAAATTTACTCAAAATGATAAATGTTTTATTTATGAATCATCTTTTTAATTGGATTTATTATATAGTATCACACTCCCTTCAATTCTACATGGAGAATGTTTTCAGAATTTTTCTTTCTTACATTCTAAGACCTTATTTTGCTTATAAAATTGTTTTACCTATTTTTCTCTCTCTTTCTTTTTTTAAATTTTGTGTAAACTTTTGATTAATATAAAACTTAATTTGTTTACTATTATTAATAATATTAAATCTATTTAATTCTATTAAATGAGTAACTAAATGTCACATAATACTTAATTATGTTGTTTTAGAAATATTTTATATAATTAAATTAAAATGACTAATTTATAAAATATAAATAAAATAATATTTAAACTATATCTATCAAAATCTAACAGAATCTAATTTGACTTCAAATCAAATCTAATAAAATCTAATACTCTAATAATTTGTTGATTATAAATATAATAAAAGTTTACAAGAATATAGAATAATAACTACTATTTATACATTTTAAAAATATAGAAAACTAACAGGTCATGATAAATAATAATATCATTCTTATATATCTTTGTTATAAAAATAATATTTCTATCTTTACCTTTTAGTTTACTATATTTTATACACACAACAATGTATTAAAAATATACGCGTAATACGCGGGTAATAAATGTGTCACATATAATATAATGTATAATGATTTAATGAGATGATGTTACATCAAAATAGACAAAATTTTTGTAGCTAGAACTAATAAATACACCTTATGTTTACACGTGATAGTGAGGCACCACATCTTTTAACGTTTTTATTACTCATTTATTACTTAATAAAGTATTCATATAGATTTATAAATCCACTTCATTTCATAAAAAAAAAATTAAAAAAGTGATAAAGATTTAAACATACATTAATAATTTTATAACATGAGATGATATTGTTTTAGAATATAGTAAAAAAATAGTATTATATGTATATACTATAAGTTTATTTAAGGGTAGATTAAATAAAAAATGGAATAAGACAAAAGATATGCATATCCAAGAAGTGTCTTTGTCTATTAGTATAAGGCAGGTGATAAGGTGATTTGGGGGTGTTGTGAAATGTGAATTGTGAGAGTGACCCATGTAATTAAGGACAATTCCCCAAACAAGGGCAAAAGATCCTAAGCCACATTATTATTTAGGGGCACATGATTCCCACATAGAGAGCTCTCAATGAATTGTGGGGTTCACCAACAACCCACATGATCTTTTACTCCCAACAATCTATAGCTCATATAGATAAACACACGTGTAAAGAGGGAGGTTCAACGGAAAACCACAAATATATCACAATTCTCGCGTGATTCATCATAATTCGCACATGATTCATCGGATTCACATGTGATCAATCATGATTTATGTGTGATGCATCACCTGATCCAATGACTATAAAATGGTTCACCGATTTCCTGATACATAATGGTTATTCCATGAACCCTCCCTTATGTATGTGTGTATGTATGTATAATATGGATTTTGTGAGAAATAAACGTTTGTGAGAAATGTTGAATCAAAGAACATATATGTTGAATAAACACATTATTTCGTGATTCAATAATAAGCGTTGAATTAAAGACAAAATGATCGTTTTGTCTCTAATTCAACATCGTTTTTTGTTGAATCGCAAAATAACACATTGATTCACCATACATGTTTTTTGATTCAATATTTTTCATAAATATTTGATTTTTCAGACAATCCTATATGTATGTATGTATGTATGTATGTATGTATGTATGTATTTATGTATGTATATATATAAGTGTAATGAAGAACTTTTGTGCATAGAGAAAGTAAGAACCAAAAATGCACATCAATATTCATTAATGATAGTTTCAAAAAAGTCATTTACTTATTTTTCTTAAAAAAACAAATTAAATGTATTTAAAACACGTAACAAACTAAATTAGGTAAAAGTAAATCAAATCAACACTTATTATTGAATCACGAAATAATGTTTTTGTCTTTAATTCAATACTTATAATTGAATCACGAAATAATGTGTTTATTCATCATATATCAGGAAATCGGGGAACCGTTTTATAGTTATTGGATCAGGTGATGCATTAAGCGTGAATTCGATGCATCATGTGCGAATTATGATGAATCACGCAGGAATTGTGATGTATTTGTGGTTTTTCAATTGAATCCCTCTATATGTGTGTGTGTGTGGGTGTGTGTAGGGTGAGGTTCAATGGAGAACTGGGATGCATCAGAATAACATTGGAGAACCTCAATGAATCGTAAAAATATTACATACTTCATCACACGGAAGAATTTTGCATCACACGGGGGATTGTGTATCACATGAGAGAATTATGCATCACACGAGGGGACTGTGCATCATACGAGGAAATTTTGTTCATAACAGTCCTCTCTTATGATGCATAATCGCCCGTGTGGTTATATAAGTTCAATAATCACATCGAAGGTTGTGCATCACATACATTGTGGTTTTCCAATGTTTTCCGATAAACACATGGTTTTCCGTTGAACTTATATATATATATATATATATATATATGTGTGTGTGTGTGTGTGTGTGTGTGTGTGTGTGTGTGTGTGAGTGTATATATAAACTTTAGTTCAGGTGAGAAGGTTCCTTAAAAGAGAAAAATGAAAAGAGATCTTGATCACTCATCTAATATTATACATACACTACCACCACACTGGATTATTTCAGTATCTTCCTTAAATAACAACATTAATTAAAGTTTTCAGATCCATCAAATTCTATATATTTTTAATATTGATTACATTTTTTATTGATGTATATATGGGTGATGAAATTTTTTTGGTTACATATCCACGATATTGTTTTTTATTGATCAAATCATCGTAAATTGATGATATTTGAATGACGATGATTTTTTTCTATTGTTACATATCATTTTCGATAATCAATAAATATAAGAATGATATGGTTATAATGATACACGACGATTTTTTATAAAAAAACCAAGAATCGTGTCAATAGATGTCGATTTCATAATATAGGTGTGATAATCAAGTTCCTTTGCCATTGATACACTATTTTAAATCTTTTGATACAATAATCTAACACTAATGGACTAGTTGCAGTGTATTAGAATAAGACATACATATGGTTTAATAATTAATGAAAATATATTCTATCAATCATTATATCATGAAGAATATATACCAGTGTAATACACACGATATAAAACAACCTCAAACATCAATTTGCTACAAAACATCACAAACATCATAATGAACTTCTTATTGATATTGATACTTAATGTAATACCGTCTGATAATAGAACCATCACCAATGACACAAGTCAACAAATGTTACACACATTATAAATTGCATTGTATCAAAATAACACAGACATATGGATCAATAAGCAATAAAAATATATCATGTCGATCCTTATATAAGCAACACTATTGTATCAGTGCTACAGACATGATACCAAACAACCACAATCATAAATTTCTTACTAAGCAACCGCAAACATTATAATCATGATGTTAGTGATACTGATACTTAATTAGACACAAGGTATCAAGAATCATAAAAAATGACACAATCACATAAAGTTAGACACAATGTATCAAGACTAATACAATGCACTAATCACAAAAAGTTAGACATACGATCAACATGTGGTTTGATACACACACACATAGATATATCAACATTAGTTATCCGGTTCTTAAGAAACTAATACAATGCACTAATCACAAAAAGTTAGACATACGATCAACATGTGGTTTGACACACACACATAGATATATCAACATTAGTTATCCGGTTCTTCATACACACATATATAGGAAGGAAGGAGGGGGGGGGGGGGAGGGGGGGGGGAGGGAGGGAGGGAGGGAGGGAGAAGAGAGAGAGAGAGAGAGAGAGAGAGAGAGAGAGAGAGAGAGAGAGAGAGAGAGATGAGTTTAATAGAGAACCATTGCATTGAATAACTAACCAAATATTTTAAATTAAAAATTGATATTAGAGGCAATTAATGTAATAACATGTTGTAACACTTTTTTGGGTAAAATTGCTCAACTGGGTATTATTTATTATCTTTTAAATTAGGTAATACACGCACCGTGATATGCAACTTATATACTTGGTGCACAGATATGTTGAGAAAATAAAAAAAATGATGAATGACCTACAAAAGTTTATGCAGCGTTATCAAAAAGAGTTACAACATGTTAAAATAGTAATTAATTGTCCTTAATATCTGTTTTTAATTCAAATAAGTTGATTGGTTGTTTAAGTTTTTTGATGCATAATGTATGTATGTATATTCATAATGTATGTATGTATGTATGTATATTCATAATGTATGTATGTATGTTGATAACTAACAATACTATATTTAAAGGAATGATGTATTAAAGGGTAAAGATAGCATTTAGCAATGTATATAAATGTATGCTAGAAATAATGGAAATAGAAGAAGTAAAAGAAGCACATGGTAATAAAAGGCCCATGAATACCACTACCCACATCTCTGACTATGGAAACTTGTATTTACAGAAGATACATAAATGCTTTACTATCATCTATTCTTTGCTAAAAAACACCATCTACAGCCCCAACTAACTTCCAACAAACAAAACAGAAAAAAAGAAAAAGAAAAATAAAAATCTCACTAACAAATTCCATTAAAACCAATCCCCCTATTAAATTCAAAGGTTTTGGTTTTTATGATTTATTCCTTTTCATAAATATCATGTGAGTTTTTTTACTTGATTAACTTAAAGAATATGTACATATTGAATGAATGGATTCTCACTTTGTATGATGAGTTAATAAAGGAATTGATGGATTACCAATATCTTTTTATTTTAAGTTCTATTGATTTGATCATTTGAAAGGTTTTGACTTACGTTTGAAACCTTCTTATGGCGTGAAAAAAGTTTTAAACATTTTTTTTTGGGTATTATGACTATGGATTTGTTAGAATTTTAAACATGTACAAAATGAAAATCTAACATTTTAGAAGAGTATATTGTAACGCTTCATTTAAATTTGACTATGATCATTGAACGTGAAGTCTAAGTTAAGATCTAATTTTGTTAAGTTTAGACGAATAATAGGTGTGGTGTTAAACGATCATGACAATTTAATAAATTTAAGAATAATACCATGAATTTTAGCCGGTGGGGTTTTACTTTTTTTTTTTTTATAATTTTTTAATAATATAAATAAATAATTCTAAACTTTATGATTAAGGGTATTATTATTAAAAGATGTATAAATCAACAACCACTTAATACTTTCAACTGTTTAACAAATCAAAGCATCTTCTAATACAATAATTCTGTCACGTATGTGTAAACCAACAATCATTTTATTTTCAAAGTTATTCTCTTCGGTTTAACAAATAATTTTAAATATTTTTACAAATATTCAAGAATTACAAATTTATACATGGTTCAAATTTAAGTATTTTAGACTTTTTGTATTATTGAATGTTTTTTGATAGACGTGTAATTGAAATCTATGAGCAATAATACTCTATGAAATTGTTGTGTAATAATCACCTCTTTGTTAATATTTGTATTATAATTTATTGTTGTAAATTTGCAAAAGGAATTAAATCCGGTAGTTTAGTAAGGCAGTAGAAAATTAGGGCATCGCGGTAAAAAAAAATTAAAAAAATAAATAAAAGAAGAAAATAACAAATAAAAGAAGAGAATGTATTTAACAGTGACGTAGTCGGACGGTAAAACCGGAAAGTGAAAAAAGAAGGATAAAAATAAAGACAGAAAATAAAAAGACAAGAGGTATCGATATCATAAGCTGGGTGGTGGCCGGCCAAAACTGAGCTGACCTAGATAACCGCCGGCGGCGGCGGAACTAGAACTTGATCCGCCGGAGAGAAGTTCGACGAGAGCAGCCATGGCTTTAACCTGCATCTCAAGAGCTGGTATATAATCAGTCGCTTCTTCTAATACAACCGGCAACGGTTGTTTCCTGCAACCGGGAACTAACCCTCCGAGAACACGTGCTTTCCTTTGTACAGCCGGTAAGTTCTTTGTTTTCAGTCTCAATATACTCACTCGCGGTTTCTTTAACCGGCTATTGCCGGCGGCCGTCGCAACCATACCTCTCTGTCTCCTGTTATTCTTGATGAATTTAATTTTGAGTTTATTTGTGAGAATTGCGCGGCTCCATCGAGTACGCCCTTTCGCCGTTGCCGCAAGTACTCGGTCGGCAGCCTCACGGACAGCGCGTCCACGGCGGGGAGCTTTAGTAGGAGAAGCGCCGGTGCCGGTGCCGGAACCAGAGCTGTTTCTGACCTGACGCAGAGCTTGCAGGAGTTTTGAGCTGTAAACCTGCTGTTGAACTTCCGATTTCCACGGCGTAATCTGTTGATTATTGTTATTCAAATTCTGACTGTTCTGATCCCTACCATTACCACTAGACTGCCTTTGGATTTTCTTCCTCTTTCTTCTTTTGGATGAATCACGTGATCTGTCCGTGTTGTTCGTTACCGGATTTGGAATCAACGTTGACGACGCCATCAACAGAAAAACCGTTTATAATTGTTCTTCAGATCAGATCAATTATGGAACAAAAAGAATTTAATCACGATGACGACAATCACTTATCACTTCCTGTAGATTCAAACCAAATCATGTCAGAAACAAGAATAATAACTCATTCGAATCAACAACGAACATACAGATTCGTACCGTAAAAAAGCACAAAAAAAAAAAAAAAAACTTATAGATTCCTTTAGATTATCGTAATCGAAGAATATCAAAATTGAATGAAACATAAACAGATCCTTTCAATTTCACATCAAACATCAACGAATTTCAATTCTATAACAAAGATCAAATCATCAAATTAACAAAAGGAAATCAATCATGTATTACCTTACCTGTGAGAGCAAATTGGAGGATTGAAATGAATGGATGATTATGAATTTACAGACGTATAATTGGAAGAGAGAAGATATAGAGAAGTGGTGGGGGTGCCGATATAAAGGAAGGTGAGTAGGAATCACATGGAAGCACGCCTTGGGCAGTTGTTTAAAATCCCATTTGTTAATTTTCAGTTTTAGTCCTCCAACTTTCGTTGCTTTACGTTTTTGACCCCTTATTCTTCTTTTTAATATTTTGATAGTGGTGACGTGGACCCCATTACTTGTTGTCGCATTAGGTCGCCTAAACCTCCTGCCCTTTCATCCCTTGCCCGCCTATACTACCATCGTCTTTATACAAATATATATAGAACAATTATTGCTTTTTCTTTTTATATATAAATAAAAGAAAAGGTTTATGAAAAACCATAATACATCGTGAAATCGAAGAACAACTTTATAGCTCTTAGATCATGATGACATTACAGTAATTCAGTAAAAAAATTTATGCATCATGATGCATCTGATGCAAAACGTGAAATGGTATATTCGAGATAACATGCCTAAATATATACTTTCGAAACATTAAAAAATCATTCAAAAATTTCAAGTTTCAAATCCATGGAACAATTAATAAAATGACGTGACGTGACACATCATCAATATTCCAAGTCATCAAACAATTCAAGGAATCGATCACCAACACAATATAATCTACATCGATGCACTAGTCGATTTTGAAGATCACGAATAATATAATTGATCACTGGCCACCAACACCGACATAACCACAATCGTTGATGCGCCAACACCACCACCACAATGGCGCTGCATCATCTTCGTCTTCATCGATCCGTCATCTGCATCATCATGTTCATTGCGTGTTCATCTTCGTGTTTATTTTGTGTTCATCCCAAGATACAATTATCGTGTTCATCTTCACGTATATCATCATCTTCATTGTTCATAGTGTGTTCATCTTCACGTACATCATCATTAATTACGTGTTCATTTTCATCGTTTGTCTTTCGTCATTCATCCATGGTGTTCATCACCATGAAAACATTCATTCATTCAAAACTTCAAATCACAATGGTGGAGTTAGATAACGATGCACAACAATGATGGAGGGGTAGGGTGGTGGTGGTGTAACACCCAGATTTGCAAAACATTTTAATAATGATAATTATGATATAAAAAATGATTAATGTAATGTTTAAGTATAATTATGTCAAATTGTCTATTTGGGAATTGAAGTTTAAATAATCCTCAAATTATAGCAATGTGGTTATAGTTTTTAAATTTGAAAAAGAGAGTGGGAGGAGGTATGTGTGTGTGGAAGATAAGTGGGAGGGGTAAAGATCGCTAAAGGCCAAACCTCTCCCCACCTTCTCTTCGAAACCGTCCACAAACACACACACACACACACTACACAGAATCCTGTATTCTTGTAAAATTGAGAGGGAAGGGAATCGTTTGTGCTAGGGTTGGAATTGTCAACTAATAGTGTGAAGATTGAAGCTTAGAAATCAAGGTTTTGTGTCATCTTGAAAGGTATAACATTCCCCTTATTCTTTCGTCATCCTTCACAATTTCTCCATTGTTGGAGATAAAACCCCAAAATGGGTTTATGATGATTTGTTTAGCAATGGCACTCTATTCTTTTTAATATGTTGTTAAACAATAAAAAATGAAGCCAAAATGTGTAATTATATTGTTGGTTCAGTTTAATTTTGATTAAAATCCATTTAGGGCTCAAATGAGCTCCAATGAATCAAATGGGAAAAATATAAATGTTTTGGTGTTTTGAAAGCTCTAATAGAGCTCAAATAAAACGTGTTGCCAATGATTTCATATGGATAGTAGTTGATAGAACTGAATTTGGTATTTGGGGGTGCAAGTCTGAGTTCCACTCGGAGTGTCACCTGCCCACTCGGCGAGTCAAGCCCTGCTGTCCAAAAATTTCATTTTTAGCTTCGGGGTCCTACGCTTACATATTATACGTGCAAACCATCTCTATATTAAGTGTTTAAAGGGTTTGAGGGTCTGTAATCAATTCCGAAATTTTCTGGATCCCATACATACATACATACATACACACACACACACACATACACACATAATATATATATATATATATATATATATATATATATATATATATATATATATATATATATATATATATATATATATATATAATAGATTGTATGAGTATCTAAAAAATGCAGAGTACCCAGCGTACCTGTGAACACATGAGTTTCGGATGTAAATATGTTACGAAAAAAAATTCATATTCATTTAGATACAAATAATATAAAGCTATTTGTAAAAAATTACACACATTCACACTTTATAGCATCTTAAAATTCACGTGAACGTGAAAAACTGATGTGAACATTTTTAGTGTGAACATACGTTCATAACAGTACAGTGTATGTGAACATGCACGTCTGACATAGTTCTAGTGTGTGTTTATGTGTGATTTTTTACAAGTAGTATTGTATTATTAATTTAAACATGATTATGAATTTTTTTTTCAAAAAAAACAGTGTAACTCTGAAAATTTGCTACTTATATAATATATAGTTTTAAACCAAAAAACATTCAAATCTTGTGAATCATATACAAAAATAATTTTAATAAAAAAACATATATCTAAGTATAACATTTCAGATCTAAATATTCTACATAGAATATTATGTATTCTATATAGATACAACAATAGCAAATTAATTAGTACACCAATAACAATATTATACATAAATACAACTAGTTACAATCAATTATGTATAGAATACTATTTATTCTATATAAAATATCATATATATTCTATATAAAAATATAAACAAAATCTACAAATAATACATAAAGACGCAAAACAATCAAAGTAGAAAACCATTAGGAACTAGAACCATCAACGAACAAATAAACGTATTCTATGTAGAATATCATGTGTTTTATGTAGATTATCGAGTATTCTATATAAAGTTTTGTGTAATCTATATGGAATATCACAGACGAACTGAAACAGAAAAAAAATTATTTTATTTAGACATTTTATCATACACTTGGTATGCAACTTGTTCAAAATGCACTAAATTTTAAATATAAAATCTTACAAATAATCTTCATTTCATGACCACTGGACCTTCTAGATCATGAGAGATATTAAGGAGAGAAGAAAGAGAGCGTGACGATGACGGTTGGTAGTGGCGCTGGTAGCAACGACGGTGGTGGTTTTGGATATTGAGAGAGAGAGAGAGAGAGGGAGAGAAGAGAATCTAAAATTTTTTAGGGTTTGAAAATAAATTGAGAGAGTGAGAGAGAAAGGGAGTGACTCATTATTTAGGGTTAAGAAGTAGGAGATATACATTTTTATATATGTATATATGTATGTATATGTATGTATGGTTCGTATGAGTACCAAAAAAATGCAGAGTACTGTGAGTATCTGTGAACAAATGAGTTTCGGATGTGAACATGCTCCAAAAAAAGTTTTGTTTTAAAGTTTATTTTCTATATTCATTTAGATATAAATAATATAAGGTTATTTGTAAAATACTAAATACATTCACACTTTTTAAGCATCTTAAAAGTTACGTGAATTGGAAAAAATTTATGTGAACATGCTTAGTGTGAAGATACGTTCACAACATTGCAGTTCTTGTAAACATGCACGTTACATATAGTTCTAGTGTGTGTTTATGTGTGATTTTTTACAAGTAGTCTAGTGTTATTAATTTAAAAATTATTATGAAATTTTTTTTTTAAAAATGGTTAGCGAGCTAGGTACCTCCGGTACTCCACAAAAGTAATGGTACTAACTTGAACCCAGATCTATGTATGTATGTATAAATATGTATACAGTATAGTATATATATATATGTATATATATATATATATGTATATATATATATATATATGTATATATATATATATATGTATATATATATATATATATGTATATATATATATGTTATATGTATCATATCTATTTATATATGTTATATGTAATATATGTATGTATATATATATATCCTGTAATATATGTATATATTATATATGATATATATATATATGTTATATTATATGTATTATTTTATATGTATATTTAATATATTATGTTTATATGAATATATATACATCTTATATATATCACATATATTATATACAATATTTTATAATTATAATATATATACATTATTATCATATATAATATATTATATATATACTATATATATATATATATATATATATATATATATATATATATATATATATATATATATATAGGGGTGGGTTCAATGGAGAACCTTATGCATCGAAGAACCTTGAAGAACCACAATGCATCGCTAGAAAAACTGAAATGCATCACGTAGAAATTGATGCATCACGCGTGAATTTGATAAATCAAGTGGAAATAATGTAAAAATCGATGCATCACTCGAGAATTTGATGCATCACGTGGAAATAATGATGCATTACGGGGGAATTGTGATGCATTTGTGGTGGTGCATGGAGGTTCTTCAAAGTTCTTCGATGCATGGAGGTTCTCCATTGAACCCACCTATATATATATATGTATGTATGTATGTATACGGTATATATGTATATGTATGTATGTGTGTGTGTGTTTATGTGTAAATGATAAAAATATAATTGTGATTTGTTAGTCAAACGTTAGTTACCACGTTAAAACAAAAAAATATTTAGTTATACCAAATGGATCGAACATGTAAATATAATAAAATTTTGTAACGTTTATTATTTTCTTTTAGAAGTTTGTCATAGTGTTTGAGCAAATTTAAAACTTAAGTGTTTAAAACTCTTAAAAAGGTTTGAGTGACCCAGGTTAAACAAATATAAAAATTATTTTTCAGAACAAATTAATGGTTTTTACAAACAAAAGTTTTTTAAACATTTTTAAAAGTTCACAAATCTCTGTTTAACGTTTGTTCTATGGACATTTGTTTTAAAAATGCGTAGAAAATTTGGTTTTAAAAAACCTTTGTTTTAAATTTGGAAAATGACATCAAATAGCTCTGAACTTTCGACTTTGTACACATTTATGTAGTGAACTTTTTTTTTGTGCACATTTGGTAGTCAAAGTTTCAAAATTGTTTCAATTTGGTAGTTGGCGTACCTGTTAACCGGTTGCTTCCGGTTTCGATGTCTATGTGGACACTTTTTTAATGACGTGGCTACCCGTTTTTATATTATACCCGGTTTTATCTATGTGGCAACCCGTTTTTTTAAAATCACCCGGTTATAAACCCGGTTCATTTTTCATGCGATCGATTCAACTTGTAAGAACCGGGTTTATAACCAGGTAATAAAACCGAGTGATTTTAAAAAACGGGTTGCCACATAGATAAAATCGGGTATAATATAAAAAACGGGTAGTCACGTCATTAAAAAATTGTCCATGTAGGCATCGAAACCGGAAGCAACCGGTTAACAGGTACGCCAACTACCAAATTGGATCAATTTTGAAACTTTGACTACCAAATGTGCACAAAAAAAAGTTTACTACATAAATGTGTACAAAGTCGAAAGTTCAGAGCTATTTGATGTTTTTTTCACTTTTAAAAAATGTTTAAAAACTATTGTTTAAAAGGGTATTCAAATAAATTTGTTTTAAAAACAAATTAAACTTTCTTTCTTATATAAACATTTAAAAATATTTTGTTTCTTATATAAAGATGGACCAATAATAAAAATATAATGATATTTTATAACATTTGTCTAAAATTTAGTTACCAAATAAAAGCAAGAAAAAGATTAATTATTTAAATGAATATTTGATAAAAGTATAATAATATTTTATGATATATATAATCATAGATTAATTCCCAAATTGAAGTAAAAAGAATTAATTACCAAAATGATCAATCATGTAGTATAACTACGTTTTTATGACATTTGTCTAGAAAAGTAATGTTATTAGGTAACAAAGAAAAAAAACAAAGAAAATTTACGACAAGTTTTTGTAAAACTTAAAATGATTATATAAAAAGTGCACATCATCGATCCATAGATTTTAAAAGGCCCTATTCAATAATTAAATATTAGGCCCCTTTTGACAAAAAAATTACTATCCCGAGTATATGGTGAGCAAGGCCGGTCCTAGGGGACTCAAACAGGCTACAACCCAAGACACCATTACATGAGGGTACATTAATTTTTTTGTTCAGTAAGTAATATAATAAGCCATATTTTATTATTCAATGTTTATATCTTCATTGTTAATAACAAAATTTATAATGTTTAACAATAAGAATACAAAAATCAGAAAATGTAACAAGTGGTAGAAAAATATTAGTATAAAAATACACAAGGTTTGCTATAAGAAATAACGAGGAATTTGTTTACTTCTTAATCATATAATTCTTGTTTAATTTTCTAATCAGACGTCATAAGAAGTGACTAATCCATTTTAAAAATTAACATGTTGTATTTTCATCTATCTCACAATGAACATGAAAATTCTCAATACTGGTCTTGATAGTGAAAGACTACGTGTTTCGCCATGCCAAAATCTGTGAGCCAACAAGTCAGTGAAATGATTAATCCTAACAAATAAAAGATTATTCATATAACAAATGTCAAGTAACAAGTCAATCGTGATCCTAAAAGCATTCATGAGAATGAACCGAGTGAATATGTCAAAGTTTCCAGGTCAAACAAGAATTAAGAATATCAAGTCAGTCGAGTATATTGCAAATGTCATAGAAAGTACGAAATCAATTCTGTCATTAAGAACACTTAAGTGCATACCGGTGGATTCATTAATTATGCCAAGAATGTCAAGTTTAACAAGTCAAATATGGCATGTCAAGTCGTATGTGAATTTAATGCATCATTTATCTATACAATCTTTATACACGATCAAACCAATCGAGCCGCAAGTCCTAGGGGGCATTTGATTTGTAGAATGTTTTCAGAATGAATGGAATATGTCAAAGGAATGGAAAACTGAATGTAATGGAATAATATTTCATTCATTGTTGTTTGATTGACAGGATTGAAATAGAATGGAAAAAAACTTCATTCATTCTTATTTTTCTATTTAGTTTGTAAAGAGAGATGAGATGGATAGGTGTACGGTAGGTATGGTAAAATTGTGTGGAGTAGGATAGGGTTAGTGGGGGTAGGGTGGATGAGATAGGGTGGTATGGGGTATGGTTAGGTAAGGTTGGGTGTGTGGGTTGGGTAGGGTAAGGGGGGATTGGGTTGGTGGGTGGGTGGGGGTAGAATGGGTGGGTAAGGTGGGGTATGGTAGGGTAAGATGGGATGTGGTGGAGTGAGTGTGGAATAGGATAAGGTATGGTTAGGTAGGGTGGGATGAGGTGGGGTGGGCGGGTATGGTAGGTTAGGATAGGATTGGGGTGGGGGTGGCTATCGTTAGGTAGGATAGGGGGTGGGTGTGAATAGGTGTAAGGTGGGTATGGTTAGGTAGGGTGGGTGGGTGGATGAGTGGGTGGGTGGGTGATGTTGGGTCGGTATGGTAGGTAACGTCGACAAAAAATGTATTGTGAGAATGAAATATCAATTCTTTGTCTATTTGGTAAGAAAATAGATTACAATGGATGAAGGAATATTTTATGTCAAAAGGAATTTTCTTTCTTTTTCCTTCAGCAAACCAAACATACAAATGAATGAAATTCTCATACCAATTCCACAAATTATTTCAGGATTCTGTGAAACAAACATGCCCTTAGTTGTCAAGTCATTTCAAGATAAATTCGTCAAACCGGAATATAATAGTCAAACTGCGTCCCAAAAGGCACGCACATGTATATCAATTACGTCCCAATACATATCTTACAACCTGCATTATAGCAATATAATGCCTTCAAAAGTGTCCTAAACCGGAATAAGCAAAGGAATACACACCAGAAACACCTGCTAGGAGAAATTGATAAATCATTTCATAAATAGAGAATTTTAGTGTAAACTTTTTATAGTTTGGGAAATCTTGGATTTACATGATCATGGAAAAAACGGTGTCAAAATGGAGTTAAAGTAAAGCTCAAACAAAGCAATACAGTGTAGGTGCACGATCAACAAGGGTTGACTCGTTGAGTCACTCAAGCAAGTCGTCGAGTCAGGCCAAAACTGTTCATAAGGACGTCTAGACTCACTTGACTTGTCAGTCAGCAATTGTAGGTCCGAATTTGCTAAATAAAATCACAATTTTTACTCTAATTATCAACGAAATCAAGTTTCTTGCATTGTTGACTTTTGCAACCGATTAATAATGCTTTTAGGACCAATTTGTGGTCATTATCCAAACAAAAACATAAGTAAAACATCATCAAATCATTACTAACATGTTATGGTTGCATATTACCCCAAAATTCCCTTTATACACTAACATGCATACTTTTGAGCCCGATTTGGCAACAAACTCAGAATTAAAGCACTCAAAGTTAAACAATGTATTCCACGAGTTAAATATTAGAAGTTTATTTAACCATTTGGCTGAATCCCATAACGTAACAAAAACCAAATCAAATCTTCAAAACTTAGTTGTAAACTCTAGAATAACACTTGATTGAGCAAGAATTCCAATACTCCAAATTCAATTTGATGATTATAGCTTGAAAGCAATTTTGGATCATGAGGATTAGAACAAGCATGAGTGTTCTCTTACTAACACACACCAAAACACATATATGAATGTGTTTTATGGGTTAATTGGGTGTAATAAGTCAATATTCCGAATTTACTTTTCAAGAATGACACAAAACCATCTGGAGTTGGTAATTCTCAAGACTAGTAACTTTTAACTCTTGAAGTTTTATTTTTGGAAAATTAAAGAACATAACAACAAACTTTAAAACGGTGTCAAATTTTAATGAACCTTTTTCAACACATCTGAAATCCTATAATAACACCGTTTCCATAAAAAAAATATTTCGCAACTAATTGCTATAATTCTTTTTGACATGATAATATGTCTTGAAATTAAGTTTGACTTTTATAAGTCAACCCACCACACTTTTGACAACACATTAAGAATTATTGACACAAAACTACGGTAAAGACTTACTAGAATTGATGGATGTTACACTAATCGATATTGATTGAACATAGATTCATCAATGTAGAGAGAATGGAACTAAATTTGAAACTAGTTGATATTGAGTATTATTAAGTTGAAGCTTACAGAAGTTGTAGGCTCTGGAGTCGGCATCGATTGCTTAAGCCTCAATATCGACTGCTTCTGACCTCCTCCAGACTTTATTATCATTTAAATTTTCATAATTTCAATTTCATTTGATCTTAAACCATTTATAAGGTTCCAAAATCGACCGTTTATCATTAGAAAATATTTATATCACACTTATATAACATATTCACATAATTTCCATCAATTTTTAAGCTCATTTAGTGAATCTTCACATAAACTCACACTAAAAACCCAAAAACACACACTTAAGTTTTAAATCTGAATTTGTAGTGGATCTAATCCTCCAATTTGCTTCAAATCTTGTTTGTGCTTTGATTAACCTTCTTAAACTACTATAACACACATGCAACACTTTCCATCATCAGAATTCATTTCAACCCTTTTTTCAGGCATACCCCATGTCAATATGTGGTCCATTTCCCTCATTTCTCATTAATGTTAAATCCATAAATTGTAACACCTATGATTTTAAACTTTAAACAAGTTTAGGATAAAATCTATTAATGGAAACATTATAAGTTCATCGTTCTTTATTTGTGACCTATTGTATTCATATGAACTAGCAGTGTTATCATTGTGTTGTTTCATGACATAGTGTTTCTAACAATCACTACAAGAAATATGTCATTTAACGACACACAAAATATGTCATTATAGTGTACTTTTAGTGTCATTTATGGAAAAAATAACTAGGTATAAAACTAAGGATATTTGTGCAAAAAACCTTTAGGTTGAAACATTTTTGTGATTAAACCCCTCAATCATTTTTCATTGCACAAAAAATCCCCAACTGACTAAAACTTATCAAAATAAGGTTATCTTCAAAAGAAAAATGACTTGCAACCTGATAAACCAATTGCAATATGCTAACCAACCATTCGTCTCTGAAGAACATTTTTTCTAACAAACTTATTTGTCCGTGTTTATGATTCACATTCACATTTCTTTTTTGAATTCTTTATTCAAATATGTGTTTTTTTGTTGGAATTTACTTTTTTGGCAAAATTCTGGTGTTCACTAATGACTTGTCGATGACGACCTAAGACTTTTAATCGGTTACAATTGGTAATATGCCAATTTCGTGAAATTTTGCCGGTAGGAGGTTTTTGTGCAATGAAAAGTTAGAGTTTTAATAACAAAAATGGTTCAACTTGAACGATTTTTTTCACAATTATCACATTAAATTACCTTTTATTACACTTTTTTAGGTAGGGACACAGATTCTGTCGCAAAAATACATGAAGTTTTTACCAACATATATTTTTAGTCACTATATATCTATACCCACTCTTTTTGTTGTACATGTAAACATTTTTAACACATATAGTAACACCTTTTTGACTTTTAGTGACACCTTTTTGTATGTCACTAAGATTGTGTTTAGATTTGCGTTTAAAAAAGTGCTGTAGCGTTTTGGAAACTAATAATCAGATAATTGTTGTAACAAAAAGTACTGCAGGAAATGTAGTGTTTGGTTTAGCTTCTGCTATTTGATATCATAATTATCAAATAATCAGTTTTTAAAGTGTTTGGATTTGCGTTTTTACTTGTAAAATGATCAAATAATCACTTATTAAGCAAATAAGCTACAATTTTTAACTTATGAAAAAGGGTGGTAGGACAAACGCTAAACGCAAATAAGCACTTATTAACGTATGCAATCCAAACACTTTAAACCAATTATTTGCGTTATTGTAACGTAATAAGCTAATAATCACGTCTATAACGCAAAACCAAACACCCTCTGAATGACATTTGGTTTGTAGTGAATTCTACTTTTATCAAAATCTATAATTAGTGCAAAGTATTTTTAATTCTAACAAGTTATAACCCATACATACAGTAGATACTAAGTACAAAACTTTATCTCAACCCATCAAACACATTAAGGATCATTATATATATTTCAATTTATTTAAATTCCATTTGGTTAGCTAAATGTATGACAAAAGTATTGCGAGTTAAGGTTATTCTTAACTTCTTGTATAATCTTGATACTTATAATGTGTTTGTTTTTATTTTTATGGATATGATAACATTATGTTTGGCTAAAGTCATATCATTTTGTGTCGACTTATCAAGAGATTCAACAATCAGCTATCATTATATGCACCTAGGTTTAGGAAGTGGATAACATCTCTCATGAGATCTATAACAGATATTATTAGATAAATAATGGTTTTTGTGTTTAGATGGTACTTTGAGACTTTTATTTACTTATTTGACTTATGTGTGTAAAAAATAATTGAGATGATGATGACATGTAAAATTCTTATTTATGTGTTCTCTATAGATGTTTTTTATTGGTTAAAATTTAAGGCTAATCACAAGTCTTTATAATAATCGTTATGAGTTGTTTGTCCTTCTTTGTTTTTTTGAACCTGATTGTATTCTTGCTAGTTGCTGCTTTATGGTTTGATGCGTTAATAAAGTGGGTGTGTTAGGCGGGGGTGATGACAATATCGAAGCTCTCAGTTAGTTCTACCTTTTGTCGTTAAAAAATATGAAATTCTTATTTAGATATTTTTACAAGTATGTCAATACATAGTTTTAGTTGTGTATAAAGTAAATAACTATTTGGAAAATAATCTCCTAGCATTTAACATATATATAAAATATAAAGTAATTGCGATTATCTAAATTTGATGTAAAACTCAGGGTTGTTAAAACATAACTGAATCACATAGTCTGACATAAATTTATCCGAAAAAATTTTGGGTTATCCTATATTTCAGATTTGGATCCAGATACAGATTTTACTTAAATTCGGATTTTCGGATTATCTGAAATCCAATATTCAATTTTTAATTTTTTTTATATTTTTTTAAAATTTTTTGCCAAAGATTATTTGACTAATTAAAATTATATTCTTTAATTTTAAGAGTATAATATAGCTTTAACCTATTTATAATTCGTTTAAATTCATTTTTATTCACTCACACTTACCATATCGACCCGACTAAATTCAACCTAACCCCACTTACCCTAGCTATACCTTACCCTACCACCCTACCTTACACCACCCACCCCACCCACCTTACCCCACCCATCATACAGAACTTACCACATCTCTTCCCACCCTTTTATTACACATACCCTATTGTAGCCCACCCCATCCCACCTACCCACTCACGTTACCCTACCACCAATGTACTCACCTACAAATTTATCACATCTCTTTCCAGTCTTATATACCCACCATACCATACCTTATCTCTACTCCAACTTCACTCCCTACCATACCTTACCACTAATCTACTCACCTATCAAACCTACTACATCCATTCCTATCTTTACATTACACGCATCCGCCTTACTTAATATTCATCCTATCATATCATATCACAACACTGGTTTTAACTCATCCAACCTAATCCAACCCTACGCATGCCACCTAGCCCACCTTAACCCACCATATCATATACTATTTTGCTTATGTAGTAAGCGTTAATATTTAATGTTATCAATTTAAGACATCTATGAATATATATAAAGAAAAGAATATGTTTTATATAGAAAAAAGTTTGTTTTGAGATTAAAAAAAAATACTTTTAAAATATTTTATAATTAAAAAAATTGAAAAAGTATTAATAATATATTTTGATAATTTGTCATAATCATACTACAATTTCTTAGACAAATTTATAAACAAAATAGAAAACAAAAAATGAATTGAATCTGAATTCCATTTTTCCTGCCAATCAAACAAACTACAGAATTTGGATTTTAAGAAGATTTCATTCCTTCCAGAATTCCATTTCTTTGACAGATTCCATTCCTGGATGAAACATTCTGCGAACCAAACGTCACCTAAGTTTATTAGGAATTCAAATTTTGTAATCATTTTGATGATACGCATGACATGGCATTTTAGGTAACAAAGAAAAAAACAAACAAAAATTACAACAAACTTTTGTAAAAACTTAAAATGATTATATTAAAAGAGCGCATACTGATGCAACGCTTATCGGATATATAATTACGTCACTTTTACCCCTAGTTTTTCCGGTTTTTCTCTAAAACACATTTGTATCGTATCTATTTACGTTATATTCGTGTTTTCAGGTTGTTTGAAGCCGTGGTTCTCAATTCGGAGAGTTTTCCCCTTCTGTACGTGAATAGAATGGAAAGAGCTGAATATTTTGAGCAGCCCTCTGAGCAGAAAGTTGGTCGCGGCGCGACAACTTCTACCTCGCGTCGTGACTTTTGAGCCAATATGGATGATTATAAGCAGAAACATGATCGCGACGCGACCAGTTACCACCTAGCGGCGCGACTTACAGCAGCAGAGTCTGACCATATCGTACAATGGGCAGTAGCGACGCGACCCTTGCCTTTGTCGCGGCGCGAACAGGAGCAGATCTGGTGCTATTTAAGCATCTTTTTCTCTGAAATTGGGGGGTCTAATCAATACCTAGGGTTTGGAGTTGGAGGCTACGAAAATTCTCCTGTAGAGAGCACGTGAAGGAGTTAAAGTTGATGCAAGTGGTGGTAGTTTGACAATCATTGGGGGAGTTTTCTCTTTAACCATTGTTTATTTAGATGAATCTCTCTTTATATTGTGTTTTTAGTTCATCCTCTATGTCTAGTGAGTAGTTTTTTTTGTAATCATTCGGGTTTGTCAACCCCCAAACATTAGATGCACATTTGTTAGCAAGTTTTAGGTGTTTAACATTTCGATTCCTTGTTAGACTTATCTCTTGATGGATGTTTAAAATATATGTTTTATTTGGTGATTAATGAGTTGTTTAAAAGCGAAAGCTAAAATTAATTTGTTAGTCATTCTTTATGAGTTTGTCTATGGATTTGTTTGGCCTTGAGCTAGAAATAGTAAAATGATTTATTTCATGTATTTTAGTATCATCAACGAGAATATTTTGCTTGGATGAAAGTCTAGCATTATATGTGTATTTGCGAAAGTAAATTCACCTTTCAAGAAATCGATTTGTATAAATATTATCTTTGTGTAATTAATCGGTTAGTTTATTAGGAGATTTCCGACTATCTAATCTTTTAATTTAAAAGCAAACAAGTTGAAAGAGGAGTTTGTGACACTTGATTATATTTTCTTAACCTTTAATTATGTTATGCTTAATTTCTAGTCATCTAATGTGCGGGGGGTAGTAAACTTGAATGATTACCTTTTATTCTCTGATTTTAAACATTTGCAATCGTCTAATCTTAGTGCATTATTTTATATTCAAGTAGCATTTAGTGAAATAGTTTTTAATTGAGTAATAGTTTCTAAATTTGGTGTTTCGTTTTATCAAAAATCAAATCAGTTTCATTTAGAGTAATTATTGACAACGAGTTTATTATCATCATTCTACATTGTGTCCTCGAGATCGATAACTCGGTTCTTGCCATTTATATGCTAGTAAACGATAGGTACACTTGCCTAATTGTCTGTTAGTTCTTATTTTTGGTATATAACCATTAAGACATCACATACACATAGATTTCAGAGGCTCTATTCAATAATTAAATATTAGGCCCCTTTGGACAAAAAAAAAAGAAAAAAAAAATACTATCCCGAGTATATGGTGAGCAGGGTTGGTCCTAGGGTACCCACATAGGCTACAACCCAAAACATTATTAAATGAGGGATATTAATTTTTTTGTTCAGTAAGTAATATACTAAGCCATGTTTAATTGTTCAATGTTTATATCTTCATAGTTAATAACAAAAATTATAATGTTTAACGATAAGAATAATGAAATCAGGTGGTAGAAAAATATTAGTTTCAAAATACGCAAGGTTTGCTGTAAAAATTAACGAGGAATTTGTTTTACTTATTAATCATATAATTCTCGTCTTATTTTCTAATCAGACATCATAAGAAGTGACCAATCCATTTTAAAAATTAACGTGTTGCATTTTAATATTTTTTAAAAAGACAATATTCTTCTATCTAGCACTGAACATGAAAATTCTCAGTACTGGTCTTGATAGTGAGAGACTACGTGTTTCGCCATGCCAAAATCTGTGAGCCAACAAGTCAATGAAATAATTTTTTTAACAAATAAAAGATTATTCAAATAACAAATGTAATTATCAGTGATGTAACAAGTCTATCGTGACCGTAGAAGCACTTATGAGGATGAACCAAGCGGATATGTCAAAGTTGTCAAGTCAAACAAGAATTAAGAATTTCAAGTCAGTCGGGCATATTGCAAATGTCAAAGAAAATACGAAATCAAGTCTGTCATGAAGAACAATTAAGTTCATAGCGGTGGATTTATTAATTATGTCAAGAATGTCAAGTTTAACAAGTCAAATATGGCATGTCAAGTCATATGTGAATTTAATGCATTATCAATCTATACAGTTTATACACACGATCAAACCAACGAGCCACAAGTCTTAGGTGTCGAGTCATTTCAAGATAATTTCGTCAAACCAGAATATAATGGTCAAACTGCGTCCCAAAAGGCACACATATATCTCTATTATGTCCCAATATGTCTCTTACAACCTGCATTATAGCAATATAATGCCTTCAAAAGTGCCATAAATCGGAATAAGCAAAGGAATACACGCCAGAAACACCAGCTAGGAGAAATTGATAAATCAATTCATAATCTGAGAATTTTATTATAACCTTTTTATAGTTTGTTAAATCTTGGATTTACAAGATCATTGAAAAAATGGTGTGAAAACGGAGTTAAAGTATAACTCAAACAAAGCAATGCAGCGTAGGTGCACGATCAGCAAGGGTTGACTCGTCGAGTCAATCAAGCGAGTCGTTGAGTCGGCCCAAAACTGTTCATAAAGACGTCCACAGTCACTTGACTCGTCAAGTCAACACTTGTAGGTCCAAATTTGCTAAAAAATCACCATTTTTGCTCTAATTATCAACCGAAATCAAGTTTCTTGCAATGTTGACTTTTGTAACGATTAAAAAGGCTTTTAGGACCAATTTGTGGTCATTATCCAAACAAAAACATAACTAAAACATCATCAAATCATTACAAACATGCTATGGTTTCATATTACCCCAAAATTCTCTTTATACACTAACAAGCATACTTCTGAGCCAAATTTGGCCACAAACAATAAAGCACTCAATATTAAACAATGTATTCCACGAGTTTGATATAAACAAATATTAGAAGTTTATTTAACCATTTTACTGAATCCTACAACGTAACAAAAACCAAATCAAATCTTCAGAACTTAGTTGCAAACTCTAGAATAACACTTGATTGAGCAAGAATTTTAATACTCCAAATTCATTTTGATGATTATAACTTGAAATCAAAATTGGATCATGAGGATTAGAACAAGCATGAGTTTCCTCTTACTAACACACACCAAAACACATTTAAGAATGTGTCTTATGGGTTAATTGGGTGTAATAAGTCAATATTCGAATATTACTTTTCAAGAATGACATAAAACCCTCTGGAGTTGGTAATTTTCAAGACTCGTAACTTTTAACTCTTGACGTTTTATTTTTAGAAAATTAAAGAACATAACAACAAACTTTCAAATGGTGTCAGGTTTTGATGAACCTTTTCAACACATCTTAAATCCTCTAATAACATCGTTTCCATAAAAATATTTGACAACTAATTGCTATGATTCTTTTTGACATGATAATATGTCTTGAAATTAAGTTTGACTTTTATAAGTCAACCCACCACACTTTTGACGATACATTAAGAATTATTGACACAAAAATACGGTAAAGGTTTACCAGAAATTGATGGATGTTACAATGATCGATATTAATTGAACATATATTCATCAATGTTGGGAGAATGAAACTAAATTTAAAACTAGTTGATATCGAGTATTATTAAGTTGAAGCTCATTGAAGTTGTAGGTTCTGGAGTCGGCATCGATTGCCTTAGCCTCGATATCAACTGCTTCTTGACCTCCTCTAGAGTTTGTTATCCTTTAAGTTTTCATAATTTCAATTTAAATTGATCTTAACCCATTTATAAGGTTCCAAAATCAACTATTTGTTATTAGAAAATATTTATAGAACACTTATATAACACATTCACATAATTTCTATCAATTTTTAAGCTCATTTAGTCTATCTTCACATAAACTCATACTAAAAAACCAAAAACATACACTTAAGTTTTAAACCTAAGCTTGTAGTGGATCTAATCCTCCAATTTGCTTCAAATCTTGTTTGTGCTTTGATTAACCTTCTTAAACAACTATAACACACATGCAACACTTTCTATCATGAGAATTCATTTCAACCCTTTTTTCAGGCATACCCCATGTCAATATGTGGTCCATTTCCCTCATTTCTCATTAATGTTAAATCCATAAATTGTAACACCTATAACTAGGTATAAAACTAGGGATATTTGTGCAAAAAAACTTTTAAATTGGACTATTTTTATGATTAAAACCATCAATCATTTTTCATTGCACAAGAACCCCCCAATAGATATTGTCTGTTTTGTTTTATATCAATATACAATCCATCAAATTCAATATTCATACTTTTGTTTTTCAATGAGTTTGATTTTTTATTTTTATTTATCACGTGTTTTATGTTATTTATTATACGATTATTAAAAATACTAATGAGATATATATATTTATTTCTTGAGATGTTATTTATTTTTGACACATATGTTACTATTTATATTATGAATCATTTAAAATTTAAACTTCATTTTTTCAATTTACTAATAAAAATATAATTTAATATTGTATGCAATTTTTACCCAATTATAATCATACGATGTTAATATTAAAATTTTTTTTTTTTGCGGTTTTTTGGATTGAGGAAAAAGTCAGAGAAACACCGTGAAACCATTACACAATGACAGATTGTGAAGTTTTTAAAGACATGACATTGACAATAGTGCAACAAAATCAATATTATTTAATTGTAATTTTTTTATACGAATTTTACTTATATATATAGAGGACCTTTTTTAAGTATATGGCCAGGCCTAAAAAATGATAGGACCGACATTGATAGTAACACCTTTTTGACTTTTAGTTAGACCTTTTCGTATGTAACTAAATGACATTTGGTTTGTAGTGAATGCTAATTTTATCAAAATCTATAATTAGTGCCAGGTATTTTTAATTCTAACAACTTATTATAACCCATACATACAGTAGATACTAAGTACAAAACTTTATCTCAGCCCATCAAACACATTAACGATCATTATTTATATTTCAATTTATTTAAATTCCATTCGGTTAAAATGTATGACAAAAGTATTGAGAGTTAAGGTTATTCTTAACTTCTTGTAATCTTGATACTTATAATGTGTTTGTTTTTGTTATGGTTATGATAACATTATGTTTGGCTACGGTCATATCATTTTGTGTTGACTTATGCTAAGAGATTCAACAATCAGCTATCAGTAAATGCACCTAGGTTTAGGAAGTGGATAACATCTCTCATGAGATCTATAATAAATATTATTGGATAATGTTTTTTGTGTTTAGATGGTACTTTGAGACTTTTATTTACTTATTTGACTTATGTGTATAAAAAATAATTCAGAAGACGATGACATATGAAATTCTTATTTAGATATTTTTACAAGTATTTAAAGTAAATAACTCATTTGGAAAATAATCTCCTAGCATTTCACTCACACACAAACACACATATGAGATAATTACAGAACCTAAATTTGATATAAAACTTAAGGTTGTTAAAAAATAACCGAATATGAGAGCCCGATCCGAAATTATCTGAATTTCGGATTCGAATTCAGATACAGATTTTACTTAAATTTGGATTTTCAGATTATCAATAATAGCAATATACTGTGAAAGGCATAATTAATAGTCATTTTTCCATTTGTTAATAATATTAATATATAGTTTATTTTTACTAATTATAAACATTTTTATTGTTATTAATCATAACATACATTAATAAATGTTACAAAAAATATAAACATTTTTTTTATTATTGATAATAAAGTTTAATGTGTTTCTATTATCGATTGAAAATAAAATTATGTTTCAATATTTACTATGAACATAGAGGTGTGCAACAATTTAGAAACGAACCGACCTATACTGAACCTATATATAACTAAAAGTTGAAAACTTTAAAACCAAATACACAACAAATGGAACTAGCTAGTTTCGCTTTGGTTTGATCTTGGGGTTTTCTCAACTTTTACAATAAAAATTACAAAACCAAACCGTGCCAAACCGTGAGCCAAAAATCACTATATAATTTGAAAACAGACATCGATTTGGATAGTACTGTTATGAGTTAGAGTTTAATCTAGTATAATTCATTGGTGACATTTTCTTCATGCATCATACTCTAATTTCTCATACAACATACCCTATAAGTTTTGACCTATAATTTGACTAAATTGTTGTTTATAATTGGATGTATGAAAACTTTTTTTCATTTAAAATGGTGTATGTTAATTGACCTAAAGATTAATTGTTGCAAAGCATCGTACATGAAAAGGTTTACTATCTAGTCCCGTGTAATACAAAGCTATAACCAAACCTATTAAATACAATATATATTGTTAGTGTAGGTGTGGATCTCGATGGTGGCAAAAAGCCAGAAACATTGGGACTTCGGTCTCATATTGTTCAAGGATAGACGTTATGAAAATTATTAATTGCTTTCGATGAAGAGTGAAACATACTAATAGATAGCTCAAACAAATAGATAAACAGATGACCTATTATATTATAATTATTTTTGATATATTATTTTTTATAAAAATTTATATATATATATTATTATGATGACATTATTTATCTATATTTCTATATAAAATTTATTTCCGTTAGAACTATTTTTGTTAATCAGGTAGGTATTGCAACTGACTTTTTATTTATTTTATATATAATATTAACTGTTTTATTTTTTGTTATTATCTTTGATATATTATATTTTATAGAAATTCGAATACATCATTACAATCATATTATTTTTATGTAGATTCCAATGTATATATATTTTTCCTTTGAATAATTTTTAAATTGACAAAATTTTTATTGTTTAGCTGGCTTATCAATCAGACTCTAGCCATTTATAAATTCAGACCGAAAGCAGACAACGATCCTCTAGTGATGATCATGATCGGTAGCTAATGTTATTTTATTAATCATATTGTTTTTATTAACACACACACACATATATATATATATATATATATATATATATATATATATATATATATATATATATATATATATATATATATATATAATTACTACCGTGTAAACAAAATAACTGATTCTTTATGATCTTACAATTCTTTATAGAATATATAGTTGTTTTTAAAAATTATAATCTTCAATATATATTGTTTAACAAATATTTAAATACGTTGTTATAATTGTAATGTTTTTATCTACATTTTGATATGAAATTTATTATCGACTAGACTATTTTTAAAATTTAAACTTTTTAATATTAAACTTCTAATAATATGTAATATATTGTTTTTCCTATATAACTCTTAATATATGTTATTTTGTAGAACTCAAATACCACATTATGATTACAATATTTTTATCCATCATCTAGTATAAAACCAATTGTTGTTCAATCTATTTTTGTAATAACAAAATCCTTATTATTAAACATTTTTATATGGTATATATTTGTTTGCTTTTGTGTTATAACGTTTGAATTAATTAATTTATTAGGAAATAATTTATAATCGCTCTGTAAGGTGCGTGATTGATGAAGCTCATTCGAAATTGACAGCAACAACAATATTAATGTATTTCTATAATTTATTTTAAGGTTAATATTGAAAAGACCATTTTTTTATTTTTATATTAAGTCCTTGGGTTTTTTTCCTGAGTTTTTAAATCCTTGATATATTTTGTCTTATTCAAAAGTATACATGTAACTTATTTAGCCGGTCATTAATCTATTCTAACTTTTTTAGAAACTAGTGTATTTGTTTGTTAATGTTTGTATGCCAAAATGACGTCAGCAAGCATAGTAGTTGACATCATAAGTCACTGTAAGGTCCCACCAATGAGCGTCAAAGAATAAGCGTGCATATCAAACGAGAATAAATCATATGAGATATATTATAAGGTTTAATACAGTAATTTATTGATTAATATAAACCGGATCAAATATGGGTTTAATTGCAATATCTAATATTGTAAGGGGTTAAATTGTCAAAGTAGTGATAATTAAAGTGTCAGTATTTATCATTAGATAAATCCAATTATTGCATGATTATTATTATTACAAGATAATAATGAAGATGCATCTTTTAATAGATAAGATCAATTAAAAGATAAAGATATAACTTGACACTTGAGGATAAGATCAAAGAGATAGAGTTTGACACTAATCAAACTCTCTCCCCATTCGTCCCTCTATTTATTGCCGGCCAAGGGCTCCCCTATAGCTGTAGAATTCGGCCTCCATCTCACACATACCTTGGTGTGCTTGTTTTTATCATCTGATCGTTATTCGGAAACCCGCACAATCGGAAACCCGCACGAGTCGATATCTAGCTTTAAGTTCACTGATAGATTCAAAGGCATTCTTTAAGTGCATTGTTGATTACATTACAACAATGTATGTTTTATTTTACGAACATCATATTTAATGATCCTTAGACGGATCTGATAATTGTTTATAATGATTTTAAGCTTTCGTTGCGTGAAATTTTTTTGCAAAATGTGTTATAAACCTTTCAGTAGTATCAGAGTCATGTCTTATTGATATAAAACTTGATTATTTATGTGTTCTTAGTTCTCATTCATAATAAAGTTTTGATTTTTATCTATTAAAGCGTCAATTAGAGTCGAAATCGAAAACCAACAAAGAGTTTAGAACACATTGTCGGTTTGGGCCAAGTATGGATTTTATGAACCCACATGACTCGACAAATCTTCGTCCATATATTATCCAATATTCATCCATATCCGACATTCATCCATTTAACTTCGTCCATATCCATCAATTGCGGATTGGATCGGGTGACGATTGTCATTCCTAAACACAATCCTCATATTGTACATCCATAAATGATAAACCCTAGTGAATATGATAGTATTTTTAATTGGAATAAAAAAAAACAAATACCCAAATACTAAAAAAAAATGCAAAAACGAAAATAAAATAATAAAAAAATTGTTTGTATGACGTGGACGTAAGCGCTTGGGTAGAGGAAAGGTGTTGACATCCACTAATAAATAGAATAAAATTTTGTGTGCTTGGATCTTTAGGAACATCAAACGTGTCTTTAATAATACAAAAACAAAATAATTTGATAGACAGGTTTTCAGGACAATTTACTTTTTCTTTTCTTTTCATTGAAGTTGATTGTTTTTTCACATTTTAAAATATAATATAAATATTTAAATAATAATAATAAACATAATTTAGTGAAATATTTACTATATCTTAACTAAATATTAATGATTTTGCATCGATTTGGAAATCTAATCAAAACAATTGAGATTGGTTTCACTCCTGATCTTAATCATTGGTTTAGGACAGAAATTCCCAACTTTATTGGTAATTTGTTTGGGAAATTGTGGTGTAATTCAAAAATGATAGTTTATTTAATACGATGTTATTTTATATGCGTTAGTTTGTTTTATGAAACATATGTGATACTAAGGTGACATTTGGTTTGTTGGAACCGAGATTACTTGAACGGGAAATGAATTTAATTATAATCGATTTATGTGCTTGGTTCAACTATCAAAAGTAGTTGGATTACTTTGAAATTGAAAATTTTTCAATGAATCAAAGAATATGATATTCCTCCCAACGAGTGAATTCAATTCCTTAAAAAAAATGGTTGATTATAAAAATGTCTCTAACCTAAAATCCTATCTACACAATACCTCATCTTACCCTACTCACATTTACCCACCCATCATCCCACCACTACCCTACCCTCCTATCCACACTCCCTACTACCCTACCATAACAATCCTACTACCATACCAATTCCACGCTAACTCACCCACCACCCATTATTATCCCACTCTATCTTACCCACCCCACCTATTCTTCGCTGCCTATCATATCTTACCTAATCCCCACCCACTTCTATCCTACACTACCTATATCACATTATCACTCACACTATCCTCCCCAACCTACCCTTACCTCACTTCACCTACCTCACCTTACGCCACACACTCCCACACCCCTACATACCCTCTTCACGCCACCCAACCCCGTGCCACCCCACCATACATTACACCACCTTAACAGCCGCACCCTCCATGCACCTACCCACCCAATGGCTATCCTACACTACCCTATACCCACCTACCTACCCATCCTACCATATCTACCATCTCTACCTCACCTCACCCCGCCTCAATCCATACCACCCACTTCGCCTACTCCACCCCACAATACCCTACCTACACTACTCATCCTACCATACATTACCTTACCCAATCATACAAATTCAATCGTACTCACCCCACCTCCCCCCCCCCCCTCTTATCTCATCGTACACACCCTACCTGTAACACCCCGATCTCGACTGGACCGGCGATGTTAATTAACTAACTATCTAACCAAACACAAACTATATTTTTATTATTAAAACTGCCAATCTTTGAACTTAAATACAAATTGCTTTCAAATTACCAAATTAAAATTAAAACTAAACATTAACTAATGCTCATGATCACTAATACTAAAATAAAATAGCTAACATAAATCTAAGTCCTCAACGGTCCACACTCTGCGCTCTGCCCATCATCACCCCTGAGTACCTGCCGGAAGAAAGAACACAGCATGAGCCAAACGCCCAGTACGGAGATCGATTACAAGTGCAACGTATACGAATTCAAAGACTAAAGAATGTTTTGAAAATAAGTTTATTTAAAAGGAAGTTTTGAAAATGGTTTTTCTTTAAAACATAAATATCCACCTCCACACCAGATCAAACAAAGAATATAACGGCTGAAGCAACAAAGGGTTGAGTTATATTTACCGAGCGGCCTAACATCATAAACAGTAATCCATCTCACAATCACTCTCAAGACTACACTGAGTCGCGCCACATCAGTGCATCTAACCGGAAGGGGTGTATGGCATTACACCTTACTTCCGCAAAACTCATAACATAACCTAGGATGCATCCATACGCCTCCCTGAAACAATCAACAGCTCATTTCCCGAGCTAACATGATCTCCATCGATCATAAACATAATCTCAATCAATCGTTCAATCATGAATCGCAAACAAAAGGGAGACGCCGTAACCGATCACACTGTTACGGAAGTGTCATGCCATTGGTGCCGCAATGGCATGCCCGTGGTACCTCCACAGGTAGTTCACTCGGTAATCCTATCTCCTGTCTAACTTCTAGGGTTCAAGCATAACAACAAGGCCCGAATAAACATTTCAAAGATAAATAACCATTTCAATACAAAAAAGGCCACATTTCACAATACAATATCACATTCACAAAAGCCATGAAAATAACTGTTTTCCAAATATGTTTTCTTTTCGCAAATGTTTTACGAACGTTTTAAAAACGATATTTGCTTTTGAAAAAGAAACTGACACGAGATATAAAAATTCGACTTTCAAGTATTAGCAGACAATTCACACAACGAACAACTCAAGAGTAACGCTGAAAGAAGTACGGAATCCGTACCTTAAAAGCAGCTCCGCAAAATCACAACGACAGATTTAATCCGCTACGAATCGATTCGATCTATAAGAACGAACTTAAATTAGAACTCAGCTAGGTGGGTCTTCTAACTATTCATTCCCACTATTTTAATACATACTTTATATTAATAATTATTAAGTCCGGTTTACAATTATTACTTGTTAAACTTTAAATGGTTCATTAGTCATTATTAATCGAATTGGGGTTCCAATAATTAATTATGAAATTTCTCTATACTTTAATCGGCATTCAATTGCATACAATTTTAGTGTATTTATTTTAATCTCGTTGAACATTTAAATTAACTTATAAGTGAACCTTAATTAAATATTAAGTCGTTAATATAATTTTATTTCATTTTGGGTTACGGTCCGAATTAATCTAATTAAGTTTTAGTAACATGTAATCAATATTAATCGTAAATATAACCGTGAATAATTAATTGATTTGTTACCCATTAATTATTTTATTTAGAATTGGTTCCAATATATTAGGTTTATTAAATGGGTTTAAAACTAATTATTAATTAATAAAAATAATGATTTATAATAAATAATATATAAAACTAAATTAATATATTCATTAAATTTAATTATTTAGGTAAATGGGTCGGGTCGGGTCCATGACCCGATACCCTTTCTTTTTCCCCCTTTTCTCGGACACAACCCACACAACAAACACAATCACACAAATCCTCTCTCTCTTCTTTCTCTCTCTATTCTCTTCTCTCTGTCTCCTCTCCGACCGGCGACCCGCCGCCGCTCACCCACCGGCGACCACCCCATCGACCAGTCGCCCCCTGACTCTCCATCTCCCTCTCGTCTCTCCCTTGCTCACTTCGTCTCTCTCGCTCGAGCAACCAACAACGGCAGCGCCGCCGCCGCCGCACAACAATAAAACTCCATCGCCACCGCCTTCACCGCTCAGCCTCACAGCCGCTCACACTCACCCGCTCGATCTCTCGGCTCACACGCTCATCTCTATCTCGGCGCTCACACATCGCCGCTGACCAGGGCCATTGCGGCCGCTCCTGGTGCAGCGCCGCCGACCACGAAACCACCACCGTCACCGCCTCTCAAACCCTATTTTCAGGTTCGTTATTTGTGTTTTAAATCTCAAGGTTTAGATTGATAATCATTCAAGTTATTTCCCGATTTCATAATTTCTACAACATTACCATAAATAAATAACAACATGGATTACCGAATGGTTTTGATACCTTGATTTTGAAGGGATCCGCGAACTCTCGTCCGGTAGCTTCCGATCGACTTCAACACTTTAATGGCCGGCTAGGGTTTCTTGTCACTGATCTGATTAGGGTTTGTACTTTGGTTTATTGGTATATTAATACTGGTTTAATCGGGCTTGGGCTCGTTTAGTTAAAGTCTGATTATTATTAATTAAGCCCAGTTTAATTTATCTGATTTATGTAAATGAAGTTATATAAGTTGTCACCTTGGTCCCTTTATTTTATTTCAATTAAATAACCTACTGATTACTAATGTTTCATAAAAGTTATTAGAATATTATTATTATTGGTGTTTATATTTATTAAAATTGTTATTTAAAATTTGGGTTATTATAACACTCACCACTTAAATTGATTTCGTCCCCGAAATCGCCAATTATTAAATTCGGGTTATTATAACACCTACCACTTAAAATGATTTCGTCCCCGAAATCGCCAAAACAAAAGTCGTACCGCCGTGATCACTGATAACTTGATTAGGTTTATTATTAGGTTTTAGATTAGTTGTGTGTGTTTTTTTTTTTTTTTTTTTTTTTTTTTTTTTTTTTTTTTTTTTTTTTTTTTTTTTTTTTTGAGCTTTAAATTTTACGGCTATTACAACTTACCCAACTTAAAAAGGATTCCGTCCTCGGAATCAGCTAAAGAAACTAGGAGATAACTAAATTATCGAATAGACGAAGATAACGCTCTCTGAACGACTTGCAACTTATGCCACCCTGACTTCAAATCAATCTTCTCATCTCCATAGCCGAAACGATAGAATTAACGCTACTAGGTCGAAACCCGATGGATACAATTAGGATCTTTGAGATCACCGAAGATAACACGCATAGACATAGGAATTAAACGAACAGTAAAAAACATCATTCTCGACACATGACGGACAATCAAGATACACACAATCAAATAACCGCATAATTCCCCATGGGAGTAGAATTAGAAACCAAACCAACACGCTGAACAAAATACGAAGAGATAAAAGAATGCGTAGAATCCGAATCGATTAACACATGAGCCTCTCGGCCAGACAAGGAAAAATTAACTCGATATCGTACCTGGAGCGTTTGCAGCCTGATGCTCGGTGATGGCGAAAACTCTACCGACATTCCCTCTCTGGTTACCAGTACCCGCCTGCTGATTATTAACTTGTTGCTGATTATTCCCTGCATTATCCTGCTGGTTATTCCCTTGCTGTGTTGTGCAATTTCTAGCCAGATGCCCTTGCTGGCCACATTTAAAACAACCCCTGTTGTCCCGCACACACGGCCTCCCAGGGTGAAATGTCCCACATCTGTTACATGCCGCAATCATAGCCTGATTATTGTTCACTGGCTCCGCTCCAGTAAGTCTGAACATGTCGGACCCTGGCAACTGGTTATCGGCTCCATGCTGAAATCCCATGCTTCTACTCCCATTATTCTGTCCTGACTGAAATCTTACATTACGGTCCGAACCCTGCCCGCGGTTTTCCTCTCGACCCCTCTTCCGGTCACCTCCCTTACTGGCACGAAAGTCCGCCCTCTCCATTTCCACAGTTTTTGCTGCGTTGGCCGCATCCGAAATCTTGTCATGCTTTTTGTCGACTACCTGTCGTCGAATCTCATACCGTAGCCCCCATACGAACTTATTAGCTTGCTGCTTCGCGGTTCCAGCCGTAGCGCCAACTATTCCCGCAATTCGCACAAATCTCTCCATATAAGCACTTACATCCTCATCATTTCCCTGATGGATGCTCGCATATTCTCTCTCGCACGCTTGAATATCTGCCGCTGGGAAGTACTGCTGGTAAAACATCTCCAGAAAATCCCTCCAAGCCAAGGACTCCAGGAACCCGTCACCCTCTACATCTTTCAGGGTCTTCCACCAGGAGTGGGCATCTCCTTCCAATTTATAGGTAGCAAGACGTACCTTCTGATTGTCAGTGCATTCCAGGACTTCGAAAATCTTTTCCAAATGGGCTATCCAATTCCTTGCATCAATTGGTTTCTTCCCCCCACTGAAAGAATTTGGTTTCTGCTTCTGAAATTTTTCCAACAACTTATACGTAGGCGGTCCCTGAGCATTCTCCGCTTGATCTGCCATCCCAGTATTAGTATTATTTCCCTGATTCTGTCCAGCTGCCAGAATTTGAGGCACGGCTTGGGCAATGGCTGCAGCAATGATTTGATTCAGCGAAGTCATCTGAGCGGGAGTAAACGTCGCATTAGATTCCTCATTGTTCCTATCGCCGCGGATGTTTCTCCTTGGGCCGCGAGTCGATCTACGAGGAGGCATCTACAGAGTTTCGAAAGAAATCGCAACGATCATCGTAAAGAACGAAAGAGTATGGAATTGACAAACAAAATCCTAACCCATGGTCTACCCAATCTCACAGGCCAAAGTCTATTGCTTACTAAGGAATCGCAAACCTGGCTCTGATACCAACTGTAACACCCCGATCTCGACTGGACCGGCGATGTTAATTAACTAACTATCTAACCAAACACAAACTATATTTTTATTATTAAAACTGCCAATCTTTGAACTTAAATACAAATTGCTTTCAAATTACCAAATTAAAATTAAAACTAAACATTAACTAATGCTCATGATCACTAATACTAAAATAAAATAGCTAACATAAATCTAAGTCCTCAACGGTCCACACTCTGCGCTCTGCCCATCATCACCCCTGAGTACCTGCCGGAAGAAAGAACACAGCATGAGCCAAACGCCCAGTACGGAGATCGATTACAAGTGCAACGTATACGAATTCAAAGACTAAAGAATGTTTTGAAAATAAGTTTATTTAAAAGGAAGTTTTGAAAATGGTTTTTCTTTAAAACATAAATATCCACCTCCACACCAGATCAAACAAAGAATATAACGGCTGAAGCAACAAAGGGTTGAGTTATATTTACCGAGCGGCCTAACATCATAAACAGTAATCCATCTCACAATCACTCTCAAGACTACACTGAGTCGCGCCACATCAGTGCATCTAACCGGAAGGGGTGTATGGCATTACACCTTACTTCCGCAAAACTCATAACATAACCTAGGATGCATCCATACGCCTCCCTGAAACAATCAACAGCTCATTTCCCGAGCTAACATGATCTCCATCGATCATAAACATAATCTCAATCAATCGTTCAATCATGAATCGCAAACAAAAGGGAGACGCCGTAACCGATCACACTGTTACGGAAGTGTCATGCCATTGGTGCCGCAATGGCATGCCCGTGGTACCTCCACAGGTAGTTCACTCGGTAATCCTATCTCCTGTCTAACTTCTAGGGTTCAAGCATAACAACAAGGCCCGAATAAACATTTCAAAGATAAATAACCATTTCAATACAAAAAAGGCCACATTTCACAATACAATATCACATTCACAAAAGCCATGAAAATAACTGTTTTCCAAATATGTTTTCTTTTCGCAAATGTTTTACGAACGTTTTAAAAACGATATTTGCTTTTGAAAAAGAAACTGACACGAGATATAAAAATTCGACTTTCAAGTATTAGCAGACAATTCACACAACGAACAACTCAAGAGTAACGCTGAAAGAAGTACGGAATCCGTACCTTAAAAGCAGCTCCGCAAAATCACAACGACAGATTTAATCCGCTACGAATCGATTCGATCTATAAGAACGAACTTAAATTAGAACTCAGCTAGGTGGGTCTTCTAACTATTCATTCCCACTATTTTAATACATACTTTATATTAATAATTATTAAGTCCGGTTTACAATTATTACTTGTTAAACTTTAAATGGTTCATTAGTCATTATTAATCGAATTGGGGTTCCAATAATTAATTATGAAATTTCTCTATACTTTAATCGGCATTCAATTGCATACAATTTTAGTGTATTTATTTTAATCTCGTTGAACATTTAAATTAACTTATAAGTGAACCTTAATTAAATATTAAGTCGTTAATATAATTTTATTTCATTTTGGGTTACGGTCCGAATTAATCTAATTAAGTTTTAGTAACATGTAATCAATATTAATCGTAAATATAACCGTGAATAATTAATTGATTTGTTACCCATTAATTATTTTATTTAGAATTGGTTCCAATATATTAGGTTTATTAAATGGGTTTAAAACTAATTATTAATTAATAAAAATAATGATTTATAATAAATAATATATAAAACTAAATTAATATATTCATTAAATTTAATTATTTAGGTAAATGGGTCGGGTCGGGTCCATGACCCGATACCCTTTCTTTTTCCCCCTTTTCTCGGACACAACCCACACAACAAACACAATCACACAAATCCTCTCTCTCTTCTTTCTCTCTCTATTCTCTTCTCTCTGTCTCCTCTCCGACCGGCGACCCGCCGCCGCTCACCCACCGGCGACCACCCCATCGACCAGTCGCCCCCTGACTCTCCATCTCCCTCTCGTCTCTCCCTTGCTCACTTCGTCTCTCTCGCTCGAGCAACCAACAACGGCAGCGCCGCCGCCGCCGCACAACAATAAAACTCCATCGCCACCGCCTTCACCGCTCAGCCTCACAGCCGCTCACACTCACCCGCTCGATCTCTCAGCTCACACGCTCATCTCTATCTCGGCGCTCACACATCGCCGCTGACCAGGGCCATTGCGGCCGCTCCTGGTGCAGCGCCGCCGACCACGAAACCACCACCGTCACCGCCTCTCAAACCCTATTTTCAGGTTCGTTATTTGTGTTTTAAATCTCAAGGTTTAGATTGATAATCATTCAAGTTATTTCCCGATTTCATAATTTCTACAACATTACCATAAATAAATAACAACATGGATTACCGAATGGTTTTGATACCTTGATTTTGAAGGGATCCGCGAACTCTCGTCCGGTAGCTTCCGATCGACTTCAACACTTTAATGGCCGGCTAGGGTTTCTTGTCACTGATCTGATTAGGGTTTGTACTTTGGTTTATTGGTATATTAATACTGGTTTAATCGGGCTTGGGCTCGTTTAGTTAAAGTCTGATTATTATTAATTAAGCCCAGTTTAATTTATCTGATTTATGTAAATGAAGTTATATAAGTTGTCACCTTGGTCCCTTTATTTTATTTCAATTAAATAACCTACTGATTACTAATGTTTCATAAAAGTTATTAGAATATTATTATTATTGGTGTTTTTATTTATTAAAATTGTTATTTAAAATTTGGGTTATTATACTACCCGTCGCACCACACCTTACCATATCCATCTATTCAGCCTACTTATGTAAAACAACAAGTAAATGATATAAAAATCAAAAAGGATGATTTAGTCATTTGACCTTTTTTTTAATATAAATTCATTGACAGACTTACAAACCAAACAAAATATGTAATTGAATTCCAATTTCATTTTTAGTCAACCAAACATGCTTCAAATTCTAATTTAAATTCCTGACAGATCCGTATTTTTTTTTTTGACAGATTCTAATTTTTCTGAAACCATCTGCAAACAAACGTCACCTTAAGGTGTAAATATTATATGTTAGCTTGTAATATGGATTGGTAACTAATTTCTATTGTAATGAACTAATGCTATATTATCTTACAAGTTTATTTTGATTATTATTGAAAGGGCATTTTAATTTGGTATCAAAGCAAAAATTACAAGATTTAAACATTGATGAGCAATTATAGGTAATCCCAAACAAAAAGGGATGTTACAATAATGCAAGAAGATTTGACCTTTGAGAAGGAGATCAACCAAGAAATTTCAATCAATTGGTTAAATAGATTACTCAAAAATTTTTCATATCAATGAACAAAACAATTAAATCATATTGAAGTTCACTAGGAAGAATTTTTGTATTTGCTTATGAGAACTCAAATAATCATAACAATTTTTTTAAGAAATGAATTTCATGCTATGCATCAAACCACCCTACACATTTTTTTTTCATAAACTATTACAAAATTAACGTAAAAGCACATTTTTTTCATAAACTATTACAAAATTAACATAAAAGCGGTACGATGGGGGTGCCTAAATGTTTGTTTGGCAAATTTCGTACGCATCAATTTGGTGCTTCTCCATATTTCAATGGTCATAAAGTGGTTAGCTGCAAACTCAAACCCGAACAACCCTTATAGATTAGTTGTTTTTGTGTGCGTTCGAGCTCCATGTGTCTCTTTTCCATAGATGCATACATACATACATGTTTTCTTAAAAGATAGGTGGTCCAAAAAGAATCTATTGAGATTTAAACGCATCCATTCTTAGACCATACCAATAAATATGCATTTTCAACTATAATGAATTGTAACATATATGTACTATAAACTATGTTCGTTATGACGAAGTGAGTTTATAGTCCCCTTATGTGAGAGCCATGGTGTCTTTTTCATACCATGTATTTCGTATGCTATGCTATTTATGTACCATGCATGAAAATAATTGCAATTCGTCATCGATTTAGGCTATGTTTGGTAGATAGCTTTTAAGAGCTTTTAGTAGCTTTTGTTTTTAATAAGCTCTACTAAAAAATAAAATATTTGTTTGGAAGAAGACATAGAACTTTCATTTTTCTAAAAAATAAACTCTTTTATAAAAACGCTAGTAGAAGTAGCATTTGAAAAGCTCTGGAGCTTTTAGTCAAACATATTTACTTTTTTACTCTCATATTAATCATAAACTACCACCTTTAATTAATATTAATGTCCTTTATTAAAAGCTACATCTACAGCTACTTTTACCAAACACATTTATAAAACTAAAAGTTCCAGCTCTTTTAAAAAGTTTCCAGCTACTAAAAACTCTACCTTTTTTTAAAAACACAAAGCTACAGCTAGTTTTATCAAACATACCCTTAATCAAATAATAATAAGTAATGATTTCACCTTATTATGATAGTCACAATTTTGCAATTGTATAATTTATTTCATAACTTTCCCAAAATATGTAATTTAATTGGTTAATATTGAAAAACCCAATCAACTTTCATATTTTCTCAATTAAGTTTTCAAACTTTTTTCCCAATTGTTCAATTCTCTAAACTATGTTTGTTTTATACAAAAGTATATATGTTTGACCGGCTACCAGATTAGCCGGCAAAACAACGCTAATAAAACAAAAAATTTGGGGACTTGATCGCTAAAATATGAACAGATGGTGAGTTTTTTTCAAAATTAATCAAGTAAAAAAACTAAAGTTACTTGTTTCGTTACCGGTCGAACATGTTAAATATACAACTTTGAATAAGACAAAATAGTTTAGGGACATAAACAATAAGATTAAAGTTTAGAGAATTAATCACGAAATAAAGAAAATTGATAGGGTTTATTCAATATTAACCTTAATTTAAAGGGTTAAAATCATACAAATGTATGTTACTTTAATGAAATTACTCAAATGACCAATCTAGTTATTTTTTTTATCGCATTGATACTTGTACTTAAAATTTATTGTTGAGATGATAACTTTGCTTACCGGTTCTATCGGTAATGATCTTTGTGTTTTTAGAAGTATGAAAATGATCTATATGCTTATGTGGATTTTCTAAATTTTCTATATGGATCAAGATTCACGTAAATCCACATTGTACTCCAAAATAATTTGTCGATATGGTACATATAATCAGTAACTATGTTAATATGGTAAATCCATGTAAGCATCATGTCATTAAAAACCTGCCACGTTGTCATTTGAATCAGCAAAAAATGTCATATCAACATAGTTACTGGTTACACGTTCCATATCGGCAAGTTATTTTGGAGTACAACTACCATCCGGTCAAAAACAAAAGTTAATTAGTCATTTAGGTAAATTGAGAAAAGTATGTTGCATTTGTACAACTTTAATTCTATTTTAAAAATATAAGTATAGTAGTAACAGTACATTACACAAATACAAGTTCGAAGTCTATTGTTAAATAAAAAGTGCAAGCATTTTTTGGGTCAATAGTAGAGATGTTCAAAACCAGATATCTGAATTTTCGGATATTCGAAATTTCGGATACTGATTTTTGTTATCTAAATCCAAAATTTCATATTTTTTTATCAAATATTTAAATATCTAAAATACAAATTCATATATATCCTAATACATATTAAATATAACTATATCACAAATTAATTGAAATCAGAATTATTTTATTCAAAACGACTAAATAAAGATTAAAAAACTAAAATATATAAAGTCTTAGTTAATAAATCTATAATATCAAGATAAAATTAAAAAAATATACGTTAGAACTAAAATAATACTCAATATTATGTAAATAATCAATAGTAAGATATATAAAAATTTTTAAAATATATATTTTTTTGGATTTTCAGACATCTGAATATCCAAAAACTTTGAACTTCACTATCCGACCGAATCCGAAATTTCAGATATCCGAACTTCGGATATTTGAAAATCTGGATTTCCAAAATTTCAGATTCTTTCGGTTCGGATTTTTAGATTTTTATTAGTATGTTTGGATTTGGATTTTTATAAACACTCCTAATCAATACTGGCGAAAGTAACATTTTACAGAATCAATGCTTTTACTGTGATTTCAAAAACTTTAATTTTCAAAAATGCAACAGATTTTGAAGTTTCAGAACTTCTAGGGTTAAAAGTGTTAAATTTCAAGAAAATAATTTTTAAATATTTCTTATCTTTGGTCAAACCACCAAGACTGCAAGACTTACCCTGAGTTGGTCTCGTCACAAGTCACACAACCTGTGAGGCTGTGACTGTAACGCTAATTTATACACAATAAATTTTTTTTACCGTATAACATATAAATATATTTGTATGAAGTATAAAATTACAAATTCTTTATTGGTAAGAAGAATAATTTGAATGCAATATATTGACCATAATTTCATTACATGTTGATCCATAAAAAGGATAAATCTCATAAAACACCATTGTACTTATATCTTTGATTTATTTTGATAATTAAACTTTTTTTGTTTTAGTTTAGTAATTAAACTTAACCAAATGCCATCAATATACTAAAAAATGTTTAAAAAGTCTTTTAGAAACATTACTTTTTTTTTAATGTTTTATAAGGCATTTATAAATACGGATCAATAATGAAAGTTCAATGGTATTTTGAAACATTTTTTCGAAGTTTAATTACTAAAAAGAAGTAAGAAAAAAAGTTAATTATTAAAATGGATCATTAATAAAAGTATAATGGTGTTTTATAACATTTGGTAAAAGTTAAATTATCAGATTAAAATAAGAAAAAAAGTATAATCATCAGAATGAATCAACCATGTAAGTATAATAGTGTTTTATGATATTTGCCCTAATAATAATTATTCTAAGTCTATAAAGCAGCTTCATGTGACTCATAGAATGAAACTCATTGAGTCGTTGTAATGAAAATTTACTTGTAATATATTTGAAAGTTTAATTACAAAAGAATGAATTAAAATATATTATTTAAAATTACCTCAAAATCGATGCATAAATCATTTGTCATTTCTAGCTATTTATAATGGAATTCAGATCCATAAAATATATTATTTAAAATTACATCAAAATCGATGCATAAATCATTTGTCATTTCTAGCTATTTATAATGGAATTCAGATTTTAACATTTTAATGCAATATATTGACCATAATTTCATTACATGTTGATCCATAAAAAGGATAAATCTCATAAAACACCATTGTACTTATATCTTTGATTTATTTTGATAATTAAACTTTTTTTGTTTTAGTTTAGTAATTAAACTTAACCAATTGCCATCAATATACTAAAAAATGTTTAAAAAGTCTTTTAGAAACATTACTTTTTTTTTAATGTTTTATAAGGCATTTATAAATACGGATCAATAATGAAAGTTCAATGGTATTTTGAAACATTTTTTCGAAGTTTAATTACTAAAAAGAAGTAAGAAAAAAAGTTAATTATTAAAATGGATCATTAATAAAAGTATAATGGTGTTTTATAACATTTGGTAAAAGTTAAATTATCAGATTAAAATAAGAAAAAAAGTTTAATCATCAGAATGAATCAACCATGTAAGTATAATAGTGTTTTATGACATTTGCCCTAATAATAATTATTCTAAGTCTATAAAGCAGCTTCATGTGACTCATAGAATGAAACTCATTGAGTCGTTGTAATGAAAATTTACTTGTAATATATTTGAAAGTTTAATTACAAAAGAATGAATTAAAATATATTATTTAAAATTACATCAAAATCGATGCATAAATCATTTGTCATTTCTAGCTATTTATAATGGAATTCAGATTTTAACATTTTATAACACACATTATTAGCTGATCCATAACATCATTTGTTACCTCACCACGTTAAACACGCTAATAATTAAAAACTTAAATCCTAATTCTTTTGAATTTATTTCCACGAGTAAAACGGAACATTAGGAGTTTACCATCGACCATCATCAAATACTTGGTTAGATTATCATAATCTATCAACAAACGATTATTAATACATCATTAATGCAAGTATGCAACCTGTTTAACGAAACCAAAGAAAACAAAATTAAAGTAGCATTGAAACTTTTGTAATTTCTAACAACAAATTTTTATACTTTGAAAATAATCTATAACAATATCCTTATTATTTGGGAAAATCATGTAAAAAACCAATCTACTTTCAGTATTTTTTGAATAAGTCATTGCAACAAAATCGTCTCCATGAAAGTTTCTCAACTTAAAAACGTTTTCGTAAAAATCACTGCACACAAAATGTTTTCATAAAAGTACTTTAACTTAGTTTTTTATGAAAAAAAATCTGAAAAATCCTTAAAAAAATATCATAAAACAACTCAATTCGTAAATATTTCATGTTGAAGGACTTTTATGGAAACGTTTTTGGTACAGGGACTTAATCAAAAAATATCAAAAGTACGTTGGTAAGTCAGTTTATATGACACTTGATAATATTTTTCCTAAATTAATTGTCATTATTGTTATGTAAGTCAGTTTATATCAACCGAATGGATTCAAAATCAATTTATAAAATTGTAATTCAGTTTCAACCAAATTACAATGAATGAAACAATATAATATATAGAATTAATGAAGGGTTAAAACCGTATAAATTCAACATACTTTTCTCAGTTTACCTAAATGACTAATTAACCTTTTTATTTTACCGGATGATACTTGTACTCCAAATAATCTGTCGATATGGTACGTGTAATCGGTAACTATGCTGATATGTCAATTTTTGCTTATTTAAATAACAACGTTACACGTTTTTAATAACATGATGCTTATGTGTATTTTGATCTATATAAATAATTTAGATTATCTACATAAGCATATAGATAATTTTAATACTTCTAAATTAAAAAAAAAAAAAAAGATCTTTACCGGTAGAACCGGTAACCGGTAATTAAAAGTACCATCTCAATAATAAATTTTAAGTACAAGTACCAATGGGATAAAAAAAAATAACTAGATTAGTCATTTGAGTAATTTCAGTAAGGTAACATACATTTGTACGACTTTAACCCATTAATGAATTATAACTTTATAACATATAGTATCTAAAATAAAATAAACCCAAATTATACAAACTAAATTTTTGTAACATTAGTTTAGTTTTAAAATTCTTTGGGTACCAAAAATTTTTATACATATTATAAAAAATTAATTTTATAAAAAATAGTGGGGTCCAATGCCCCATATCCTTCAAGTTAAGTACATTGCCACTTATAGTTTATCTTAATTTGTTTATAGTTGGCAAGTCAAAGGTGATACATGGTTAGGATACAAAATCTTGCCGTTAGTACAAACTACAAAAGACTCTCAAAGTTTTTTAATTGCAATTTATCTCATCACAAATAATATAAGAAAAATGTGAAAAGTGGTACGTATTCGATAACACGAAACAATCGTTGCGCAGTTCAAACATTGGATCTATTGTACCCTTTGTTGTATGCATTTCTTGTCCATGAAGGGTGACAATTTCAGCACATTCAAGCAATCGGGTCAAATGGGTTGACGACTCAAAGTCATAAATTTTACATAATTTTGAATTTTTTTCAAATAATAATTTATTTAAAACACCGTTTTATAAATTTTCATTTTTTAAAAAAGTTACGTTTTAGAAGTGACCGTGCGTCATCATTGTGGATGTTAAGCAAAAAGTTTTCAAAGTGTTTTTATTTTTAGTAGTGGGATGTTACAATATAGCTTTTTTAAAGATATTTGTACATGTTTATTAATGTGGGGATAAAGAGGAAAAAATGCATGTGCATATGCTTCATGCATGTTTCTTTCTTCTTCTTTTCGAATGTGTCCATATAGCTTTTTATAAATTTGAAAAATATTCTATATATGTTTTAAACATTCGTCATATATATATATATATATATATATATATATGGATGTGATCATTTCAAAACCTAAATTTGGTGCAGAACTGTAGAACTATATATTCGATATTAAATGTTCAAATGCATAACGTTTATTCGATATTGAATATATAAAATTCAGACGATTCAATGTCGAATAATCAATGGTGAATATTCAAAAAAAAAGTTAAAAAAAATATAAAATTATCAGTCACGTTTTAAGAAGGATAAAATTCTTATTTTTATGGTATAATTTTTTTGTTTTAAAAATTAATAATTCTTATATTATAAAAATGATAAAATTCTTGTTTTTATGGTATAATTTTTTCTTATATTATTTAACTTTAAAGTTAATTCTACAATTCTACATAGTCATACTTCTACACTAATTTTAAGTTCTGCAATAATCTCATCCACACACGTACATATACACACGTATCTGGTTCAATTGAAGCTCATAACCCATCCACCAATGTATTCATCTCAAACCCACCAAACCCAATGCATGTCAGATTTCATTCTTTTTAAAAATTGAAGAGAATTAACACTTGGATTTTTGCAAAAATAAAATCTGACAATTATAATAATAAAAAGAAGAAGAAGAAAATTAATTTTGTAAATTTTATTATAATAAAATGTACATTACAAATTTACAATACATAAAACTCGATGGGTATGGACTAAGGAGGATACGGGTAGGAGTAAGCAGTGTAGGGATGATATGCGATCGGGGTAGCGTAGGAATTGAATGGTTAAACTACGATTGATTATGATCCATTTACAACCCTAGATAATTCGAACGAATTTCAAACTCGATGTACGAGTCGACTTCCGAGATTTCTATTATTTATTTTCGTATCATCTAACTAGTAACCTTAAATCAAACAAAACCCAAAAAGTCCATAACAACAAACAGCACCCATAATCCAAACATGTATGGTTAATTATTAATTATAAGATTTAATATTATATTCATATTTATATTAAATCGTTGTGTCCATGGTCTTTTATTTAAATAAATATTTAATCAAGTTGTCATGTTTAATTATTATATTTATTATAAATCAACCTAATCCAATTATAAATTTATTCTTTATTATTATATATAAGGGTTTATTATGAAAAGAAAAACATTTTTCATCTTTTTTACGTTTTAGTCCTTCTATGTTATTTTTTTCCATAAAAGTTCTCAAGCTAATTTTTCTTTTTGGTTTAGGGAAATTTGGACATTATAACTAGGTTTTTCAGTTTTTAAAAACCCGGATTCTAATATCCGAATTTCACTAAACCAAAAATAAAAAATTAACTTGAAGACTTTTATAAAAAAAAAAATAATAACATAGAGGAACGAAAACGCAAAAAACGTAAAAAAATGTTGATTTTTTCATAATAAACCCTTGCATACAATGTAATTTATTAATCAAAAAATTTATTGAGGTATTTGTTGTAATGATAAACCTAATCCTCCAAACACACTTTCAATGAAAAATCATGGTACCATGTGAGTTGTGACAATGTGACACCTCCTTTTTTGTGTAATGATATTTAATAAAATAATATTAAAAAAAGATAAATAAAAATACAAGGCAGTATGATATGCCAGAGCATTTGGCCCCCTATCATAAGACAACCGTTTAAAAAGGCTAAAAAACAATAAATAATACAAAAAAAATTATAGAAATTGGATTTATATGATAAATAATGCAAAATAATGATACAATTTGGTTTTTATAAGGACGAACATGGTTGTTGTAGCTTGTAAGGTTGCAATTGAGTGTGTTTTTTTAAGCTTATTTGAGTTTGGCGTATCGAGAAATTACGTTTGAGGGAACGCACTACATGTGGTGCCTATGGTTTTGGTCTCGTGTATATACATTTGTTTGTATAAAAGTTGTTTCGATTTGTAACACTTATTGTTGTTCGTTGTAAAAAGCAACGATTGTACTGAAGTAAACTTAATGAAACTTAAATAAAACAAAAACGTTTCTTATAGTTGACAACCAACATAAGAATGGATCATAATGAAAAGTTGAAAACTCGACATTACCAGAGTGAAGATTCACCGTAAAGAATAGCTATAGCCAAAACGAAAACCAAAGTTGCACACAACAGAATAAAACTAGAGTCAAAGCCAAAGTCAGAGCCTAAACCCGCACAACAAAGTCAAGCCTAGCCGAAAAGCCTGCATAACGAAGAGCCTCAAGAGCAAGAACAGACAATCCTTAGGATGCAACATTATTTAGCCTAAAAAAAGTTCATACATAGATATTTATTGGTTGTTAAAATAAATGTTTTCTTTATGTTGCTTTATCATTAAAATAATTATAATCTTATGTTGTTTTAAAAAAAAACTTTGTCAGATAATTATTTCTCAATTTGTAAGATTTGAAATAGGAATTTATAAGTTTTGTTTACACACATAACTATTACCTGATTTGTTTTATCATTAAAATATTGTAATTTTAATCTATAAAATATGACTAGATTTTATTAATAGTAATCTTATTTTACATAGAGATCATTTGAGATAGAAATTATTTGTCAACATATTTCCAAAATTAAATAAATAAATAAAATTATTCTATGTATGGAACTGTTCGGTTTTTATTGGTTTGGTTTTTGGAAAATAAAGAAAATGAACCATTATAATCGGTTGACACCTTAACCATAAATCGAGAAACCAAAATTGTCGGTTTTAGTAATTGTTCAATTATTTAAGAGTTAATCCTTTTGATTATGGTTTCAGTTTTTAGTTATATTATTCTCATCGGTATATATAATACGTTAGATTATCCAGGGTCCAATTTAAGTATCAGAACTCACAAGTCAATCTATGTGGACGATATGAGGATGAAAAAATCAGATTATACATGCAAGAAGTGAAATGACGAAAAAAAAAATCAGGAATGAAGACATAATTTTGTAAATGAAATCTCTATATCTCGTTTATGGATATCGAGTATTGGATATATTAACGAATAATAGTCTAGCAATGCCTACGTATTTTATATTTTTAAATTCATTATTAATTAATATGCCTGCTAAAAAAAGAACTTCGTCGTGACGAGATTCTTGTACATTATAAATGGGAATCAAAGTTATTACATCATTTATTTGTCATTCACTCGTAATGTCATTTAGTTTACTCTCCTACGGTCATTTAAATAGATTTATCAAAATTTAAATTTAATTCAAATCAAATCAGTTCTAAATTAATCTAACTATTCAGATAAGTAAATAATTATAATATAATAAATTAATTATCATTAATATTTACTTTCAAATATTTTTTAGATTAAAATATGTCATACATGAATTTTTAACCATATAAATTAAATAAAAGGGTAGACAGAATGTTTCATACATATAAATCTTGCTTTTGGCTTGCATAAATATCATTTTTAATACAAGTGAAATCCTTTTACATGTAATCTACATGAGTAGAATTTGGATTTTTTAGAGAATTTCTAACTCCAACCACATACTAATCTATATTCCAATGAGAATAACTTGTTTGAAATACTATAACCTAACATGTTCTTCAGTTAATATATTTATATTATAAAGAACACAATTATAAGTAAAATAATAAAGAAATATATGTTCATATTAGAAGCATGTGAGTCAAATTCAAATTGCATAAATTAGCATTAATTAATAAATTAAAGAGGTTAATTCTATATGACCACAACACAATTGGACCCTTTAAAAACAAGTGTTGGTCACAAGCAAACTAAAATAATTGAGGAAACTTAGATTAGCAGCAAGTTAGGTTCTATGGAACTTCAAACATAAGCTTCAAATTCACCAATGCAAATTGTATCTTTATTTAATTTAATCTTGTATGTAATCAACTAATTATCCGAAAGGTTAGGTGTTCGTACGGTTGGTTTAAAATTTTTTTTCTAACTTTATTATTAGGTATCGAGACATTAAAGAGTTATTAATGTGTGATGATTACAGACAATTAAATTTTTGGTTACTTGTAGATATCCTTGCAGTTTTGATTTATTTTTTTGTTCTTGAACATTTATCTTCGTTATAACTTGACAAAATTGATCAAATTAATTGGATTTTGATCGCGATAACGATAAAACCATCGTAAGTACTATTTGACTATACCTGGGTTTTGATTTTTGAATGGCTTGACATGTATCAATAGATGTATATATCATGAATGTCAAAAGGTTTAGAATAACTAAAAATGTTTTCTTTAACATATCAAATTGAAGATTATTTAGAATTTTGTTTAAGAAAATTATAGACTAACTTGGTTTTTTTAGTTATGATCATTTTTGCTTGGCTTCGTCTTGTTTGCATGCTTTGAGCCCAGATTATCATATCTATAGTTAACCATTTAACTACTCCATAAAATAATTAGTTAAATGTGTGATATATATGTTATATGGTTTTCAGCGTCGGTGTTTACATTATGTTGGTTTATTTGGAAGCTTCGGAATTCAAAGGTCTTCCCCTTGAATTCTCTGTGTTTTTCCTCCGCTTTGGGATGTATTCAAAGTCATTCTTACTTTTGGATTAACTCAAGAGGAAAGCTCCGAGGTAAACTGAGGTGGAATGTGTGGCTCTCCGATCCTTATATGGCGGTTCTTTCTTAGTTTTGCTTTGTTTTTGTTGGTGGCATTTAAACACTGTTGGGGTATCGTTTGGTTGTATTTCTTGCTTCTAGCAACTTGCTAGAAGTCATTTCTTGTTTTAGTTTAATATTAATTGCTACAGTTCAAAAACAAAAAGAAAAACAAACAGGAACTTTGGTTCTCGCTATATACTAGAAGTACGGCCTAATTAAGCATATAAGTATAAATGTAGAGGCATTGAGCTCTGCATTTTTCTTAACTTGGTTCTACACAACCCCAAAAACAGAAATAGTGGCCAACTTTTAACTTTTTAATGCACAATAGAGTAAACGATATGGGAATTTCGATGGCTCATCGGCTTGCCATTTGGACCTCACCCCAACGAGAACATCGCCCCCTCACTGGTGGCCTTGCTGAAAACACCCCGTTGCGGCTTTATGCCTACTGCTCGGCTTTGTGTTCTCTCTCTCTCTCTCTCTCTCTCTCTCTCTCTCTCTCTCTCTCTCTCTCTCTCTCTCTCTCTCTCTCTCTCTCTCTCTCCCTCCCTCCCTCCCTCCCTCTTGTCTCTTTATCTCTCTGAAATTAATTGGGTATAAACATAAGGGTATTTGGATATAAATAAGAGAATGATAGGTATTTCTAAATAATTAGAATGGAAATGATAAAGAGAGAAAAACTGACGTGTTGATGCGGTGTCCAAAATGGTGAATTTGAGAGGATGTGTTCTGTTTGATGATTCATTTGTTTGTGGTGGTCCTTCCTTATACACACCATGCTTCGTTTAATTTATCCGATCCACGCGGATTGCTACATGGCTAGAGCGGAGCAATTTGTAAATCGGAACTTTTGATAATACCTCTTTGGAAAGCAAAATTTATCTCTTTTGCTAGGTATTTATTCCTTGTCCAAAGTGGTCAGAAACAAGGGTGGGGCTTAAGATGTGTTTGGTACAGAGAAATGATAATTAAGGAAATTCTTTTGTTTGTTTCGACTTGGGAAATCACAAATGAAGAATTAAATGAATTCCATTTCTCTAAAATTAATTCTCGCTCAAGAACGATTCTTGGTGGGTGTAGGATAAAATAACACGGAGCGTTCATCTTTATCCCCATGCACGTTTATACTTCAACAAAAGAAAAAGGTTTCTAATATTCTTCACCAACCAATCTTCTCAACGACTTCTCTTTCCCATCTCTGATCAGATTTTTCGATGGCATCCCCTATCTCTGACCAGGTTTCTCAGTGGCTCCACCCTTATGTCTGACCAGGTTTCTCGGCGGCATCCTCCACCCCCATCTTCGACCAGTTTTCTTCGGCGGCCTCCCCATGTTTCTTTGTGTGTTGATGGATTTTTACAGCAAGTTGGGGTCAACAACTGATATATCATCCAGTTTTAGATTTTTTTGTCATCATGTTTCATTACTGTAGTTCAAATAGTTCATTGGAATAATAATGTTTGAGAATGATAAGTTTATTTCTATTCTTTGTTTAATGTTTATAATAATCAAACAAGCTAGAGAATTGAGTCTCTATTACATTTCTTTGATAAATTCTTTGTTGTTACCAAATAAATGAATCAATTCTCATTATCTAGACTAATTCTCTTTTACGCAATTCCTTTCTCTGTGCAACTTCATTCTCTATATAATTTTGGCCCCTCGAAAAAATTGATATTTCAATTATAATTTTATAAATATATTATATATATATATATATATATATATATATATATATATATATATGTATATATATATATATAAGGCTAAACAATATAAATTTCATTCTGACCTTCTCAAAAATTTAAAAATAAAAAAATATGACAGACCCTTTTAATTAAGATGTTCAAGTTTTGTAACTGATTGGGAGCCTAGTGTAGTTCTATTTTCTAAAGGTAGCTAATCCAACCACACTCTAAAAATTTGAATGAACACTTCAATGGGAGAGGATGGTGAAACTTATATCACACATTTATATTTTACAGATCAAAATCTAGCACAAAGTATCTATGTCGATCATCGATACAACTTGATTGTGATTGTTCATAGGCTGATAATGATCACATTGTTGGCATGATTCAATCCCAAAAACCTATGGTACAATACCAATATCACTAAATAATAATAATAAGATTGAACGTTTGAAAAGACTTTTTGGTTATTTTATTCGATTGATCGGTGCACAAACTAGTTGGCCACCCTTGGCCATTACACTTATCTCATATTTTATATAGTTTACACTTCTTTTCCTAATGTTATAAACATTGGTAATTAGATCACGTTGTTACAGAGATAATGAATACTTGCTTTACAAGTTACATATGCATCTATAAAAAGGAATATCGGTAATTTTCTAACATTAAAACAAACTTGAAATTTAAATGGTTTAACTTTCAAAAAATAAATTTGAATGACTTAATGAATAATCGTGCAATTAACTTACTAATTAATGACATTTTCATTCGAATATGTTTTTATGTACTTTTAATATAATAGTTAGCATAAAAGGTTTTACAACACAATTATAGTTGTTGTATAATACAAAACGTGTATGAACATGCATTAGCACCATAAGGATGATTAAGATGTTGAAATCAAACAATATTTTAAAAAAAAAGGTCACTAATTCTATTTATGAAAGCTTCAGCTTCTTAGAGCTACTCATTTTTTAAATAAAAATCTTCAAACAAATTAAATTATACATCAAATCCTAGTCATCCAAATCATAATCATCAATCCCAACTTTGAAACTTCCTTTAAATGTTTGTTCCATATTCATAGCCTAACAATAAGTTTTTTCATTCCCTTGTGATTTTATGGTTCTTAAAAAATAATTCTTGTCCTTTTCTAGTCAATCAATAATTGGTATTGGCATATTCATTGGCATAAAGCCATCCATTGCCAATAAACAAATAAATTCAAATGTTTATTTGTTGGATTACACCCATTAATCAGTGGCTTATCTATAAGTACAGCTAAGTCTAAGTTCTAAAGTACTTAGAATAATCAATAATGAAGGTTAGCATAAGATTATGTTATTGGTAAACAAAACCAAAATAAAGTTGTTTTACTTTGATTTAAGATATCAATAATTAGTAGCAAATTGTGCACTTGGTCATGGTCATCATCATTATGGGTGGGTTGGATTCTTTACCAATATTTTTCTATTTGAAATTGAAAACCACATGGTGAATATAAGTTTTTTTTTATTTATTTGGTAATTGTTTGAAATTTTTAAAAAGTGAGATGTTATTTTAAAACATCAAACATTAAATTTGAGAAAGTTTTTAATCAACTAGTGAATAAAACTAATCGTGCCGACGAGTTTAATCCTAAATTTTTGGTTATGTTTCATGTCATTAATTGTTATTTTTGACGATCAAGCTTGTAAGTTTTAAAACAAAGTCCAATCCGCTAGCTCACATAAGTAATTGGTCAAACTCCAAAAGATATGGTCTGTATGGTTGGACGTAATGGACTGATAGAGGTTTGAAACGGACAAGGTAATGAAATAATCAATGTAATGGAATGGATTATTACGGTTCCTTCTCGTATTTCTTTATATCATTGGAATAAAATGAGTTATTACTATACGTTGTTTGATAGGTAGAAATATAAAAAGAAATAGAATGAAATTCAATAAAAGATATAGAATGAAATTCAATAAAAAAAACTTTAAATTTATTAAGGCAGTGATTGTAACGTCGTAATGGAAGATGCAATGGAATGAACTATTACGATGGAATGAAAAATAGTTGTTTGTTTACCTCGTGGTAATGGAAGGAATCATTACGTAAGGAATGTGATGCCCTCAATGAATGGAATAGAATTTTAGTAATTTTAAAGTTTTTTATTCAATTTTATTCCATTCTTTTTTATATTTCTACCTACCAAACAACGTATTGTAATAACTCATTTCATTCCAATGATATAAGCAAACACGACAAGGAACTGTAATGATTCATTCCATTACCTTGTCCATTTCATTCCTTTATCAGTCCATTACATCTAACCAAACGGATTAGAATTCCGTTCCATTCTTAGAGGGAATAGAAAGAAAAAAAAAGTACAACACCCTCAAGGAATGCATAAAAAATGGTGAAGCAATCATGTTCCTTACGTAATGATTATATCCATTACCATGAGGTAAACAAACAACTTTTTTTAATTCCGCCGTATTGATTCATTTCATTCCATCTCCCATTACGACATAACAAACACTACCTAAAGGAATTTACAAATTAGGAAACTTGGTGTTTGCTTTCCATATCGTTTTTAACATTTGTATACTACTTATCGTCAAATTAGCTTCGTATTTAATAATATATGTTATATATTTAGATTTTTATAATGATATATGACATATTGATTTCTTTTGTTTCATTTATACAATTTAATCAAATAGTGTTGAATATTGTATTTGTCACTCAAGTTCATAAACAAGAAGATAAATGATACCAAAATCTAGCAAAAAAGGAAAGGAGCCTATGACATATTACTTGGACCACAATTCATTACAACATACTTAAGTTTGATTGATGTTATTTCAAATTATAATGACCTAAACTCATTCAATAAACCATTTGAATATATTAAAAGAATTGAAATAAGTTAAGCACAACACAAAGTAGAATCCATGACCCTTTCAAGAAACTACAAAATGTTAAGATAAGATTAAATATCTTTCTTGATATGATGACAAAGGATTTTAATGATCCATAATAAAAGGATTGCTAATTAATTAACTTTAAAGAGTCATAAAACAAAGTCATTATCCAAGGACAAAAACAAGTGGACACCATCACAAACCAATTGATCATGTTTAACTTAAGAGTTAAAACTCATTGATGTAACATTAAGAGAATGACTTATTTTACAAGGCTTAATTAATTTAAAAAAAGAGGGAAAAACATTGGATAGATAGGGTATAAGCAAAGGACAAAATGAAGTGGAGCCCATGGCACACTAATGGGACTCACCATGTAACAATTGTGTGATAAATCTACTACTTTAATGGTATGCTATTGGCTAATGAGAAAAAAAATCCCACTAATCACATGGGAGATTATCATTGTATCAATATAAAATATAATGCTACCCTTTTTTAACAAATGCCAAAGTGAGTGTCTCCTAATTAAACTTTGTTTTGTCTATAGTGTTGATCACTCAATTAAAGGGTACCTTGGAAGTTTCTTAATTATATGCTTAAACAAGCATAATCCTTGTAAATTTTTTTAGTAAACATAGAAGAAAATGTTATATATTTTTATCTGGTTTAAATCAAAAAATATGTCATTTATCAATGGGTTTAATATGAAAAAGAACCAACATGTTTTCATGTTTTTTTGCGATTTAGTCACTCCGTGTTATTTTTTCCCTAAGAAAGTCCTCAAGTTATTGTTTACAGTCTGGTTTTAGAAAAAAATTTATTTTTTTCATAATCAACTCTGTCTTTTTCCATAAATAACCAACATGTTTTCACTATTTTTCTTTAAAAAGTCCACAAACTTGAAGATTTTTTTGAAAAATAAAAAAAAAATCCAAAAATCACAAACAAATATATTACTTAAGGATTTTATTGGTAAAAAATAACACTGAGTGACTAAACCGCAAAAATGAAAAAAACAATGTTGGTTTTTTTGATATTAAACCATTTATCAATCACATAATCATACTTTCATCACATGGATATTTTAACCAAATTAATTTTCATGACGGTTAGTTTAAATATTTTATATGTAACAAGATGAACTATCTATACTATATAAAATAATAAATCACTTGGAGTTTCTGGATCATTGGATGGAAAGAAATCAATGGTCCAGATTAATGACAACTTATAATTATTTATGAAATGCCTCTTATACCCTTAATTAAAATCAATAATTATACGTTATGCCATTTTTTTAATTCATTTTCCAAATTTACTACCTTAACTTAATTACATTAAATTTTGATTTTAATTTTTTCATTAATGAATTAATATATTAAATTAATATTTACCTAAAATAAATATGTGTCATTATTATCCTTAATGATCATAGTTAAATTCAAATGTAAAAATTTGGATTTAAATGTAGAAGTGTAGTAAATAAAGTTAAAGATTTTTGTTAATTATTTTGCTAACAAGATTTAAAATATAATTGATAAAACTTCAATTGTGAATTTAATAAATTTTGATTGTTGATTTTAAGAAATTCCATTTTTTATATTTTATCATTTTCAAAATATATACACATTCACATAATTGAAGTTTTTTGTTACTTACATTGATATTTCATATTTGAAGTTAATAAAAATTAAAAGTAACATTTTTTTGCAAACACATATTATCTGTTTTTAATAATACAATATAATAATAATTTTTTATTTGATATCAAACAACTAAGTATTTTTTTTATCTTTAATTTAACTAGCTTTCAATTTTTTTATTATATATAAATTTTATAATAATTTATTAAAATATTAAAAAAAATATGTATTTTCTAAATCAACCCATGTAATACATGAGTTGATTAACCTAAAACAAAACAATTCATGTCATATGTCACTTCTACAATACAAGAAAATTTTATTTTTCCACCTCTTTTTTCAAATTTAACACATTAGCTTAATGGCATTAAATTTTGACTTTATTTTTTTTTTCATTAATTAATTAGTAATAAATTAGATTTTGTAACATTTAAAATTAATGCTTACTAATAATAAATATCTATTATTATTATCCATAATAATCATAATTAGATCTAAATGTAAAAATTTGAATTAGTTGTGGAAATTATTATTATTATGTATAATAAAGGAAAACATCAAATGTCATGTGTCACCTCTACGTTCACCAAAAAGATAATTACAACTTATAAAAAATAAAAGATAAATACAATTTAATATTTTTAAAAAAGATAAATATACTCTATTTTTAAATTTGTAAATAATAAAAAATAAACACAGTTATTATTTTGTATGTTCTTATTTTTACTCATATACATTATATATAATTAAATTTAATTAAAAATATCCACGTAATACGTGGGTTATAAACTAGTTTAACATGTAAATTATCTTAAGTGTATCACTACTATAATAGAATAGATCAACCACTAAATACTACCAGAAGGGATAAAACAAATGAAATAAAATGTCATGGAAAAAAAGAAAAAAGAAAATAGTAGTTCATATTTAATCAGCAAATACGATACAAACTGGAATTACTAAATTGGATTAAAACAAACTTAATATGTTGTTTTTATCTTTTATAAAAGAAAATTATTTGGCTCGGAAATCATAGTATTTAGACAAAATGAAAGAATATTCAGGGTCGGCCCTGGCCCTGAGCAAGGTTAAAACGAGTAACCGTCAGGGTCCATTAATCATAGGGGCTTATCATCAAATCTCTATTATATATACTTAGCTCTATTAACGATTAAATAAAGTTATCGACTTGTCAAAGTTTTTAGTTTATATTATATAATTATAAGTTTCTTTTAATTTATCATTTTTACTTAAATTGTGCTAAATTTAAATAGACATATATATTAACAGGGCCCTTTTTTAAGTTTTTGTCCGGAGCCCTGAAAATGATTGGACCGGTCCTGATAATATTTAGTGCATAATACCACATCCGACTATAGCTATGGATCGAAGAGAAGTTAGTTGCATCGGATTTAATTTAGGAAATTTGTAAATTCATATTATAATGCTAAATCTATATAATAAAGGAGAGTGGCACATGTCATCTCCACATTTTATTTGAAAACATAAATAATAATAAAAAATAAAAAATAAAATACAAATACAAATAGAATATAGTTCGTGTGAGTACCTAAAAAATGCAGAGTACCGTGAGTACCTGTGAACACACGGGGTTCAGATGTGAACTTGCTCCGAAAAAAAGTTTTTTTTTTGAATTTTTTTCATATTCATTTAAATACAAATAATATAAGGCTATTTGTAAAAAATTATATACATTTACATTTTCTATCATCTTAAAAGTCATGTGAACGTGAAAAAATTCATGTGAATATTCTTAGTTGTGAACACACGTTCACAACAGTATAGTTCATGTGAACACACACGTTTCACATAGTTCTAGTGTGTGTTTAGGTGTGATTTTTTGCAAGTAGTCTTATATTATTAATTTAAACATGATTATGAAAAAAAATTAAAAAAAATTATTTTAAGCAAGGTACCTCCGGTACTCCGCAAAACTAGTGGTACTCATTTGAACCCAAATCAATACAAATATATATATATATATATATATATATATATATATATATATATATATATATATATATATATATATATATATATATATATATATAGAACTATGTGAAACGTGTGTGTTCACATGAACTATCACCTATATATATATATATATATATATATATATATATATATATATATATATATATATATATATATATATATATATATATATATATATATATATATAGGGGTGGGTTCAATGGAAAACCACTATGCACCTGAAAACTGTGGAAACCTACGCAAACCGTCCGATTTGGTGCATTTCATGAAAAACGCGGTGGCATGATCGTAAATAAGGTGATGCATCACGTGGGAAATTTGATGCATCACGCGGGATTTTGATGCATCACACGGGGAATTTGACGCATTTGTGGTGGTGCAGTGCGGTTTTCACAAGTTTTCAGGTGCATGGTGGTTTTCTATTGAACCTCCCTATATATATATATATATATATATATATATATATATATATATATATATATATATATATATATATATATATATATATATATATATATATATATATATATATATATATATATATATATATATGAAATACCATAAATAAGTGACCATGTTTGTATATAATACATAAAAATTTGAAAAGAAAATGTCTTTTTAATATATTGTAATCCATTTAATGGAGTAATTGTACATAATATATACCGAAGCTACCTTTGTTTATCAAAGTCTATCTAACTTAAGAATGTGTATTTAAGTTGTGTTTTGGTAAAGGACGTTTTAAAAAGTAGTATGAATGAAAAGTTAAAAACTCCAAATTCAAGTTTTAGGTACAAAAGGATGAAACTTACGGTATAAAAACAATTTTGCTTGTCAAACATTCTTTTTTATTTTTTGTGTTTTTCAAAACATAAAAAAGCAAATAAGGCTTTGAGATGTTTTAGCAATTAAAAAGACATCTTTTTAAAATTAAATTACATGTGTTGGCTGTTGAGTAACATCCCATCAATCAAGTTGAAATAGCTATGGAATTGTTCTTTATGTGGTATTACTACGGAATGTGAGGAGCATTTGTTTCGTAGATGCATTGTTTTTAAGGAGCTAGTTGTTGTTGACTTCAAATGGTGAAAATTAGAGAACCCTCTTGTGATTCGACATCCTCTTTGTTGTGTTGGGTCACTATTTGAGCCTCAAAGGCTCTTATTCAGAAGCCTTTTTCGTGTCTATTATGACATTGTGTTGAATTATTTGGAAGCTTAGAAACTTCAAAGTTTTTCCTACGGAGTTGTAGTCGTTTTCTTCGGCTTTAGACCATGTACAAGGTTGGTCTTATTTTTTTGGTTAAATTCGTAAAATGTTGAGTTGGTACTCTTGGCTTTATGGCCCCCCTTTCGGAAGCTTATTATTAGCTCTTTTTTTTTTCTTATAGTGATATCTAGGTTTGTAATTCGAGTGGATTTTCATTGTATCTTTGCCTCAGTCATCTTGCTTGAGGATTTTTTCTAATATCATTGTTGCAGTTCCAAAAAAGTTGAAATAGCTAAGCATGCGAGGAGTTAGGATAGACTTGATTCCATACGACAAGATGGGTTCCCGTCCATGGAAAGATAGCATATTGGTTGATCAAGTCGGCTTCATAGTTTCTTACAAAAATCACAAACCCAAAAGTCTCTTGGCATACTATTGTCTTTATGATGTAGAACGACACACAAACACGAACACCGTATTTAAACATGCATGCTATAGAAGAAAATATTGATATTATTTGTCAATATTCAAAAGACGTGGAAAACATCAAAAAAGTACAATCAATATTAAAAACAATTAAAAACTGAAATTTATTGGTCAAATATATCACATGATCAGTATAAATTACATGAGTAGTATTTGTCTTGCCTTAAATGTAAAGATTTAAAAAAAAAAAAAAAAAAGTTGAAATGAAGCCCTGGACGATCTGTCCATGGGCTACGTGCAAGTTGAGATTTCGTATTCTACGTCTGGAATGATCCTACATATCCATAAACTTCTAGGGCAACTCCCTCGATCTGTTATGATCCACATGGTATGCAAATGTAAGACCCGAAGCATCCAACAAAAATCTTGTGAACTCGTTGACATAATCAAGATGATCATCAAAAGAAGTTTCAGCCAACATAAATCAAAATTAGTACCCCGCATGCATAAGAAACCAACGTACCATGAATGAAAGGCTACAAAAGTTTGCCTCGTGATATGCTTCATTACACATGTGTGTTCTATCCTATACATGTTTAAGATGTACAAACAGGATACGTTGAAAATTTTCATTCTATTGTTGCTCCTTTCATAAAGCTTACGATCTCTTCAAAACTAAAGACAAAAGGAATGTAAACACACCGAGTAGAGCTCTAATCCGTCTTGTTTGAAAGTATAAGGCTCGAACTCAGTTCGTGAATAAATATATAACCTCGAGCCTGGGATATCACTTAGATTTTGAAGGCCCTGGGGCCTGGGCCTGTGCAATAATCATAAAAAATGTCATATATATATTTAAGTTCACTAGGCCGTCACCTAGATTTTGGAGGCACTGAGCAATAATAATAATAATAAAAGACAATTTATATATATTTATAAAAGTTTACTAATATTATATATATTACTGTAGATTTTGAATTGGGCCAACTAATATATATACATTAGTTAACTATTTTGAGGCCCCACAAAAAATTGGGTCTGTGCCATAGCCCATCTTGCCCTTGGCAAGAATCGGACCTGCCTCGAGCTCCGCTCGTTTGTTATATATATACTAATTTTTAACTAATATTATCATATAATTTAATTACTTTTTTTATACATTTATTAATGAGGTGGTGACACACGCGCTTCGCTGCGGGAAGATAGAGTTTTAGATTTTCATAATTTGCAACTTTTGATTTAGCAGAGATATATGCATAGACAGATACATAGATATTAGTTATATTTTAATTATAAAGCAATTTCATTAGAATCTTGTCTTGTGTATTTGAATAATAAAGTCTTTTTCATACAATTAAATATAACATAATAGTTTCAAAAGATAACTTCAAACATATGTATAATTAAAATCATAATTTTAAATGTGTATTTGTAATAATAAATGCTAAAAGGTGATTAAACAAAAAATTATTAAAATAAAGACGTTAAATAAAATATAACACAAAGATAATGGTGTATTGTGAAAAGTTAAAAAAAAAAAAACAACCAATCATGGTTGGTCATGTGTCGAACCTGGTGACACCCGCGCTTCACTGTGAGAAGATAGAGTTTTAGATGTTCATATAATTTGCAAGTGTTTTGAATTAGCAGAGATATATGCACAGACATATACATATATATTAGTTGTATTTTACTTATGAAGCAATTTTATTAGAATATTGTATTGTGCATTTGAATAATAAAATCTTTTTTATACATTAAATATAACATAATAGTTTCAAAACATTACTTCAAATATATGTATAATTAAAATCATAATTTTAAATGTGTAAGAAAATTTTGTAATAATAAATGTTAAAAAAAGGCCTAAACAAAAGTTTATTAAAATAAATGAGTTAAATAAAAGATAACACAAATATATGGGTGTATTATGAAAAGTTTAAGATAAAAAATCAACAAATCATGATTGGCCATATGTCACACATCAATTGGGGTACACCATTTGGTAAATGTATATATATAATTAAACTATATATTTATATAAGGGCTTGTTTATACTCACGAGCCTAAACAAGATCAAATTGTGTAGCTCGGGTCCAAGCTCTTTTATTATGTGAATTTGAATTTAGACTCGGGTTCATTTAAGACAGTTTTTAACGAGTCAAACCCGAGTAGCTGATGAATAGCTTGACTCACTTGCATCCTACAAAATCAAGCGTGTACTTGATTCTTGACACATACAACAAAAGAATGATTGGAAGCAAAGCCTACAGTTGTACATCAAATAAGAAGTCAAAAGAGAGCAGCCATTTACTTGTTCTCAACTTCTCTTATTCCCAACCAAATTATTTTTTGGGCTGTTGTGAATTTCTACGTGTAAACCTAGTGGTGGATCCAGAAATTTTTTTTATAGGAGTTAGAATATAATATTCTACGAGAGTATAAAGCACTGGTGACTCTGAAAAAATATTACACACCACAAAGAAACGTCTATACCCTTACAACTATCAGTATAGACACGATTACAACTCATGGAAAACTTTCTCCCATCAACCAAAAGAAATTAAAACAGCCCTCCATACTCATAAGTTTTATACTAAATGATATATGAATCATAACTATTGTATGTATTCGAATCTCAAAACTTACACACTAATCCATCAAACCTGATCACACAATATACTATGATGCTTCATACCTTTGATTTGAATCGATTTTGAATCATCATCAATCGATGAGAAATAATTCATTTAAATTTCTTACTTGGTGACTATGTATCCATCTTGGAATTCGTATTTCTGGATGGATTGATTGGGATTTGTTTTTCTTAAAAACTTTTGTATTATTATTTTTGCCTGGTTAATTGATGACCTAATATTTACTTGTGGCTTAGCCTATCCACTAATCGGTCTCCAGAAGAAAATTGTTAGATTAAATGAATTTAGTGGACCAGTAAAAATGGGAGGCCCTTCAAATCTGGGGTCATGTGCGGTTAGGTTGCCTGCCTTGCTAAACAACGGCCCGGAAACCTAGTTATCATGTTGGTTGTGCTCCATTACTAGGGCTGTAAACAAACCAAGGTTCAGCGAATCGTTGGACGGAAGGTTCGTACATGAACACAAAATTTTGTTTATTTAAGTAAATGAACGAGCATAGTGGATCTTTTGTGACTACTTTATCCGTTGTGAACATTGTGAATAACCATAAAGTGGTTTTGAATCCTATGAATCTTGTTACAATTAATATTGAACCCTTCTATAAATCTATGAATCTTGTTAGATCCTATAAATTTTGAATCATGTGAATTTTGTTAAATACGGTGTAAGTAGATTCTAATTCTTTCAAAGTTCATCCCGTGGGTAAAAAGTGGCCTTAGACTCGACTACAGATTCCAATTGTTAGCTAGATTATTAGCTAGATGAAGAAATGTACCTCAATAGATTCACAGGATTGATCTTCGTTAAAAACAAAAGTTTCTGAAATTGGAATCTGGAGACGCTCCAACAGACTCTTCTGGATGTTGATGGGCCACGGCTCCACGGTGTTGTCGGAAACCAGAGTTTGATCGGAATTTAATCTACTCTTGATGATCTGAGAATTTAAAAATAAAAATAAAAAAAAAACGAGTTGAAGGAATTGAAATGAAAAAAATCAAATACGCACAATGAAATGAAAACCACACGAGGATATAATGATTCAATACCTTAATCGCTTCACTGACTGGATTGATTTTGTAAAAACCATAAATGTGCCTGAGATTTGAGAGTTCGATCAGACTCTTCCAGAACGTGGAAGCACCACACTGTTGTTAGAAACCAGAGTTTGATCAGCGATTGCCTGTTCGGAATTAAAGCTATTTTTACAGATCTGAGCATAAAAAATCAAATAACAAATTGAAATGAAACAATAGAACACGCACAATATAAGGATTCAAAACAACAGATAAGGAGAACCGATCAACGTCAAAAGATTCTGAGATTGACGAGATCTTCTCGATCGGCTCCTCTCATAAATTAAACACGCCGAGTGGAAGCAAAACTTTATTGTTTTTGATACTTTGTTACATCAAATCAATAAAATCTTCCATTTATTGAGATTATCTGACCTTCAGACCTTTCGATGTTGATGATCAATGTAGCTTGATTATCATGATGATCCTCTCGCTTCGATAAAACACGCATAATTTTCTGGGAAGAATGTGATAGACTGAAAGGCTGATGCCGCTGATCGTATTACAAATTGGGCTAGTTATTGGGCTGATCTCTTTAAGCCCAAAAGCTAAACAGATTTGATCTGTTTCAACTTTCTAACAATTAAGAATTAGAGATGTATGTTTGATACTTTAATGGATCTTAATCAAACCTCTTTTATAATCGGGTCTAATTTCTGAAGTTCTAGGCTCGTTATGCCGGGCCAGGCTTAACCGGACCACTTTTCATAACTTCAAATAATTCAATTAACTACAGTGATTTCATAAACATATATTACACTTTGGGTTAAATTGAAAAAACCACGTCAAGTTTCTTTATTTTCGCTATTAGGTCCTAAACTTTTTTCTCATTGTTTAAGTCTCTAAACTATTTTTGTTTTATTCAAAAATGTATATTTTACCAGTTACCAAACAAGTAGTCTTAGTTTTTTCACTTGATTGATGTTATAAAAACCCACCATCTTTCCATATTTTAGCGATTAAATCCTTAAAGTTTTTATTTTATCAGTTGTATTTTAACAACTAATCTGTTAGCCAGCAAAAAATATAAACTTTTGAATAAGACAAACATAGTTTAGGGACTTAAACAATTGGAAAAAAAAAAATTAAAGACTTAATTGAGAAAATGAGAAAAGTTGATTGGATTTTTTAAATATTAACCCTATAGTTTATTAGGTTAGACACACATGTCTTATATTGGTTGACTTTTAAAAAAATATTTATAGGATATATAAAATGAGTATAAGAAAATCGAGTTTATTAACTTTTAGTTAAATATTTATCAGGTTAAATTAAAATAGACTTGATCTGATTGATTATAATTTTAAAATTAGATTTTGGTGATGACATGTGACAAAAGAAAGTTTTGACATGTGAGGAATCAAATGAACAGCCGGCAAGTGAGATATTTAGTTATTTGTTTAGGAGTATTTATAGATTTTATAATAATAAGTTATTTGATAATATATGAAAATCGTATAATAAGAATACATTTGGAAAAAATCTATAATAAAGTTTAATCAACCGAGGACTGCAAGTGGGCCTTAATCGGCCTAAACGAGCCATGCCCGGACTAGATCAACGACTAACTTTCGACCCGACCTAAATATGCATATGTAAACAAGATACACTTTTTATTTGGGTGCACAAAAAATCTGATTATCCGATTTTGACGTGAAATCGATTACACCAAAACCGATTTTTTATAACCGGACGGGATTAACCCGAACCAGTTTTTGAACCGGATTTGGTTTTTTCTGGTAGACCGGATTTTTTACCGGTTATAAAAAACCGGTAAAAAACCGCTACATTAATTTTATAACTTTAAACTTTTTATGGATTCATAACCAAATATAATATAAAACACATTTGATTGAAGTAAAACTATATTTGTTTAGAGTTTTATTATCTTAATTAGAGTTATAAACTTATAAGTTACAAATGTATAAATTATGAAATAATTTAAAAAGCCCGATTTTATTAAAAATAAAAAGTCCAAATGAAAGTTTTATCAAATAGATGATAAAAAAATAGTCAAACCCAATGTGAAAGCCTAAAATTTTAAAAAAAGATTAAAAAATCAGATTTTTTTTATAACCGGTTTTTGAAAAAACCAGTTTTTTCATCCGAAACCGATTACATAGGTCAATACATTTTATTGGTTCAAAATCGGTTAAAGTCCGAACCAACTATTAAAAACAGAATCAGATATCGGTTACAATCCGGTCTTTGTGCCCCTCCAATCTCTAAGAGTGAAGGGAATACCTTCCTTTCCTAAACCCACCTTTCTGTACACGTCAGCGCCACATCAGCTTTTCTCTCTCCACCTTTCCCCATCTTTCTCCACTTTTCTAACTAGGAAATACTCACATTTCTTAACCTTTACATCTTTCTTAATTTCTTTAACATTAAATTAATTTTAACTAACAAAACAAATACTAGAACTAAAATAATTAATTTCATAAAATATTTAAAAACTATTACATAAACTAAAAATTAAAAATTACCGAATTAAAATAAAAAAAATACATAACAATAAATAAAAACTAAAATTACGATTGAACATTAAAAAAATACAAACTAGCCGTCTAAATTTGGTATTTGGGCAAGTGCAATATGTTCCATAAGATCTGAGCGAAGGTTATTGTGTGTTTCCCGATTACGAATTTCCAGTAACGTATTTTAATATACTTCATTGGAAGCGGAATGTTGATTGGATGGAAGCTCGGTTTCTTGAAATAAACATATCGCGAACCCTTCGTCTTCTAAGATCATATTGTGTAATATGACACAAGCATACATGATGTGTCTAATTTTATTTGGGTGCCATGGTCGTGCGGGGTTGTTTAATATAGCAAAAACGAGATTTGAGTACACCAAAAGCTCGTTCGATGTCTTTTCTTGCCGACTCTTGTGCTGCCTTGAATCTTTTTCGTTTGTCATCGGTTGGACACGAAAAAGCTTTCACAAAAGTCGCCCACTCGGGATATATCCCGTCGGTTAGATAGTACCCATGTTTGTATTCTGTTCCGTTAATAACAAAAGGAACAACCGGTGCGATCCCGTTTAAAACGTCGTTGAATCTGGTGATTGATTAATCACATTGATGTCGTTGTTGAAACCCGCGACGCCAAAAAATGCATGTCAAATCCATAAATCTTGTGACGCAACGGCTTCCAACATAATTGTCGGATATTGGTGATCGCCTCGCATATATTGTCCTCGCCATTCTGTAGGGCAGTTTCTCCATGCCCAATGTGTACAGTCAATGCTGCCAAGCATTCCACGAAATCCATGTTTTGCTTCATTGAACGCGTACAACTGATGAACATCAGATTCAGTCGGTCTACGCAAATATTTGCGTCTGTATAGCTGAATAATCCCCTTACAGAATTCTTGCAAGGTTTCACGCGAAGTTCTTTCAGACATAAAAAGAGAGCGTCAATCGAATCAGCCACCATGCCATATGCGAGTTGCCGAATAGCAGATGTGCATTTTTGTAACGCGGTAAATCCCCTTCTACCTCGAGCATCCCATCGCAAGGTAAAATATTCAAAGTGTTGCTCCATATCGTAAACTATTCGTAGGAATAGTTATTTGCGCATCCGGAACCTCCTTCTGAACATATCATCTCCATAGACAAGATTTTGAGTAAAATAATTGCGCATTAGACGTTCATTTGCAGTTGCTCGGTCTCTCTGAATTGGAATTCTTCGTCTAGGTTGCGGAGAGCTGGCATTTATAAATGCATGAAAGAGTTGTTGATAATGTTGAGATTCGTCTTCGGACGACTCTTCGGTTGATGAGTTTGACGACGAAGACGTAGTATACGGTTCCATCACAATAAAAATAAAATTGTGATTGATTGGAAAAAATTTTAGGTTAAATGAAAGAGAGAATTTTGAATGTGTATAGATTGAAAGATGTGAGTTAAATGTATTGGGAAGATAATAGGTATTTATATAGAAAAAAAAATTATTAAATTTTTTTTTAATTCAAACGGTCTATCGACCGTTGGGGCACAAAAAGACAACAAATGGAGCGGCCTAGAGCGGGGAGGGGAAGCCGGGCCGGGGAGGGAAACAGGCGGGGCCGCCTGGCGGGGGTGGTGTAGCCGCCGGGATGGGGCTGATGTGGCGAGGCCGAATCCACGTGGGGTGGGTACTCCCATTTCTCTAAGCAAGATACCCTTATTATTTGAGTCCATCAAAAACATACGAGTAGAGTAAGCAATAAAAAAAACATTTGAAATATATATAAATAAATATAGTAGCCACATAAATTAAACAGGTAGTAAATATTTCAAATGTAAAATAAATATTCAGTTACAATTTCAAAAAAATTATGAAATGTGTTGCTATTATAACGGGAATATATATCAATTTTACTACCTGATTAATTTTAAAAATTATAATATTTTTTTTTTGAACAGCAAGAGAAAACGTAAATGGAGCTACGACATTGTCATCACCCCAAAGCACGAAGACTCGAAATTATATTAAAGAAACTATTAGCAAGAAGCTAGCAAATATTAGAGAGTAACCAAATATTACAACGAAGAAAACGGAAAAGAAACTCATAACGACCATAACAAAGACTTACAATTAGCTCTAAATTTTTGCCAAGAGAACAAATTAGCTTGAATTTCATCTTTGATCATCGATGCCGAATGTCTCACTCCGTTGAAAATCAAGTTATTTCTTGCCTTCCAAATAAACCATACTATTCCTCCGATTGCAGCTTCAAGAAACTTCCTTTCCTTTGACGAGTTACCCAAATTCAGAATCAGCCTCAACATACCATCCAGATAATTATGCTCAGCTATAGATAAATCACACCAAGAAAGAAACCAACTCCATATCTCCTTGCTTAAGGAACACGAATAAAATAAATGATCTTCCGATTCAACATCCAAATCACAGAAAGGACAGTTCACCCCAGCAAAATTAAGATCTCTGGAAGACAAATTAGCCCTTGTAGGTAATCTTCTTAACATCAATTTCCACAAGAAACAATTAATTCTAGGTGGCAACCAATTATTCCAAAAACAAAGATTATTATCCCCTTCATATGCAAAGCCATCAATAAGAGTTCTAAAAGATTTAACAGAGTAAACTCCAGATGTATCTCCTTCCCATTTCCAACCATCATTGCCAGAAGACAGCTTTAATTCCGACAGAAAGTTTACCAGTTCAAATACTAAGCTGCCTAATCCCTCTTTAACAATGTCAATACTCCAGTCCCAAAGGAACAGAACCTCACCACTTCGGTTGTCATCAATTCTTGCCTGAACTAGGCAATCTTTATCGGACTCATATTCATATAAATCAGGGAAAATGAAACAGAGAGGGGCATTTCCCCACCATTTATCCTTCCAAAACTTAGTATTTCTTCCATCTTTAACAACACGAGAGAAGAGATCATCACAATTAATATTAAGAGAATAAACAGATATACCTGCATTTGAAGTTATAGTTCGAAGCATTTTATAATTTTTTTTAAATTAACCAAGTAATAAAATTGATATTTGATATACGTGCGTTACATAATATGTCAATGTAAAATGTAATTAACCTAAATTAATTTAAATTCATATGTCTTGTATTTTACTAACTAATAACCATTGACATATTATGTAATGTACATAACCTTAAACACCATTTCATGCCTCAATCATTAAAAACACCATGTCGTCTAAATTAAATAGTGTTTTCTTTAAATATCATTTCTCAAGCCAAACGTGAACCAAGAAACGAACTACTCAAACGTTATGATAAGATTTATAGTGTGATTGTATACTTTTATAAGAATACCAATTCATTTTGTAAATTATCTATAGTAGTATAAGATTCTACAACCTTACGATCATAGAACTCGATTGATACTGTTAATTCAATTTCATGTTGAAACAATAATTACAATGGTATGTAGTGCAAAGCTAGTCACCCACCATTAAATCCACCAAAATATAGAAAATTTCTACTTAATTGATGAAAATTTGACCTTAATCATAATTACTTTAATTAGTGGATAAACTTTCACAGTAATTAGCACTAGTTAACCCACTACACCTTTGGCATTCAACTATGACCTTCCCTATAAATCCAACTCATGGTGTTAATCTTTTACCACAACACATTGATATAAAGAACACATGTAAGTGGTCCTTGAAAACCCTAGTCAATTTTTTTGCAACTTATATTGCTTGCTAATATCCTACCATATATATTAACTTCTCATAATAAGTTTCTACCATTTATTTTGTTATTTTTGTTATCATATGATACATCTAAAATGCTAACCGTCATAAATGTATAAGTTTATATTGTAACCATCAAATATTATGTGAAATGTAAGGGGTGTTATGTAAGTGTGAGGTCACGGGTTCGACTCCCCTCGGAGGCAAGTTGAAATTTAAGTGGTGAATGTAAATTCTGAAGACCTCGGTTGGGGCAAATGGGTACATTAGTAATAGTCGTTCAAAATAAAATATTATGTGAAATTATATTTACATATTGGAATAGGAAGTGTAACCTACAATTGATACTAGATAAAACGTAAGAACCCTCACAAATGTTTAATTTTGAAACATGTATTATGTGAAAACACATGTTTAGAACACAAAGGAGTTTACTAGTCTCTCTCTTTTTTCAGGATAAAAGGGGGACTCCATCATGAAGAACATCTTTGTAATAGTTGTAGCAATGCTCGTGATCCTTGAAGCTAACGCAAGTAGGCCAACTTTGGAAGAGCGTAGGACGTTGGTGACCTACACAAAAAGCTTTAAACCACATGATTGGCTTGATGCTAAGGAAACAATGAAGACAATGGATCCAAAGGGGACTAGTACAAGTGTCATGACAGAGGGTGATGGACAAGAAAAAGACTCGTCCACCGACACTCACCATTACTTTCCTTGTGCTAAGCAATCTGACTGTGGCAATGAAGTCCAATCATGAGAGAGACCCATAACTTCTTTTGTTGCTGGTGATCATCAATTGTAAATTAATGTGTGGGATTGTAGGGAAATAGATAGCCCTATGCGTGTGTCACGATCTAGAATCTTTTGGTTCAATGGCATCGAGTGTGTTTTGTGATTTTAAGTTGTAAGTTTGAAGAATTTCCGAGACATGGTATGCAAGTTTATTTGTGACTTTTTTTATATTAAAAAAGCATGTAATGAAAAAGTGAGTCTAGATTTTGCATCATTGTAATAAATCATATGTAATTTTCGAGCTTGCTTGTGGTTTGTAGCTCCCTTTGCCTTCTTCGAATTAATCTTTAAGAGCTTAATCATATTATAAAAAAACACATTCTAAGTATTCTCAACAGTAATTGAAAATTTGAAAGTAAGAATCAAAATCAAGTTGAGATTTGTATACTTTTTTTAACGGCAAACTATCATACTCACTCCTAAACTACTTCTTTACCCCAAAACTTACTTTCTTCACCTAATTTTAACTTGCCTCCGACGGGAGTCGAACCTGTGACCTATCACTCACATAACATTCATCTTACCAAATTGGCTAAAAGCCCATTGGTGAGATTTGTATACTTGCTTTCAGAAGAGATTGTCAAGACATCTCATTGATGACTCATTCAATTGCATAGATTGTTTAGGTTTCTTTGGCATATAAGAATTAAGACATGTAATAATATTATTTAAATTTCTTTAAAAAAACCAATTATCATTTATCAATATATAATAGGTTGAAAAGTGAATAATAATAAAATACAAACAAAAAGAGATTACTTTTGTATGGAAAATCAATTTGTAGTACACTATATATAATCTATATATTATAATAATTGAGAACATGATTGTCCACGTGTCATCTTATTATGTCATTTCATTTTCATTTTCTCGCCTTTAATTCCTTAATTAACATTATCATCATATCATGACAAAAGTAACCGTCTCTTCTAAACTTCCTTAATTATTTTCTTAAATATTGTAATTAATTAAACAATTTAAATTTATTTCCCTTCATTTTTCTAAATTTAAATATCAACCAACCAACTATATTTCAATAAATAAATCTATTCGTATTTAAATCAAAACTGTATTTTAATAAAACCTACAATTTTTTCTTAATTTGTTACTTTTAAATTGATAAATCGTTTATTGAAATCATAACCATATTTTAATAAATATCTATTAACCGATAATATTAATACTAATAGAATCGTTTATATGTATTTATTTAAATATCAATATTTATAAGTTTTTTGCTTTATTATTTCATAGTATTTTAATAACTCACTTACAGTAGTTTATCATTAGTATTTTAAGATATTTTTTATATTTATAATAAAGTTTTAAGTTTATATACATGTTTTAAGAAAACAATGAATTATCATTATCCGTGATACATGGGATAATAAACTAGTAAACAATAAAAGACTATAATTTGTTAGAAAAGCAACTATAGTTAGATTCTTGCTCTACCATAATACAAAATAAAAACTAAGGAATATTAGAACTCACACACTGATCGATTTCGTCACTTTTTGTTTTATCATATGGGAACCTCAGAGGTAAATGTCAAGGAACAAGAGTTTTAAGGAGGTGTTGTTTTCTTTAAGGGGCTGAACACATGTTTTTCTTTGGCTTCACTGCTTCAGGCCCTTTCTAAAAGGTTATAGATTTTGATTATAGCACAAATTATGAAGTTGTTGGATCCTTTCCTCTTTTTTGAGTGTAAATTCTCTTAATGTTTATTGATAAAACATGTATTACATAGAATGTGCATGTGCGAGTATATACGAGCATGAAACACTAGGTTAGCAAACAGATAGTTGGCACCTATGTTATCAGAACATAACTGAGTTGTATTACAAAGGATGTACATGTGTGTGTGTGTGTGTGTGTGTTTGAGTAGATTACAAAAGTGGTTATTGTGGTTTGCATAAAATTTTAGCTACGATCATTGTGGTTTAAAAAACAGTTATATCTTCACAATTTACTTTCAAAATTGGTCCTTTCTCTGTTAAAACTAACCAATATTATGTTAATTTTTCTAAATCACTGTTTTGCCCTTTTTATGGATAAGTACGATTAAGGCATGGATAGGTACCATCAAACTACCCATATAAACAATGAGTTTAAATAAATGGATTGATAATCAAATGCCAGTAAATATAGTTACCCTGCGCTAAACATGAATTTTTCCGGGATGATTGGTGGTGTAGTAGGTGGAGTTGGAAGTGTTGGAGGTGTTGATGAAGGGTGCGTTTGGTAATGAGCATTCAAGAACTTTTAGTAGCTTCAACTTTTGATTTTTGGTAGCTAAAGCTTTAAAGCTCCGTTTGGTTGATAGGAACTTAAACTTTTGATTTGGTTTTGAAAGCTCTCAAAACCTCTTTCACGAAAAGCTACTTGAAGTAGATTTCAAAATGAGCTTGAGCTTTTGGTCAAACAAAATTACTTTTTTACCCTCCAAATAATTATAAACTACAACATTTATAAAATATCAATGTCTTTTTATGTCATTTAATACTAAAAGCTACAGCTACTTTACCAAACACATTTATAAAAATAAAAAGTTCCAGCTCTTTTAAAAAGTTACAGCTCTCAAAAGCTCCAGCTACTAAAAGCTCTAGCTTGAAGCTACAACTAGTCGTGTCAAACGTACTCGAAGAAGTTCCAAACATAATAATGCTTCCCAATCTAAGAAATCACGTGAGAGATGCTTGAAACCAGAGAACCGACAAAAACTGCAAAAAGAAAAACTTCAAACAAAAATGTAATTTGAAGCAGATAAAATCTATCTTAACAAAAAACTAGAGTGTTGGCGGCTTTGGGCAGCACGTGAGGACTGATTAGGTTTTGTTCGTCTTTGAGTGGCGAATCCAATGATATTAAACTAGAGGTGAAATGACACATACTGCAGTGTAGCCCTTGCAAAACGAAAGTGGCGCTATAACCGCGGTGCTTGGTGATGGCGGATTGTGGCAGAAGCCGAGAACATTCGTGTTGATATTGTATTAAATGTAAAGTCTTTTTGATATTTATTGATACAACATATATTACAAAGAATGTACTTGTCTATGTGGAGAGACTATCTAACACATAACATGCAACCTTAATATGTTGTATTGCCCATTGTAGCCAAGGATGCTTAGAAACTATAAGGCTGCTTCACTTGTCGAACATTTTTCATTTATTTTCAATTTCAGTTTTCAAGAAAATGTTTTTAAATTTATTTTTTTTAAAAACAATTGAGAATTCTGAAAACGCGTTCATATAGTAATTGTAGTTTTCAGTTTTGGATTTCATGAAAATAGTTTGAAAACAGATTAAAATTGTTTTCAACATCTAGTTATAAACTTTGAAAATGAAAATGAAAATTAATTTTAAAAAATATGTAAATGAACATATTTTCATAAAACTCTTGTTTTCAATTTTCCGTTCTGTTTTTTACGCCAGAACTATAATTGTTCTTTCAATTTTACGCATCCACCTACCATATGATTAACATTCTTCATAGTGTATGACTTTCATTAACCACTTCATTGCGTTAATCATCTCTAGAAAGTAGAAACGCAGATTGAAGTGTTTTCAAACCCATATTGGTGTTTTATTGTTTTTAGTTTATCATCCCCTTGATGCAGTCCTTCTTGGATCTTAGCATTGCTTAGAACTGTCTTTCAAAATATATATAAGAATGTGAGTTTATTAAATTTGAGGTAATTAGTTATTAGATTAAAATAGGTTTTGTTTGATTTAATCTGATTTGAATTTAATTTGGATTAGGTAATCTAAGTAAATGATGTGGCAAAAGAACGTGTTGACATGTGGCAAAATTAAGGATGTGGTGACACGTGACAATTTTAGCTACTTTTTTATTAGTATACTAGGTTAAATAATATCAATGTATTACATTGGTTGATTTAAAAAATAGAAGTTCCAAATAGATTAGAAATTTTTTTTTCATAGTTTAATGCTTTGATTTAATGTTTTATTCTGTTCTGAATGATTGTATCTAGCTACATACCTTTTTTTATTTATAAATATATAAAATTAATTTTAAAATTTTAGTTTAATGAAATTTTAGTTAGTTAATATTAAAAATAGATTTAATAGATTGGGTCAAATTAGATTAGATTTTATTTTATTAGTAATTTTAGTAAATGACATAAGAATTTGTAAAAATGACAAGTGTCAAAATAAATAAAAAAATGACAAATGTCAAATAAAATGAGAATATGATAAGAGACAATTTTGTTACTCTTTTAATAATATTTATAGATTATAGACTAGTCTATTACCCATGTATAACATGAGTTAAGTCAAAAGAATATTTTTAAAATTAAAATTATATTTATAATAATAACAAATATTAACTTATCAAATGTATTAAACTTATAATAATTAAATAATAATAATAGATGTAAATAAATATATATTTATATACTTATTATTATTATTATTATTATTATTATTATTATTATTATTATTATTATTATTATTTGTAGATAAAGATTGGTTTTTTTTTTTTGTTAAGTCTATGTTCCTTGTTTAAAATTAGAAATTAAACTTTACATCAAAAATAGAAAGAAAATAATTGTACTTAAAGTGATAGATAATTCAAAAATAGAAAGAAGCGATAGGTAATTTACATTAAAAATAGAGAAAAAAATCTACATTGTTTAGTCTAGTTTTCTTATTTCTGCAGCTTTAAAATAGAAGAAAAATTAGTTACATGATAATTCTAAAGTTAAAATTTATAAATTACAAATAAATTCCACGTATCAGTACAATGATTCCTTATCATATTCTTTGATTTATAGTTATTTAGATTGATTCCATCCGGTATTGTTTTAAACTGATTGAGGAGTTGTTTGTTTATATTTTTATTAAATCATTAAAATATCATTTTATGTTCAAAATGACTCTTTAATAGCTCCATTAAAAAATCAAAAAAAAAAAAAAAAGGGGGCTTGTCCAATTATGTCATAAATTAGTTTTTTAGTTAATAATATTTGACCTTCTGAAATGAAATAAATAAATAAGCTGCACATCCATCTCATTTATTTAGAAAAAAAGGCAAACTGCTTAAAATAGCAACCTACTAGTCATAAATGTTTTATTAAAGCAATCAACTGAATTTTTTTTCTAAAATAACATCACACTACCGAAACTTTTCTTAAATAAGCATCAAACTCAAAATAATTGATCCAAAATAACATTACTTGGTGACTGGATGATGACTTCGCGTCCACGTCGGCAGCCACGTCAGCGCTAACTGATGACTAGATATTTATGAAGTAATAACATACTTATAATAGCAATGTACTTAATCATATTTTAACTTTTTTATTTTAGTTATAAATTTAATACATTATTATTATTATTATTATTTTTTATTAAAAAACTCAAACATATCTCAGTAACACCACCAGAGCTCTTCCCTTCATCAGCCCTCTAATCCTTCCTCTCCCACCACTCAAACACAACTGCACCACCACACCACCGTCTCCTTCTCCGGCCACTTCCACCATCTTCGCCCACCACCACCACTGCCTCGTTGTACTCTTTCACAACCATTGCACATCGCATCATCAGACCGCCATCGCACCATCGACCGAAGCACCACCGCATAACCACGATAGTTCAGGAGGGGTTTCGTCTGGCCTCGAAGCAGTGAAAAACCAAGAGGGTTTTCAGGTAGGGTTCCGTCTCGAATCAACGCCTCTTGTTCGATGATCTCACCTTCCAAGCCTCCATCTTTGTTGAACGCTAAGGAAATCCATTTGGTCTCTGTAAGGGTCAAAGCCAAATCTGATTTCAGTCTGCTACTTCCAATTGGTGGTGGTGAACTGGTGATTGTTAGCGGCGCAGGTAAAGAGGAAATCGCCGCAGGTAAGCCTAAACCCTATTCTCAAACCATGAACCGCCAGTGAGAAAGAATCTGGAACCACGAACAATTAGCAGAAGGGAAATCGAGTACAAGTGGATCTGGTTTCGTGTTCAAACCTGGTGTGTATACTTCTGGTTTCGTGTGTATACTTCACGTCTGTTCGATTTTTGTTTTTTTTATCATTGCTCTCCATGTCAATGTTGCTCTCCATTTTTTATCAGTTCTTTTGGATTTCATGGTACAATGGTTTATTCATTTCAAGGTTTTTTAGGTTTGTTCTTTATTTGATCTAGGTTAATGCTGGATTTTTAGATCTGGATTTTCATTTGTTTTTCAAATCTTCAAATCTGGATTTTTAGATCTGCATTTTCATTTGTTGTTCTTGTATTGTATTATCAGATCTGTTGATTTTAATTTAAAAGCAGATATGTTAATTATAAATTTGAGGAATGTTTATTATAATTTTGAATTTAGGATTCATGTTCTTGTATTATATCATCAGATCTGTTGATTATAATTTTAAAGCAGATATGTTGATTATAAATCTGTTGATCACTTGTTCTTGAATTTAGGGTTCATGTGCTTAGATCATCATCATAGACTCATGAATGTTTGAATTTTGTTTTAATAATAATAAAAATAATAAAATTTCATATTAAGAAAATGATATGTACAACATACATTGTTAACATGAGTATGTTGCTATTTTATGAAGATCCAGTATGCATTTGATGCTGACATGGCGACCTACATGGACATCTAGTCAGTGCCTAGTCATCACAAAATGCTATAATGGATCTATTAATTTGAGTTGGATGTCTTATTAAGACAAGTTTTTGTTATGGATTGCTATTTTAGAAAAAAAATCGAGTACAATGCTATAATAAAACATTTGTGTCTAGTTGATTGCTATTTTATGCAGTTAGCCCTAGAAAAAAACTGTGTCCATTAAAATTCAAAACAGCCACATGTAAAAGTTTCCAAATTTAGTATTTTGAAAGTTGTTAATGATGAATCGATGATCATTGTTTTATTATTTATTAACACAAAGTTCATCCCACTTAATTACCATTTAATGCTGACCTCCCACCACTAAGCAATAATTATCATCCACCTGACTAACTGCATTAATTCACTTATATATTTTTTTAACAACAAAGACATAATAAGTCAGGAGCTACGACATTGCCATTAACCCAAAACTTGAAATCTTGAAATTTATTAAGAAAACTAGCAAGATGCTAGCAAACAGAAACAGTAGCAGAAAATTACAAAGAAAGAGGGTAAGAACACCATAAATGCCACAACATAGACTTACGATGAGCCTAAATTTTAACTAATAAAACAAATTTGCTTGAAATTCGTCTTTAATCATTGAAGCTTAATACCTCACACCATTAATTCAATTATATGTTTTATCTTCGAAATTATATATATATATATATATATATATATATATATATATATATATATATATATATATAGGGAGTTTCAATGTAGAATTTTTATGCATTGAGGTACAAAAGTATTTATACCATTCATTAGATCGAAAAATTGGGTTGTTTAGATTAATGACAAAATGGTAAATAGTTGGACAATGTTATGCATCTTGTGCATTGCAGGATCAAATAAGGAAGAATATTTTGGGGAATGTGCATACCTCATTAATTTAATATTTTAACAAATAATCAAATAATAAATGTTAAATGAATTTACTTCCAAATTTAACAAAAAAAGACACAAATTCATCTATGCATCGTGTTCAAAAAAGACACAATTAACAAAAAAATAAATACACAAATTCATCTATGCATCGTGTTCATCGTTCATCTTCATTCACCATCTAATTTATTCATCATCTTCATCTTCATGTTCATCTTCTTGATGCATCTTCGTTCATCATCGTTTCCATGTTAATCATCTTCGTTCATAATCTATTTTGTTCATTATCTTCATTTTCATGTTCATCTTCTTTATTTATCTTCGTTCATGATCTTCATGTTCATCGTCTTTATGTTCATCTTTTCATATATGATGGTGATGGTGAATAGCGGCAATGGCCGGTGGTTGTGATAGGCCGAGAGAAAATGAGAGGAAATGGAGGCCGAGAGAGAGAGAGGGTGGACAACCATGATGGTGGTGGTACACAACCGTGGTGATGCAATGCACAACCGTGGAGGCTTTTTAGCGGCCGAGAGGGAGAGGGGGAGAGACGAGTGAGAGAGAGAGAGAGAGAGAGAATCGTGGTGGTGGCGGCGGCGGAGCACAACCACCACGGTGGTTCTAGGGCCGAAAGGGAGAGGAGGAAGAGAGAGAGAGAGAGAGTATGTGTGTGTGTGTGTGTGTGGGGGGGGGGGGGGGGGTTGAGAGAGAAAGAGGGAGGATGAGAAGGAAAGTGAGAAATTTAAGGAAATTTAATCAACTATTGATTTAATTTCCATAATTTTTTATTTATATATATTTAATTTCAAATTTACTTTGTATTCTTTAAATGCTCTTTATGCACCATTGGTAGATTATTTGATGCGTAAAAGTTCTTAGAGGTTCCTCGGTGCATAAAAGTTTTCAATTGAACCCCTATATGAGAGTGTGTGTATGAGTACAATGAAATCACATGCATCGAGATCTTTCAGGAAACCAAATGCATCATACCTCATGCATTTGGTTATGCGGCGTATCATATCCATTTAGTGAATGATAGTTTAGGTAAAAAAAATTTAATTAGTCAAATCAATTTAAACTTTATATTAATGGAATATTTCATCAAATAATTAAATAATAAATGCTAAAATAAATTTAACTAATACAATTCTAAATTTAATAAATTTTATAGAATTTCAAAAAAGATGATGAATATGTCTGATGCATCTTCGTTCATCTTCATAAATGTTCTTTCGAATTCGACATTGAATCATCATGTTAACCTTCGGTTCAAATATTTTCAGCCATGCATCATCGTTTATCTTCATGTTCATCATTAGTTCAAGAATTGTCTACCATGCATCATCGTATTTCGGTAGAGAGAGAAAAATAAGATGGGAGAAAGAGGGTGGTAGTGTGACCTGATGGTGTATGCAGATGGTGATGGTTTGTAAAGATGGTCGGACAGGGGAGAGACGGGGAAACGGTGGCGGATGGTCCATGCAATGGTGGTGGAGGTGGCGGATGTTGGCGATGGTCGCCAGAGAGAGGGAGGGAGATGGTTCAGTGGTGGTGGTGGCCACTGGTCAACAAGAGGGAGGAGAGGGATGCCAAGAGAGAGGTGGGGGAGAGAGATTATTGAGGTGGAATATATGGAAATGTAGTTAACAAGTCTTATGAGGTCTGTGTGTTGCGACGAGATGTAAATTAAGTATTTTTTAAATTAATACATTAGTAAAAAAAATCAAAGGTATATAGAATAATTTTTAAAAATTACAATAAACTAAAGTTATAATAACTATTATTGCAAATATAATAAATTGTAGTAAAACAAAATAAAAAACGAAACACCAAAAAGTAATATCATATAGTTTTATTAACTGTGTTCTAAATACTTTTAAAATAAACTTTAACTAAAATGACAATATTTAATAAGTTTTTATAGACGAAATAATACATTAGTTGATATTTACAATTGAGCAAGTACTAATTAATGAATTTATAAAATTCAAATTGTCTTTTAATCAAATCACGTAAAGACAAGAAAAACAAAAACTAAATAGTAAAATATATATTATTGGCTATTCAAAATTATGATATTATGGATCGATAATAGGAGCCGCAAAAGAATTGAAATTGAAAAAATGAATCATCAATCCATGAAAAAATTTTGGCATTTAACTTTGTTATTGGAAGGTTTTTCATTCAGACTATGTTGAACGATTTTTAGATAATCTTTTCATTTTCTAAGAGATTTCATGTAACATGAATAATAAGCTAAAAGTTATCCAATAAATTAATATTTATATAATAAACTAAAAAAATCAATACTATACTTTCAAAAATTAAAAAAAAAATCCCTAATAGCATAAGTAATTTTAAACATTATTTAAATTTAAATAAATCAAAATGAACAATGAAAGCTATAGTAGTATAATATCACATTATGATAAAACTTACAATATTTAATAGACTTAAATTAATACATTTTCTTTAAATTATTTTTTATTGTCGATGGATGGATGTGACTAAAGTCATATCTATTTTATAAATAAATTAATAATAAAATTTTAAAACATAAAAAAATAAAATCAACTAAAGTCGTATGATCATTGTTTGGTTCGTTAAGTCTCGAAATCTATTTTGCTCAGTTTCTTCCGTTGGTGGGATGTTCCTTGAGATGATTCTGTCTCTCTTTTGATTTGATCTCGAAGGCTTCTACAGGCGATGGTAATCATCAATGTTTTTTATGTATTGGAAAGCTTCACTGTGGACGTGTTTGTATCATATTTGAAGGATACATAATCTTAAAGTTAAATATTTAAAATTTTTAAATATCTGATTAAGTTTAGAATTTATAATTAACACTTATTAAATTGAAATTTAGTTATCCATAAGCAATTTTCATTAATTGTTATGTTTAAATAAAAAATATTAACCACGTAAATTTTTTTAAACTCATTGTTCTTTTTATCATTCATATAATTTTCAAACACTATAAATTAATAAATTATTAACATTTATTACAAAATAGATATAAAAAAAATTAAAATTAGAATTTAGTATATACTTTTATTCATATAATTTTTATTTTATAACTATTAATATTTGCTATTAATTTAAAAGTATATACTAATTAATTCTACTGCCATATAATAAAGTTTATGTTCTATTACTATATGTTTATTTTAGTATGATTCATACTAGTTTATTAACCCGTGTATTACACTGATAACTTTAATAAATATTTTTTTTTAAAGTTATATAAACTAAAAATTAAAAGTTAACATTAAATTTTGATATATGGAAACTTTTTATACTTATGATACTTAACATATTTTATTATAATTAGTTTTAAGTATAAGTTAGTCAAACAGAAAAGATAGTCAATAATAATATCAAAGTTTATTATCATTATTATAATTAGTTAATAGATTTTTAAATGATGATTGTGTAATTTAAATTTTTAATAGATCCCTAAAAGTAGGTACATCTTTAGGGATTAAAAAGAAATGAATATATTTAATATATATATATATATATATATATATATATATATATATATATATATATATATATATATATATATATATTACAAATATCAATAGGATATGAAGCCACATGGCATTATTAAGTTGATGACAAATGACAAAAATTTTACTAACTTTTAATAGTATTGATAGATTTGTATTATTAAAAATATATTTTTACTATATATATAATTTTTAATCGACTCATGTATTACATGTGATAATTGACTAGTTAATATACATTTGGTAATTAAATTTTTCAAACTTTAATTTGATAATTAAATTTTGACCAAAATGTCACTTCTATTAATGATCCATTTTAATGATTTTATGATTCTGTTTGATAATTATACATTGGACAAATGTTATAAATTGCCAATATACTTTCATTAATGGATTATGTTTACAAACAAAAAAAATGGCATCCACGCTTCTCAGCGGAACGTAAAATGTCTTTATAATTAATTTAAAAAAATGTTTATATTATAGAAAATACAAAAAATACTATATATGATTAAAATTCTACAAAACTTATAATATAATATAATAATCAAATGTTACTATGTAAGTACATTTGATAATTGTTGAATAAATATATTTAAAAGTTATGTCTTTGTAAAAGTATAAACAAATATACCATTAAGGAGTTGTTAAATAAATATAGTTCGTAGACAACTATGGTTGAATAACATTTTGCTTCTACATTTTGTCTTGGTTTAGTCGTAAAGTATTGAATTTTTTTAGTATCATAAATTGTATTTTTATAACTATATTACTTTAAAATAATAAAATAATATTAGCTACCGATCGTGAATCTCAATTGAGGATCATTTTATGCTTTCAATCTAAGTTTATAAATGGAAAGAATGTGATTGATCAACCAACTAAATAATAAAAATTTTGTCAATTTAAAAATAGTTGAGACGAAAAACAATTTTATGTTGGAATGTAGAAAAGAAGAAGGCGATCATAATGACATATTCGTCATTTCGTATAATATAATATATCAAACGTTATAACACAGAAATAAACAATTATATATTATGTATGAAATAAAAATAATTAGTTAGTTGTATACGTACCTGCCTAATAAAAATAGTTTCGAAGATAACAAATTTTATATTAGAATGTAGATTAAAATAATGTGATCATAATAATATATTCATATTTTAATAAAATATAATATATCATAGGTTATCACGGGAAAACAAAAATGTTATATATCATATATAAAGTAATAAAAAAATTAACTGTATACCTGTCAGCCAGCTAGCTTTACCATTTGGTGAACGAAAGAGTACGATCAATTAATCAACTAAATAATAATAAAAATTTATAATTAAAAAGCTTAAGACGAAATACAATTTTATATTAAAATGTAGTTTAAAGGAAAGTGATCATAACGATATATTTGAATTTTTATAAAATATAACAAACGTTTTAATAGAACAACAAAACAATTATATTATATATAAAAATCATATATTTAGGCAGTTGCATGTCTGCCTGCCTAACAAAAATGGTTCCGACGATGACAAATTTTATATCAGAATGTGAAAAAATAATGCGATGGTAATAATATATTCAAATTTTAATAAAATACAATATATCAAAAGTTATCACAGAAAAACAAAAATGTTATATAATATATATAAAGTAATAAAATAAGTCAGCTGCTTACCTGCCTCGCAGCCTGCTTAAGTTAGCGTAAAGAAAACGCATGTTCGTAATTGTTATATATATAACTAGGCGTGCAACCGCGCGTTGCAGCAGGGATCAATATTTGTATTTTTATAAATATGTTACTTTAAAATTATAAAATAACATTAGCTACCGATCGTGAATCTCAATTGAGGATCATTTTAAGCTATCAATCTAAGTTTATAAATGAAAAGAATGTGATTGATCAACCAACTAAATAATAAAAAATTTGTAATTCTAAAAATAGTTGAGACGAAAAACAATATATATTTGTCAAACAATTATATATTATGTATGAAATAAAATAATTAGTTAATTGTATATCTACCTACCTAATAAAAATAGTTCTGCCGATAACAAATTTTATAACATAATGTACATTAAAATAATGCGATCATAATAATATATTCAAATTTTAATAAAATATTATACATCAAAGGTTATCACAAGAAAACAAAAATGTTATATATCATATATAAAGTAAAAAAATTAGTCGTTTACCTGCCAGACAGCTAGCTTTACCATTCGGTGAACGAAAGAGTGCGATCGATTAATCAACTAAATATTAATAAAAAAATTCATTTTAAAATAGTTTGAGACGAAATACAATTTTATGTTAAAATGTAGTTTAAAGGAAAATGATCGTAATGATATATTTGAATTTTTATAAAATACAATAAACATTTTAATAGAACAACAAAACAATTATATATTATATATAAAATCATATATTTAGGCAGCTGCATGTCTGCCTGCTTAACGAAAATGGTTCCGACAACGATAAATTTTTTATCAGAATGTAGACAAAAATAATGCGATCGTAATAATATATTCAAATTTTAATAAAATACAATATATTAAAAATTATCACAGAAAAACAAAAATGTTATATAATATATAAAGTAATAAAATAAGACAGTTTCTTACCTGGCTGCTTGAGCTGCGTGACAGCCTGCTTAAGATAGCGTAAAAGTCACGCATGTTCGTAATTGTTATATATATAATTCCTTTTTAGAATAAAACCTTTTTAAATGTTCATGAAAAACAAGTTTATAATTTGATTTAAAAATTTTAATTTAATCTTGAAATACTAATTAACATTTGTCATTAATAGATATGAAAAGAAAACAATTAATAATTATTTATTCTTTTAATAGCATATATAAATTATAAATGCGTACCAACAGTAATTAGGATGTTCACAATCACATATTTGAATTTTTTTTTTTTTTTGACCAAAAGGCCTTTGGCCTGACGGTAAGAGTGGGGAGTTGTAAGCGAGAGGTCACGGGTTCGAAACCTGTCGGAGTCAAGTTGATATTTAGGTGGAGTAAGTGAGTCTGGTGTTAAAGGAGTAGTCTAGAAGTAGGAGTAGGATAGTTTGCCGTTCAAAAAAAAAACATATTTGAATTTTTGGATATCCAAAATTTTGGTTAATGATTTTTGTTATCCGAAGATACTTGAAATTTTGAATTTGGATATTGTTTTATTTGAATATCTAATCAACAAAATTTTTAAACCTTTGAAATAAATAAATCAAATATTTAAACACCTAAAATGCAAATTCATTTATACTAATATATAAAAACTTATTAAGAATAAATATATCACAAAAATGTATTTATGCTTGTTTTAGTAAAAAAAATATTTAATAAATGCATAATATCAAACTAAAAAATCAAATCAGAATAGAAATAAATATTCAATATTATGTAAAATAATCAATACCAATATACATAAATTTCTAAAATTGATTTCTTTTGAATTTTCGAATATTATAAATATCTGAATATCCAAACGTTTGGATGTTTACTATCCGAATTTGAAAATTTAGATATCCAAAAATATGAATATTTAAAATTTCGGATAGTTTGTGACGAGTTTTTCTAGATACTCGGATTTTTTTTAACAAGGATCCCAAATAGTAACTCTTAAATTCAGTAATTAATCTACGTAAGAAAGTAATAATCAAAAGTGATGATGAACCCTAAAATGGAAACATGCATTATTGAGTACAAAACTTCTTAAATATAAATTCCAAATCATTATTATTACTTATCTTAATTAACATTGTTAGTGCTAAACCTTTCTTACCTTCCCACTAATATACTTTCATAAAATCCATTATTCTAAGAAAAAAAAATGTGCTAGATTTTTTTAATGCGAATGGGTTGTTTCTTAAATTCATATTGGCCATAATTAGTCATTTATTCAGAGAGAAAAATTGACAATTGCGTAATTTTTTTTTAAGTATAAAAATGACAATCGCGTAAGTTCTTAAATTCATATTGGTCATAATTGGCAAAACTAGATGTAGTTTTGTGTTTTTAAAACATATAGAGTTTTTAATAGCTGAAACTTTTTAAAGAACTGGAGATTTTAGTTTTATAAATGTGTTTGGTAAAAGTAGCTTTAGCTGTAGTTTTTAGCATTAATTTACTTAAAAGGATATTAATATTAATTAAAGATGATAGTTTATGATTAATGTGAGAGCAAAAAGATATATATGTTTGACTAAAAGCTCCAGATGTTTTTAAACCCTACTTCTACTAGCGTTTTATAAAAGCGCTTATTTTTTAGAAAATGAAAGCTCTATGTTTCCTTCCAAACAAAGTTTTTAATTTTTAGTAAAGCTTATTGAAAACAAAAACTTTTAAAAACTCTTAAAAGCTCTCTCTACCAAACATAGCCTGATAGAAGCTCACAACTCCATTGTACAAATCCTCACATAAGTATTTGATTACGTACAAGGTCTTAACTGTCTGTGTGTTGCACCATAAGAGTGACCGGTATGGTAAAGCCGGAGGCCAGCGGCCTTACCACATGGCAAGGAAGCCGGCGGCTACACCGCCCCTCCACGGCGGCCCCGCGCAAAAGCCACCCCGCCTGACCTCCCTTCCCCGCTTGACCCCGCGCCAACATTCACTCTCAAACGGTCAAAAGACCGTTGAAAATTAAAATAAAAAAATTTAATACTTTTTTTTCCTATAAAAACCTATCTCCATTCTCATTCATCTTCACACAAAAATCCCTCCATCTCTATACACTACACTTTCATCTCTTCCACAAAAACCTATCAATCTCTATACACTTTATCAAAATTTATGGGTCGAAATACCGACAAAGAACCCGCCGCAAGTCGACAACGCGGTAAACAACCGGCTTCTCGATCAAACCCTCCTTTCCGCCCACCGCAAAATTATCCACCAAATTTAACGGATTATTTGGCACCATACGTACCACACTTTTCACCATATCCATCATCACTCATTCCACAATATCAATTATCACCACCCATTCCTCAACAATATTAACAACAATCACCACCCAATCCACAATATTCGACGCAAAATCCACCCAATCCACAATATTCGTCGCAAAATCCACCTAATCCACAATATTTCTCGCAAGAATTTAACGAGGGTTTCGAATCATTTTCTACTTATCGGGACCCCGCATCCGTCGACGAGGACGAACTTGAACCGATACCCGAAACTCAACCCGACGACGACGACGACGAGACGATCCCCGTAAACTGTGCGGCAAGCGGGTCTACACGAAAGGGTCCAATGAAACCAAAAATGTGGACCTCCATCGAAGAAAAGGCTTTGGCGGAAGCCTGGATTGATATTTCCGAAGATCCAACTACCGGAAACAAAAAAAAACGTTCAAATTTTTTGGGACGAATCCTCGAAAATTTTGATAGCCGAGTTGGTGGAACTAGTCACACCACCCACCAACTTAATTCAAAGTGGAAAGACATGAACTGCAATTGCACAAAATTTGGCGGCATGTTTAACAACAATATGACGAATCGACGGAGCGGCGAAAACGATTTCGACGTTTTCAACACCACCCAAGAACAATACAAGGCCCTAAATAAAAATAAGCCGTTTCCACACCAATCGGCTTGGGAGGTGCTTCGACGTCATCCAAGGTGGAACCCCGTTCCACAAATGGATGATTTTGTTGAGCCGCAAAGAAAGCGGTCCAAAACTTCCGATTCTAACACGATCGGAACACCGTCTTCGGATGCAGCATTTTTAGGTGTTCACGATGAGGAAGATGACGAGGGCGACGAAGATATTCAGGAGCTTGAACGACCACTCCGCAAGGGGAATAAACCAACATCAACATCAGTCGACCCAGAGATGCACACGCAATTCGAAAGGATTTCAACTTCTCACGTCGACAATGTTGAAGATAAGAAACGTCATCGAAAATGACTTGAAGAAATGAGACAAATAAAAATGGACTACGAAAAGGATCTGAAAGAGAAAAAAGATCAGGCGTACATAGCGGCACTGAATGAACAGTCACAAAAACATCAGGCGTACATAGCGTCACTGAATGAACAACAACAAGAACGAGACTTGGAGTTTTTCATTCGGCCACACGACCATTTGGAAGGTAACGCTTTGCAAGCTGTATTACAACGCAAACAAAGAATTGCGGAGCATTGGGGATGACAACTATAGTTTCGTAATTTTTTAGTTTTTAGTTTCGTAATTTTTTTAGTTTCGTAATTTTTTAGTTATGTAATTTTTTTAATTTTAAGTTTCGTAAGTTTTTATTTTTAGTTTCCTTATTTTATTATGTAAGCTTTTTAATATTTATGAAATTAATTATTTTAGTTTTAATAATTGTTTTCTTAATTAAAATGAATTTATTTTTAAAAAATTAAGAAAAATGTGTATTTCCACCTTAGAAAGATGGGTAAAGGTGGAGAGAAAAAAGCTGATGTGACGCTGACGTGTACAAAAAGATAGATGTGGGAAAGATACCCATACCCATCTAATGAATGAGATTTAAAACATCAGTTTCATATGATAAATAATTATATTTATCTGTGACAATAAAAATATCATATATTGAATTAATTATGATGATTACAAATATTTGAGTGTTTATGTTTATGTTTTTAGTACTTTTTATTTGTATTGTGTTATATATATATGCATATATATATATATATATATATATATATATATATATATATATATATATATATATATATATATATATATATATATATATATATATATATATATATATATATATATATATATATATATATATATATATATAGGATTAGGTTCTATGGGGCACCTGTGTGCATCGTGCAACTTAGGAACCCATATACACTGTTAGATCTAGAAAATGAATGGTTAAGATTACAATGGCAAAAGGGTAATAAAGATTAAATTTGTGAACGCATTATGATGCACGATTTACATATTAGATGTGCATAAGGGTATTTTCGGGAAAAAATAATATATCAAGTCAACTCAAAATTAAATTTATATTGATTGAATATTTAATTCAATAATCAAGTATTAAATGCTAATAAATTTATAAAATGCACTTCTAAAATTAAAAAATTCCAATTGAACAAAAATCCAACATGATGCTTCATCATCTTCATTGACTGTGCATCTTCGTATTTATCTTTCCCGGGTTATGCATCATCGTGTTCATATGGAGCACCAAGTTATGCATCATCGTGTTCATACTGTGCATCTTCGTATTCGTCTTCTTCACATCGTATACGTTCATCGGTTCATGAGTTCAACGTGATGCATCATTTTCATCTTCATCTCATCATCGTTTTCTCAAACTCGTCGGTCGATTGTGTGTGTGTGTGTGTGTGTGTGTGTGTGTGTGTGTGTGAGGGAATAATATATGGAGAATAGTTAATGAAATTGATTTAGTTTCCTATTTTAATCCTAATCTATTAATTAAAAGAATAATTAATTTTTTCAAATAATGTGACGTCCTTGTTAATTAATGATATATATGTAGCAATCATCAGGATCGACTAACAACCCAATGAGTATCATAATAATTGAAATTGAATACTTAAATTAGAATTAAGCACATCCACACTAAAGCAATAGAATACATGTCTACAGTGATAAAAGTCTAACTATTACATCAACATAATTGTTTTAGAAGTAATGAATCCCAGCCCAAAGCTATTACATTCAAGTACCAATAGCTTCTATAGTCTCCGGGATATTGATTTGATATGCTTAAGTGGAAGGTCCAGCTACACTTTTGCCTTTGCCTGAAAACATGGTGAGTCAACAGTAAGCTAAATGCATAGTGAGATAACAGATTATGCATACAACAAATATTTCTTTACAAACAATGCTTAACCATGGGTAGTGTAAGCCCCATGTATGTGAATATCGGCAGTGTAAGCCTCAGTGTATGTAAAACCATGCAGTGAAAGCATGGGTTGGCAGTTCAATATGCTGATCGGGGATGTGCCGAACCTGATGGGATACGAGTGGGATGATCAGTCCCCGACAGTGGCCTGCTGTCAGCCCCAGTCCAGGTCGCATCAGATTATGAAGTAATGATCATGCAGTGCAAGCATGATGTAAATAGATGCACTTTCAAATGAACGCAAGCTACATGTGTGTTACATGTCAAGTACGAGTGTGCATCATAACAACAAATCATTTCATGAGTGCCAAATGAAGTATATGAACAACGTGAACATGCCATTGAATGTATAAACACGAATGTAAAAACAATAAATGTTCGAATGATAATCTGCAACTCACAGTGATTGGTTTTGTGACTTGATTCTGAATCAATGTGTGTTTTGATAACACCACAATGATCTGTAATGTAAGTGTAATAGTGAATTAATGTCAGTAATTGCTTAAAAATTGTATTCTGTAATTTTAAATAAAACTCTAGTTGAATTCGGACCACATCCGAATTCGGATGGTCCGAAATCCGGATGGTCCGAATTGGGTCCTCGGTCCGAATTCACTATTGGTCCGAATTATGTAGTTGTCCGAAATGCTTGGTCCGAATTTGGGGTGTTGATCCGAAATAGGTTGGATCCGAATTGGGTTGCATCCGAAGTTGGCTATGTCCGAATTGAGTGGTGGTCCGAAATTGTTAATGGTCCGGATTGGGGTGGATCCGAATTCACTGTATATCCGAACTAGGATGATGATCCGAATTCGGATGGATCATCAGTCCGAGTTCATACTTGGTAAAATTCTAACATTTTCCAGAATTATGTTTTTTTGACCATTTTTGCATGTTTGAGTATCTAAAATTGCAGATATGAACTTATATGCTATCATTTAACTTATATCATAACATTTGTATACCAAAACAACCCATTTGTGTCCATTTTTCTATGTGTCTCGATGAACACACACACTAAAACACACACTTAACTTGAAATCATACTTAGAGGTGGAATCTGATTATGAAATTTGGTATATAACAACATACATGCTCGATTTCAACTAATCCATCATAATGTATAACATGCATTAACATTTGCAACAATAATCTTAAAAATCGGTTTTCATACAAAACCGAACCAAAACTTCAAAAATTCGTGATATAAGGAGATTGTTACCTTAAAACGTTTGTTGCAACTGTTATAGTTCCTTAATTGCTACTTGAATCCAGATTTTGCACTTGAATTTTGATAATTCTTGTGTTTTTCTTGAATGGAATCCGAGAGAGTGAGAGAGTTGAGAGAGAATACGGTTTAGAGAGAGAGAGTAGTGAGAGAGTGAGTTTGTGGAAATGAAAGGGTTTTCCCCTTTTTATTTTCAATTTTGCCTCATTTGCAAATTATACCCCTCAACTTCGTATTTTCTTATTTAACTGATAATATGATCAAAATTAACTTAAATTGATATAATATTCCATTAACATAATAATTAAGTCCTTAAAATTGCAAATTACATATAATTGAAAAATAGGGATGTTACAGCATGGGCTCCACCACGCCTATACTTCGTCCGCGAAGTCATGCTGTGCTAAACAAACTTGGGTACTTAGTTTTCATATCTTCTTCCGATTCCCAAGTATGATTAGCTCCCCGATGATGCTTCCACTTGACCAGCACCATCCTGATCTCTTTGTTCCGTAGCTTTTTGACTTTTGTCTCCAAAATGCACTCCGGCTCATCAACGAACCTTAGCCGTTCGTCAATCTTAATGTCCGAGTGATCAGTCCATGGTTCCCTCTCGGGCACCAGACTTTTCCTTAAGTACCCAACATGAAAGACTGGGTGAACACTTGACAATTCTTCCGGCAAGTCCAAATGATAGGACTGATTACCAACTCTTTCTAGTATCTTGAATGGTCCTATGAATCGAGGCGATAACTTTCCTCGCTTAACGAATCTTGTAACACCTTTCATTGGGGATACCTTCAAGTATACCCATTCATCTTTCTGAAATTCTATCGCTTTGTGCCGGCGATCATGATAATTCTTTTGCCGATCTTGTGTCGTTTTCATGTACTGCCGAATGAGTTGTATCTTTTCATTGGTTTCTTGTAGCAAAGCAAGACCGGCTATTGGAGTTTCTCCTGTTTCCCTCCAACAGGTTGGAGTCCTACATTTTCTTCCGTATAGAAACTCGAACGGTGCCATCTTGATAGTGGAATGGTAACTGTTGTTTTAGGAGAATTCAACCAATGGAAGGTGATCGTCCCAGTTACCACCCAAATCCATGACACAGGCTCGGAGCATGTCTTCGAGAGTCAGAATTGTTCTCTCACTTTGCCCGTCTGATTGAGGTCTATATGCAGTACTCATTGCGATACGAGTACCAAGACCCTGTTGTAGAGCAGCCCAGAAGTTGGAAGTGAATCTACTATCTCGGTCGGAGACAATAGACTTAGGCACACCATGCCTAATAACGATTTCGTTTACGTAGATCTGGGCAAGACGGTCGAGTGAATAAGTTTCTCGGATTGGAATGAAGTGAGCAGATTTTGTCAATCGGTCAACAATGACCCAAATGGCATCATGTTGACGACGAGTCTTGGGCAGCTTCGTTACGAAGTCCATAGTAATATGGTCCCACTTCCATTCAGGGATAGGAAGAGGTTGCATACTACCATAGGGCTGTTGGTGCTCGGCTTTGACTAGACGAGAAGTTCTGCACCTTTCAACATACTGACCGACATCTCTTTTCAATCCTGGCCACCAGAAGTCGGCTTTTAAGTCATTGTACATTTTTGTGCTACCAGGATGAATTGAGAATTTGGATTGGTGAGCTTCTTCAAGTATCACTTCCCGCATGTTCCCGAACTTAGGAACCCACACTCTGCCATAAATACCCTTTAATCCAGTTCCATCATCTTGCATTAATGGCAACTGTATTCTGATATCTTCATCTTTAACATTCTCTTCTTTTAGGGCCTGCAACTGAGCAGCCCTAACATCGTCTATAATAGTAGATGTCAGTATTGTGGAAGTCAAGGCATAGCAGCATGCCTTGCAGTACGCTTTTCGGCTTAGAGCATCGGCCACTACGTTGGCCTTCCCTGGATGATATAAGATCTCGCAGTCATAGTCTTTGATCAGCTCCATTGACCTTCTTTGCCTCATATTCAAGTCCTTCTGACTGAATATGTACTTTAAACTCTTGTGATCGGTGTAGAGCTGACACTTGGTTCCGTACAAATAGTGTCTCCATAACTTGAGAGCGAAGGTCACAGCAGTTAGCTCTAGATCATGAGTAGAGTAATCTTTCTCATGTGGTTTGAGTTGTCTAGAAGCATATGCTATGACGTTTCCTCTTTGCATTAGTACAGCACCCAAACCCGTGCCTGATGCATCTGTATAGACAACAAAGTCTTCGTTCCCTTCAGGCAGGGCTAACACAGGTGCTTCACTTAGCAGATTCTTCAAGTTGTCAAAGGCCGTTTGTTGTTCTTCTTTCCAAAAGAAGGTCGCGTTCTTGCGAGTAAGCTTAGTGAGAGGAACGACGATTTTTGAGAAGTCTTTGATGAATCGGCGGTAGTAACCAGCCAATCCCAGAAAACTCCTAATCTCTGAGGCGTTGCGGGGTGATTCCCAGTTCTGGATACCTTCGATCTTTGCAGGATCAACAGCAATCCCAGCACCAGATATCACGTGCCCCAAGAATTGGATCTGAATTAAATTTTGAGTAAGTACAAGCTAACAACGAGTTTATGATTAAGTATAAGGATCATGAAATTGTTTGGAATGTTGAGACGTACCTGCCTCAACCAGAATTCACATTTAGAGAATTTGGCGTAAAGTCGCTCTTTGCGCAGCAACTCTAGTAATTCTCTCAGATGTGCTGCATGATCCTCTTCGGTTTTTGAATAAATGAGAATGTCATCGATGAACACGATGACCGATTTGTCGAGCATTGGCCGGCAGACTCGATTCATGAGATCCATGAAAGCGGCCGGCGCATTAGTAAGACCGAACGGCATTACCAGAAACTCGTAGTGTCCGTAACGAGTTCTGAAAGCCGTCTTTGGAATGTCATCAGGGTGTACTTTGAGTTGGTGATAACCTGAACGAAGATCAATCTTCGAGAAGTAACTTGCGCCTTGTAACTGATCGAAGAGATCATCAATCCGGGGCAACGGGTATTTGTTCTTGATTGTGACTTTGTTGAGTTCCCGGTAGTCGATGCACATACGTAATGTGCCATCCTTCTTCTTGACGAACAGAACAGGAGCGCCCCAAGGAGATGAACTTGGGCGGATAAAACCTTTGTCAAGTAGCTCCTGTAAGTGCTTCATCATTTCCTGCATTTCAGCAGGGGCTAGACGGTAAGGAGCCTTTGCTATTGGAGCAGCTCCGGGAATGAGGTCAATGCGGAATTCCACTTGGCGATCAGGTGGCAATCCCGAGATATCTTCTGGAAAGACATCAGGAAATTCGGAAACGACGGAAACGGTAGAAGGAGATTGAACTTCAGCCTTTGCATCGACAGCGTAGGCTAAGTAAGCTGAACAACCCTTGGCAACGTGCTTTCGGGCTTTTGCAATTGAAATAAGGCATAAGTCGCCTTTGTGTCTATCACCATAAATGCATATGTCTCGGCCCTCGGGAGTGGTAATCTTGATCATTCTTTTCTTGCAAACGATTTGGGCCTCGTTATGAACTAACCAGTCCATGCCTACTATGACATCGAATTCCCCGAACTCCATAGGAATTAGATCTATGTTGAACACTACATCCTCTACAAGTAATGTGCAATTCCTATAAACCTTGTCTGCTTTAACTAACATGTTGCTAGCAGTCTCTATGTCAAGTACAAATTGCAGTTTGGAAGTTGGCATGTTAAATTGACGAGCAAATGTAGTGGAGACAAACGAACGATTTGCTCCAGAGTCAAACAGTATATGTGCAGGAATTGAATTAACATAGAACGTACCAGTGACCACCTCCGGGTCATCCTTTGCTTCTTCAGCTGTGATTTGGAACGCCCTTGTTGGAGCCCTTTGAGATTGATCCCTGCGAGCCGTGGAAGCTACAGAAGATCTTGCTGTTGATTGTGGAGCATTCTGATCTCGTGGGGGTTTCGGGCAGTCCCTTGAGAAATGGCCAAGTCTGTGGCAGTTGTAGCATGCATCATCTTTTCGTGGACAATGCTCCCAGTGATGGCCTTTCTGCCCACAGCAGAAACAATACATGTCCTGAGTCTTGCACTCCCCAGAGTGCGCTTTTCTGCATCGTCTGCAGTCTCTCATCTCTGAACTGGCCGAAAAGGCCCTTCCTTTCTTTGGTGATGAAGACTGTTGATGGGATTGAGGAGAGAATCGGGAGGATCCAGACTCCCGCTGCCTTTTTGGCGGCGACGGTTGAGTCGGTGTTGCGGCGGCTGAACCTATGACATATCCGGATAACAGGACAATCTGCTCCACATTCCGAGCAGCCTCGAGTAATCCAGCAAACGTTGTATACCGAACCCCACTCATGGTTCGGCGTATCTCATAGTCTAGTCCGGCCTCAAACCGGGCTATCTTCCTCTCTTCCGTGTCAACTTGATGTGGTGCAAACAAACTTAAGCGGGTGAACTCAACGGCATATTGTGTAACCGTTTTCGTTCCTTGAGTCAGATTCAGGAACTTCGCCTCTAGACGGCGCTTCTCATCAGTAGGACAGTATTGCTGGGAGAATACTTCCTTGAACTCGTTCCAAGACATGTGTGACACTACCTCCATCGTCAGCACATGTGTCATTGCATCCCACCACATAACAGCGTCCCTTGCAAACATAGCGGTTGCAAAGCGGACCATGTCTTTATCAGCACAGTCGCTGATTCTGAAAGTTCGTTCCGTGGTGGTGATCCATTCCAGTGCAGTCACAGCATCACCGGTTCCATCAAAAGTAACAGCCCCGTTACTTTTGAAATCCTTAAACCTACAGCCCCTTGATCTGTTGGAAGACCCAGTATCATCTTGCCTTTCTCCCTGGTCGTCCTGTTGTTGCCCCTTGTTCTTTCGCTTATCGGCCTTTCGTTTTGCCTCGGCCTCATCTCTGGCCCTTAATTGGTCAGCAAATGACTGAGCCTGCTCAGCCATTCGTTTGGATTGTAGCTCATTGTTTTGTTCCATGAGAGCTTGCATCATCTGGAACATTTGCTGAGGAGTCATATCGTCTCCTGACATGTTCTGAAATATAACAACTTATATTTAGAACATTTATTTGTAAGTCCTAAGTATTTACAGTTACCCTTTGTGTTTCCCCGTGTGCATGTCAATCCTATCTTAGTTCAGATCATTACTTAGAAGTTCATTCTAATATCATAACCTAAGTTTGAGTCCAAGTCCTCGCGGACACTTGAAACCTCAAACTAATGCTCTGATACCAAACTGTGACGTCCTTGTTAATTAATGATATAATTGTAGCAATCACCAGGATCGACTAACAACCCAATGAGTATCATAATAATTGAAATTGAATACTTAAATTAGAATTAAGCACATCCACACTAAAGCAATAGAATACATGTCTACAGTGATAAAAGTCTAACTATTACATCAACATAATTGTTTTAGAAGTAATGAATCCCAGCCCAAAGCTATTACATTCAAGTACCAATAGCTTCTATAGTCTCCGGGATATTGATTTGATATGCTTAAGTGGAAGGTCCAGCTACACTTTTGCCTTTGCCTGAAAACATGGTGAGTCAACAGTAAGCTAAATGCTTAGTGAGATAACAGATTATGCATACAACAAATATTTCTTTACAAACAATGCTTAACCATGGGCAGTGTAAGCCCCATGTATGTGAATATCGGCAGTGTAAGCCTCAGTGTATGTGAAAACCATGCAGTGAAAGCATGGGTTGGCAGTTCAATATGCTGATCGGGGATGTGCCGAACCTGATGGGATACGAGTGGGATGATCAGTCCCCGACAGTGGCCTGCTGTCAGCCCCAGTCCAGGTCGCATCAGATTATGAAGTAATGATCATGCAGTGCAAGCATGATGTAAATAGATGCACTTTCAAATGAACGCAAGCTACATGTGTGTTACATGTCAAGTACGAGTGTGCATCATAACAACAAATCATTTCATGAGTGCCAAATGAAGTATATGAACAATGAACATGAAATGTATAAACACGAATGTAAAAACAATAAATGTTCGAATGATAATCTGCAACTCACAGTGATTGGTTTTGTGACTTGATTCTGAATCAATGTGTGTTTTGATAACACCACAATGATCTGTAATGTAAGTGTAATAGTGAATTAATGTCAGTAATTGCTTAAAAATTGTATTCTGTAATTTTAAATAAAACTCTAGTTGAATTCGGACCACATCCGAATTCGGATGGTCCGAAATCCGGATGGTCCGAATTGGGTCCTCGGTCCGAATTCACTATTGGTCCGAATTATGTAGTTGTCCGAAATGCTTGGTCCGAATTTGGGGTGTTGATCCGAAATAGGTTGGATCCGAATTGGGTTGCATCCGAAGTTGGCTATGTCCGAATTGAGTGGTGGTCCGAAATTGTTAATGGTCCGGATTGGGGTGGATCCGAATTCACTGTATATCCGAACTAGGATGATGATCCGAATTCGGATGGATCATCAGTCCGAGTTCATACTTGGTAAAATTCTAACATTTTCCAGAATTATGTTTTTTTGACCATTTTTGCATGTTTGAGTATCTAAAATTGCAGATATGAACTTATATGCTATCATTTAACTTATATCATAACATTTGTATACCAAAACAACCCATTTGTGTCCATTTTTCTATGTGTCTCGATGAACACACACACTAAAACACACACTTAACTTGAAATCATACTTAGAGGTGGAATCTGATTCTGAAATTTGGTATATAACAACATACATGCTCGATTTCAACTAATCCATCATAATGTATAACATGCATTAACATTTGCAACAATAATCTTAGAAATCGGTTTTCATACAAAACCGAACCAAAACTTCAAAAATTCGTGATATAAGGAGATTGTTACCTTAAAACGTTTGTTGCAACTGTTATAGTTCCTTAATTGCTACTTGAATCCAGATTTTGCACTTGAATTTTGATAATTCTTGTGTTTTTCTTGAATGGAATCCGAGAGAGTGAGAGAGTTGAGAGAGAATACGGTTTAGAGAGAGAGAGTAGTGAGAGAGTGAGTTTGTGGAAATGAAAGGGTTTTCCCCTTTTTATTTTCAATTTTGCCTCATTTGCAAATTATACCCCTCAACTTCGTATTTTCTTATTTAACTGATAATATGATCAAAATTAACTTAAATTGATATAATATTCCATTAACATAATAATTAAGTCCTTAAAATTGCAAATTACATATAATTGAAAAATAGGGATGTTACAAATAAAGTATTCCAATATTACCCTTATTGCATCATTTGTAAACAAGCAATGCATTTTTGGTTCCCATTTGGTTCCCGATGCATATGGTGCCCCATAGAACCTCAATATATATATATATATATATATATATATATATATATATATATAGGGTAGGGATCAATGGAGTACCATGTTAGACTAGGGAACCGGAGTCCACCCATGTTTGGTTATAAGTTTAAAAGGGTAATATAGTCAATTAGATTTATATTAAATAATAGATGACAACTAATAATATAATAGTTCCCTTAATTATAGAGATTTACTTCCATAACAAAACTATAATAAATTTCAAAATGGGTTTTAATGAACATGTTCAATTGGATTCGACAATGGGTATAAGTGAACATGATTAATCGGATTCGACAGTGAGTTTTAGTGCACATGTTCAATTGGATTCGACAATGAGTTTTAGTGAACATTTTCAACCGGATGTGTCAAATAAAAGTATTTATTATTTTATTCAAACCCTTCGTGAAGGTTCAATTTCATTTACACGTTATTGAACATGTGCAGTAAGAGTTTATTGTGTTTTTTGTCGCTGTTAACCGTTTTGGTGATAAAACAATATTGACGGTATTGAACACGTTCAATCGTGGTTTATGAAATGTCATCATTGCACATGTTCAGTATGGGTGTAATATATGATATTGAGTAAAGTGGAGATCTTCATGGGATACACAGAATCTTTGATTCTAATTTAAATTTTTTAATACCATTTTTATCCCCAACATTAATTAAAGTGGGAAATAATTTAAGCAAAATTTATATTATATTTAATGATTTTAATGATAAATGATTGGCTATAAATGGTTTCCCGGTAGTCCGGTACCCCAGTCTAACATGGTACCACATTGATCTTGAATATATATATATATATATATATATATATATATATATATATATATAAGGTACCCATGAGAATTGAGCCACACGATTAAAAAAGACAAGGGCTATGATCAAAAGTTTAAATTTCATGCGCATCCTTTCTTTTTTTAGCTAGAAGGGTATTTTCGTAATTACTGTGACAATTCACAACACTTATAAAATAATCATTCACATTACTTAATTGATCATTCACAACACTTATTGATCATTTACACAGCATATTTGATTATTCACAAGAATTATTTAACTGTTTACAATTCTTCTACACTTACTTTGTAAATGATTTTTTATTTTTTTTATACAAAAACAGATTAACTCATTTAACCCAAAATGAATAATCCGATACCTATTTAACTCAAAACCGATTTATCCGTCCCCTTATTTGGTTCGGGTTCGGCTAGGTAATCCACACCATCAAACCCGATACCCAATTAATTCGCCCGAACAACACCCCTAACAATCATAATATAACAATTAATAAATCTATAAATACTAATAAACAAGTAGATAATATATAATTCAATTATACAATATATGTAACATCTCAAGTCAATTTCAAATGCTTGCATTTTATTGTTATATCTAGCTTCATTTTATTGTTATGTTGAAGTTAATGATAATAATGACAATTTTTTGTTAGAAATTAAAGCACTTACATAACCTTTTGGTTGATATTCTAATTTTTGTTTGATAAATAAGTCATGCGACTTGTGATGATGTTAATTTATCAGAACTAAAATGAAAATGAGAGAAAGCATGGATATAAAGTTAAAAGCTGTGATTGATTAAGTTTAAAACCTCGATCTTATAACTACCATTCATATTGTTGTAATCTGTTTTTGTTTGACGGGTATGTGTCTATCTGGGATTGTGTTTTGAAAAATCAATATCTTATAAACCAGAGGTGACATAATATGTTATAGAACATAATATTTGGAATTGTTTATTTTGTGATGACTATTTTTTACACGATTAACTTTTATGTCATTATAATCATAAGTTTAAATTTTGGCTTGTTGTGTCGTGACAGAAAATTACATCATTAGTCAAATTGTCGACTTATGATTTCAAGTGAAACGACAACATATATAAACTTGGGGCTTTTCTTATTACCTTGTTTGATTTTTACATGAATTCAATAAATCTAACAAATATTTAATCTATATCTATATATCTATATATTATAATAAACATCAAACATCTCATTGACACGTGTCATTCTATCAACGAATTACTTTTTCATTTTCCCGCTCTTTTTCCTAATTTAGAACCATTCAATAATAAATTTAATTAATTAAATTAATGTATATAAATAACTTTTTATCTTTCTTTCCTAATTTATTTCCTTAAATTAATCACTTCAATTCATTATATTAATTGCAATTAAACCAATATATTACTAATAACTAAAACATATATATTGTCTTTAAATTTGAAACATGCATATTATAGTTGTATTTATTTTCAATTCTTTTTTTTTTTTATCAATTCTAAATATATGAATTGATATAAATAGTACACTTAATAACCTAATATTTAAATAAAAATATAATAATATAGTTTTAAGTTTAACATCACATTTATTATATTTTATATATATTAAAAATATCCGCGTAATACGCGGGTAATAAACTAGTAGCGTAATACATGAACATTTGAAGAAAAATGCAACATCATCTGATAAACATGGAAGTGACACCACTTTGTCATTTTTTAACATAGTAATTTTCCAATCCAAACGAGCATGAACTACCATCCCAAGCAACAAGTTAGAAAATTACATTTCCAACGCTTTAAAATAAAAATAACTTTTCAAAAGTTCCAGACCTAGATATTTTGGCTTGATGGAATGAAAAGGAATCACAATTTTTGGTTCTAGCCACCATGGCTAATTATTTAATAAGCGTCCAAGTTTCCACAATAGCTTGAGAATCGGTCTTCTTTTAGTGGTAATGTTATATCACAACGAAGATCAAGAATAAGTCCCAAATCAATGGAAGTATGCATTTGTTTGAGATTTAGATGGAGTATCTCAGAATGAACATCTAATCATGTTAGAAGATGCAATCGACGCCGATTTGAAAACAATTTTACATACCGAAGAAATTGAACTTGAAACATTATCCTCAAACGAAGAAGATAACGACCAATGTTACGAAGAGACTGAACCCAAATACCAAAACAAAGATGATTCAAAGAACGAAGAGTCGAAAAAAATGCGACCAAAAGTGAAATAAAACTACTTAAAAATGCTATTATTTACTATTTTTAATTATCATAATTAATTTTGTATTTTTTTTATTTGTATTTATATGCAATATAATATAAATATATTTGATTTGAGTACCTTGTTAATCTATCTATACTATTAAAAGTGTAACTAAATGACACATGACATGCTTTCATTTAATTTGCCACACGTCGTTCTCTTCTTTTGCCACGTCATTTACTGATTTTATTTTTAAATTTTAAAGCAAATCAAATCTATGTAAATCTAATATGGATTAACTTTATAACTAACTAACTAAAATTAAGTAAACTTTATTATTCATATAATTATTATATTATAGATATATATAAATATCAATTTCTAAATTTAACCCATGTAATACATGGGTAATAACCTAGTATTATAATAAACATCAAACATCTCATTGACACGTGTCATTCTATCAACGAATTACTTTTTCATTTTCCCGCTCTTTTTCCTAATTTAGAACCATTCAATAATAAATTTAATTAATTAAATTAATGTATATAAATAACTTTTTATCTTTCTTTCCTAATTTATTTCCTTAAATTAATCACTTCAATTCATTATATTAATTGCAATTAAACCAATATATTACTAATAACTAAAACATATATATTGTCTTTAAATTTGAAACATGCATATTATAGTTGTATTTATTTTCAATTCTTTTTTTTTTTTATCAATTCTAAATATATGAATTGATATAAATAGTACACTTAATAACCTAATATTTAAATAAAAATATAATAATATAGTTTTAAGTTTAACATCACATTTATTATAAATGGTTCTATTAACTTTTTATTGCATGATTAAAGTTTCAAACCTTTTTTTTATTTTAACTATTTATTTATTTTAATTATAATGTTATGAACATATATATTATTTGTTAAAATTTGTTTTATTAAATCTACTTTTAGTTAAATAATATCATGTTTCAAAGAAATATGTATTAAAAAGTGAAGGTGAACCACTTTTAATTATTGATTATTTAAGAAATTTATTTAAATTATGTAATCGTTAATGAATTGTTTACCAAATTTATAAATTTAATAACAAATAATTATCATTTGAAAAACCTGATTTTTTAGTTCGAATGAGACGATAATAATATAATAATAAAGAAAAAGTTATGAAAGGATATATGATTATACTTATCATTTTTAAAAAGTTAATTTTGTCTGTCTTTATATTATAACTTTCAGTTTTATAATTTATATCATTTGTATACACCAAATTAATATTAATTCATTATTAGTATCAAATATCACCTCATTTAAATTATATATTTAAAAGAATAATTGTTAGTAAAGCAAATCCATGTAATACATGAGTCAATAGACTAGTATTATAATAAATGAGAACGATCATTGCCACATGACATCCTCCTAATACATTAATTTTTCATTTTTTCGCTCTTTTTTCAAAAATAAAAATTAACATTAATTGAAGTAACATGCATATCATTTAATAGATTTAATTTAAACTTAACTATTGATACTTGTTATTTCTGTTTCCTAAACTAATTGAAATTATAATTAATACTCATTTAAAATTTTCAAAATTAACAAGCTAAAATAAAAATATTTAAAAAATCAATAATATAATAAACTTCATGTTTAAATGTTTCAAATAGTAAATAATTTTAAAAAATAGTAAAATAAAAGAATTTAATTTTAAAATAATTTTTTTACAAGATCAATAAAATAATTAACTTCAAATTTTAAATGTCCGAAAGAATAAATAATTTTATGAAATTATAATTAAATACTTTAGTATCCAATAAAATTTAAAAACTTTTTATTATCAAATCTTTATATGTTAGTTATGAAACTTTGACACATAAAAAAATATTCATTCAAATTTCAAATTTATTTTCTTTAATAAAAATTTGTATTAATATTTTTTAAAACTTCAATAAATGTTGAAAATTTTATATTTTAAAATAATTAAATTTCGAATAATCTTAATTAATATTTATTTATTAAGTTGATGCTAGAATTGTTGTATAATGTTTTAATCAGTTAGACAATAAATATGTATTATTAATAAAAACATCTTCAATAAGAAAGTTTGTATATGGTTTATTTTAAAGTCTTTAACAAAGTTATACAATTTTAATTAATATATTTTATAAATATTAAAAATATAAAATAATTATCATTTAAGATTTATTTCGTTGATTCTATGAGATTATTGATGATAACACAATAACAAACAAAACCAAATGAAGGTTTTAACATTTTTAAATCAACTATAAGAAGATAGTAATTGAAATGAATCGCATATGTAAGAGTCATAAAATACTATATTAAATAAGTAATTTAAAAATTTTGAATCTTATGTTAACCGTCTTCTTTTGACTTAAACATGACTTAGAGTCATCATTTTTTACAATTGACTCAATGATTTTGCGTGTATTTCATCTTTTTATTGGTTTTTATTGTATCTTAGTTTTTTTTAAAAAAAAATTAAGATTCTTAAGGGATTCCACCTTTTTATAAATATTTAACTTATAACAATTTTTTTTTATCAATCCATGTAATATATGGGTATTAATCTAGTTTTTTAAACATTATATTATAATTTACTCATTCCAATTATGATTTAATTTCAGATGTTTTATCACTTTTGAATAAATAGTGGAAATATTCACCTATTTAATGCACTCCCTTGAAACCATCTTTACAATTAGTTACCTCATTAAAAAGAAAGATATCTATAAGGTACACATGTTCTTTCATGATTACCAAACTTGTGATTTATACTCAAATAATGGGGTCTATCTTATTGGTTTTCTTGGTGTCTTTATAATATAATTGAATTATTCATTGAAATATTTTGTAAAATTTTTTATAGTTTTTTGAAGAGTTTATGTAAAATTTATGGCGGTGACAACAAAGAAGGCATGGATCGTGATCTTTGTAGCCTTGGTGCTAGTATTGGGAGCCACTAAAGCACAAGTAGATCTTGGACGGAAAGTTGGGTTTGGACCAACAAAAAATCCAACAGCTGGAAATGAAGAAGATGGCAATAATGATGCCGGTGTGGATAATCACCATTCATATCATTCAGCAACACGTCCAGAGACAGGGAATTAGCTACTCAAACAAGTTGTTTCTCACCTTACAAGAGGTATGTAAGTGACACTCTTATAAATGAATAATACTAGTCTGGTTGGATCAATTCCAGTCTAGATATCATCATTTGCTAGTTTTTGTATTTTCTTGGCGTGTTTTGTATGATAACTCAAAAAACACACATATGTGTGTTTCATATGGTTTGTTGTGTTGTATCAATTTCATTTTATATATATTTCAAGTAAAAAACTATAATTTGTATCGTATTGAATTTCATTTGTTATATTATTTTTTATTCGCCTTCACAACGTTTCAAAACAATACAATCTTAAGTGAAGTGAGGTATATAAGTGATAGTAATAGTAGTCGAATATTCTGATTGGATCAACTCTAGTCCACTAATCATAGTTTGCTAGTTTTCTGTTTTTGTTAGTGACTCTTTATATGGTAAATCAAGAAGCATACATATGTGTGTTTTATACCGGTTGAATGGTTCATTATAGTGCATCAATTTTGTTTGTTATATATATTTCATGTAAAAGAATACTGATATTTATATTGTCTTGAACTTCATTTGTTATATTATTTTTATCATTTTAATGATCTTTAAAGACTGATTTTTTTCTTCAAAATACAACTTACTTTAGTACCTAATCTATTTTTCAAATGAAACGTGAAGTCTTGAACTCATGCTCACTTATAATTGCAAAAAAAAATAATAATAATATTGGTATGGTCATTCTAAAGCCCTTTATTAGGTTAAAAATATAATACAAAAAATTTAAGCTAAAAACCCATCATGTCACACATTTTTGAGTTGGAAAAACATGTCTGACGAAAAAAAAAGAAGAAAAAGAATGCTTATGTTCAAATTTAGATTGGGCTTGAAGACTAGAATTGGGCTTTAATTGGGCCATAGCTACAGCCTACATGCCCCAATCTACGATAATATGAAACCCTAATCCCCAAATTCACGAAACTGCTATTTAAACTGAAGCTACAGCCTGCAATTGCAAGTCCTTCCTCCACATCTCCAGATCCACCACCTTATGCGTGTTCTTCAGAAGATCTACGACTGCATTTCTACTGGTATAATCGTTGTGTATTCCTTTTTAATCGTGATTATTGATATCTGGAATTGTTTTTTACCTTCATTGTTTGCCTCTTTTGTGAGAAATTCTTTCGAAAATTTACCAATCGAAACGATTTCTCCATGGATTTACGTCCATATGAGGCGTAAATTCATCGCGGGAGCGTTGAGTCGCTTCGCTTCAGTTAATCACCGAGCGCAGCTAATAAAACCCCGCTAAATTTAATTTTATACGAATTTTGTTTAAATTTCTGTGCTTATCGTTTAATTGATTTAGTTTAATGAAGTTTTGAATCGTATTTACAGATCCTATGATGGCATGATATCTTTGAGACCTGATTATTTACATATTGATGACAACTATAAGCATTTTTCGCTGAGGATCCATTCACAAATGAATTAGCTTTTGCTAGAATTAACTATTTGTTTTTTATTTTTAAAAACATTTTGTAGCTAATATTTACTTAATAATTTGGATTTGAAATGATGAAGTTTGCACTGGGCTCTGAGAGCAATTGATTAATTGCTTGATTTGATGCATAATGCAGCCTAGAAAGCTAGTCTGATCTTCTGTTTTACATCATTAATTTTATGATTTTTGATTTAATTGGTTTAATTTTGAGCTATTGTTTCTGCAATGATGATTGAACTTGCATCCCAGCTCACTCTGAGACCTTAATATGTTTAAGGTTGTGGATTACATTTAGTTCATAGTTTATCTGAGCTTTTAAACCCTAATTAATTGATTTAAGATTATGTTTTCTACAGTTGAAGATTGAAATTATTTTAATTTTATTGGTGCTATGATGATGAAACTATCTAATCCCAGCTCTATGAGACCTTAATTTGTTTAGGGTCCGGGAATTACAATGTTTAGTGTTTATCTGAGCTTTTAATAACTATTTTTTTATAAATTTGCTTTTATGTTTTTTTAGAACTTTAATCATGTTTACACATACAAATATTGGTTTTCTAAATGTTCCCAATGATGCTTTCATCTGACCATGCTAATTCTGAGATTGATGATACAATTTTAAGTCATTTCTGAGGGAACATGACGACTTATTTTCAGGTGCTACCATACTCTACAATAATTAATCTTTAGGTCAATTAATTTACATCATTTTCAATGAAAAAGAACCATACACTCACTCAATCATAAACAATAATTTAATTAAGTTATAGAATATAGTATCATAAATTAGAGTATGGTATATAAAGAAATTGATATTTTCATGAAATGTAATGGAGATATCAACATTGAATTAAGTGGTTTTTTTTTTGTAGTATGATTATTGAATCAATTGGTTTTCTTGTGTTGTATGTCAATTTCGATTTTGAATTTGAAGGTTCCGATGAGGAAGAAATCCCCATTAAAGGTAGGAAGTGCCGTATGACACATTAAACAGCAGTGGATCATGGCAGCGCGTTTTTCCCATCCACCAATTGGCTGGTTCTCCGATCGTTAACATGATTTTAGAGCTTTGTTCATTGGTCGGGATTCGTGGTTCTGCCTCTTCCACTGTGTGTGTGATTTGGAACGGGTCTCTGAGGTTTCTTCATTTAACTTAATATATGTGATTTTCGATTTAAGTGAGGTTCGATGCCACGTCGCCGGTAGCCAAAAGTGCATTGACCCGCGATGCTATGATTGAACCGATAACAAGCCTTTGTGGCTTTCGCATTTTTAGGAACCTGTGAATTGGTATATTTTCCGTTCATTCACAGTGCCGTGTTTTGCGATTATATTTCTTATGAAATTATATATTGAAATCATATTTGCCGATGAGGAATTACATCATTACAAGTTGGAATTACCGACTGATTTTTATTGATGATAGATCGACTATCTGAGGCATTTATTTATTGATTTTGATGAAATTAGACCCAAGTTAGTTGCAATATAGGTTAAAAGTATTGATTTACTCGCAAGGCTATGTTTTACCTGGAGCATATTGTTTTTATACAATGTTAAATGACATAGATTTCTTTATGGACTGCCATACCGGATTGAACATTGAACACGTTTGAAATCATTTTGAACCGAATTGCATCAACAACCCGATGTTAATGATCAGAGATTTAAAACTATATAAAAAAAAATATAATTAGTTCTTTCTTATCATATAAAACTAGGTTATGAACGCTCGTCCATTATTTTTAAAATATAATTGGTTTTATAATATGTAAACTTAAAATTAAACCTTGTAAATATTAGTTATAATAAAATTAGTACGAGAAAAGTATAGGAATTTGTCAAAATTAATATATATACTATCTTTTTAAATATATTTGAATAGTATTAAATATACTTGAATAGTATTATGGAAAAAACTAACATGTTTTCACGTTTTTTGTGTTTTCGTCTCTTTATGTTATTTTTTTAATAAAAAATTTCAAGTTATTTTTTTTAATTGGTTTAGTGAAATTTTAACATTAAACTACAGTTATAATTTGTGAATCGGGTTTTAAAAACCTGAAAAATCAGATTCTAATGTTCAAATTCAAATTTCACTAAATTAATAAGAAAAGAATAACTTAAAGATTTTTATGAAAAAAAATAAAATGGATGGATGAACACGTAAAAAAAACATGAAAACATTTTGGATTTTTTTCTTAATAAACCTTTATTTTTTAACATTCTTTTAATTTTTTTATTTTTAAAGTTGTGTGGGTGTCTCTCTCGGTTGATTTAGTTTACATAAATATCTGTGCTTGTTCAAGCGTAGTCTTGGGAGATTTTATGTTGGAGCTGTTCTTTATCGTTCCTGGACTCAATCATAGCTGAAACAACAAGAGAATCTCGTTAGATGTGGACCCAGGGTTGGTGTTCTGGAATCCACCTTTGACGATCAAGTCAGATTTACTGTGTAAACATGTGTTTAGCATAAAGTGAAGTGAAGTTGGTGTAATATGACACATAATAACATAAATTGCCAAGATATCAAGAAGTTAATAACTAAGTTTAGACAATATTAATAATTATCTTATGGAATCATTGCTGATTATGTCATACCCGTAGAAAATGATGCACGGTCACACAACCGAGAATACCTGACACTAGGGTTTGGCGGCGTTGATAGCGTTGGTTTGGCCTTTGTGCCGGTGGTGGCGGCTAGGATAAGCAGCAGCCACAGTCAACGGTGGCGGTCGCCAGCCGGAGGGGTAAACATGGAGCCGAGGAGTCGAAGTCGGATAAAGGTCATAGAAAATAAGCATGAGCTTTTGGGTCCAACCTAATTTTCTCACCATGACCCCTCATCAATGCTAAATCTAATTTCATGCGAATTTTGTTTAAGTGAAAATTATGCAAAAAACCATAAAATTACAAAAAATTTTCGATTAAGCTCTCTTTTTATTTTTAATTTCTGATAAGTCCTCAAACTGCTTAAACCTTTTAAATTGGTCGGTTAACCTGTTATAACAGGTTAACATGCTTAAACCTATTTTGCAAAAACCATCAGAGTATAATTTTTTTTTCCGACTAAGTCCTCATTTCATTTTTTTTCCTGATAATCCCCGAACTACTTAAACCTTTCAACTTTTCGATAAAATAAAATGAATTTTTTTTAAACTTTTAAAAACGACGATGTTTATTTCAATAATAGAGCATGTCCTGTTTGTCTAGACTAAAATAAGTTGGTTTGAAAATAATATTTTTTCAAAACGACGATAGTTGATTGAAAATAATAATTTTTTTTTTAAAAGTACGTTATTCCGGTTAACATAAGTTTGGTTTGATATAAAAACATAAATGATGATTATTTCGATCCTATGTTTATCTAGATCACAATTTTTAAATATATTTAATAGTACATCCAGACTAAACTTTAAACAATAAAATGATCGTTTTGATTTATCATTTTGATTTATTTTTTTTTTTTTTGCATCTTAAATTCACAAAACAACAAATAACATGAGTTTTTTCAAGATAATGGATTTTTGTGGCAAAAATTTTAGTTGAAGGATTTATAATACAAAATAATTTAGTTAAGGGATTTATAAGAAAAAATAATTTCGTTGGTTGGGATTCGTGGTTTTGCCTCTTCCCCTGTGTTGTGTGATTTGGAACGGGTCTCTGAGGTTTCTTCATTTAACTTGATTCGTGTGATTTTCGATTTAAGTGAGGTTCGATGCCACGTCGCCGGGAGCCAAAAGTGCACTGACCGGCGATGCTATGATTGAACCGATAACAAGTCTTTGTAGCTTTTGCATTTTTAGGAACCTGTGAACTGGTATATTTTCTGTTCATTCCCAGTGCCGTGTTTTGCGATTATATTTCAAAAATTTAGTCAGTTTTTATATTTGCCAATGAGGAATTATATCAATACAAGTTGGAATTACCGACTGATTTTCCATTGATGATAGATCGACTATCTGATGCATTTATTTATTGATTTTGATGCGATTAGACCCAAATTTTAGTTGGCAATCAAAGGTTGAAGTATTGATTACTTGTAAGGCTATGTTTGGCCTGGAGCATATTGTTTGTAATACCTTCTGTTTTTTTAAAAGCTCTCGTAAAAGTCACAAGATATGTTTGAAAGAAATGGGTCTGTATTAATACTTGTTTCATTTAGTTTGTTACAGATCACTAACCGGTAATACTCTAAGGACTTACTAGTAAGACTATAAAGCTGTGTTTAGTAGAGTGAATCAAAGAGAAGATGATTAAGGATATGTGTAATGTTTTTTTGGATTATGAAATTTAAAAATATAATAAACATATGATTGTTGTAAATATTTTTTTTTCAATTTTAGTTTCTATTTAACTCTTCATTAATTAAAGAATTAAATTTTAACTTATACATTTGTACAATTTTAAAATTCATTAATAATTTATATATATGTCTCAACTAATAATTTGTCTTTATTATTTTTTTTTATCAAATACAGTCCAGGCCTTAGGTGTTCTATATTACAGAGAATTAAACAAACAAGAAAAGAATTTTGGTATTTCTAATCTATTTTCTTTAATTATCATTAAAAATGTAAGAAAATTGTCACTTGTTATATTCATTTTTTATTTTGGCATTTGACATTTTCTTAATTAATTTGACATTTGTCATTTTATAAATTGATGTCATTTACTACAATTATTAAATATCAAATCTAATTATATTTAATTCTATCTAATGTATTAAAATTTATTTTAAATATTAACTAACTAAAATTTCATTACAATAAAAATTCAAAACTATTTTTATATATTTTTAAGAAAAAAAACATTTATTTGTATTACGCGGTTAATAGACTAGTATTATATTATTTAATAAAATAATTGTTTTATCAGCTTATATAACTTTAAATTCATTGATTTGAACTTAATAGTTAAAAGTTAAAAAAATGGTTTTTTTTTTTAAATCGAAAGAAATTCTATAAATTGTTAGTAGAGTGATTGAATACTTGGTCAAAACACATTTTATTCTCTTAATAATTACAAAATTAAGTTATCATCCTTTCCAATTTAATTCAACAAAAGTAATCATATTGGATTGGAATTTTAGTTATATGACCTATAATTTTGCGTAAATTAAAAGGGATTTTTGGTAAAAAAGATGTTTCTTTTAATCAAATTATTAAAAAAAAAATGCTTACGTAGTTTTAGAAATTAAAAACTAGAAAAAACATCACATTGGTAATTTTATCTTTCAGTCTAATAAGTTAGATTTGAGTTGAAAGTAAATAGAAAAAATTTAATTATGTTACTTATATTGACAATCTGGTAAGCATTATATATAAATATAGAATCAAATACAAAGCTAAATTATGTTTTGAAGAGTGTGATAATCATTGTAATTTTTTGATTTTGTAATTTATAAAGAGTGAATCATGGATTTTGATCTGAATCTGACTCATTAACTGATTCAATAGATTGATTCATTTAATTAGATCAACAAATGGATTGATCTATAATCCATTTAATTGATCTCTATACTATATATTATCAAGAATTTATAGCTAACACCATCACCACAACCATCAGCTTCATCACTGCCACCTTAACAACTATCGCCGCCGCCGGCCCGCCGCCATTCTTAGACCACGATTGTTAGACAGAGAGATTGGTAAGGTATTGTATGGCTAGATAAGTTAGGGGGAATGAGATAGGTATTGTATAAAAATTATAGAAGACAAAATAGAGTGATTTAATCTTCTGAGTTTATATAATCTTTATGGTGAAACATGTTTGATAACACAAAACATATTTACAAAATTAATTTGTTTTTTTTTGTTGGTAAGAAGGTTTGTAGATACCACATTGGATTAATTTTTTTTTTAAAGTAGTAAGTTTAAGTATATAAACATTGGTTTCAAAGTTCTTCCTGACTCACCTTTTTAGTTTTAAGAACTATTCATTGAGTTTTAAAACTTATATTTTTACAATTTATAAATCATTGAGCTGACATGATACTTTATGACGTGACATGACAAAAATAGTTTCTAAGCGATGCAAATGTCTTAAATGACATAAACATAAGTTGTTCAAAACGAGTGCATAACATAACCACTAACTAAGTGTTTGGATCAATCACTTGAAACTATATATTTGTTTGAAAGACTAAATAGAATAATAGATGGTATTTATAAAATACTTGAAAATAAACTCAATGAAGCTGTGATACTAGGTGCCAGACAAAACGTGCTCATGTTTGGTTTGTAAATACGTTAAAAGAAATTGAAATTTATACAATGTTAAATGATATAGATGTCTTTATATACCGGATTGAACTTTGAACCCAGTTGAAAGCAATTTAAACCAAATTGCATCAAGAACACAATATTGACAATCAGAGATGTAAAACTATAATTTAAAAAAAAAATGATTTAAACCCAGATATAAGAAGAAACAATCAAACGAACCAATTGACAAAGTTCTTTTTTATCATATAAAGTTCAAAACGATTAGCATCAACAAACAAAAAACAACAACATAGCCGTATCTGTGGCATATCGTTCTTACAAGCACACAAATTAGTTCATGTGTTCTTTTTAACATGAAGCAATATTTTTTTTATTGGAGGGTATTTGGTTTGGAAAATTTACGCAAAAACCTTTATATTAGATCATTTGTGATTAATATAAAGTTATGAGCAGAAAAGTTGATTATCATTCATGAGAAAGATGCATTATGGATCAGTTACAACAATATAGGAAGACTAGGCCTACAGCACTTATCTACAATTTGAAATCCAAATACATATAAAATAAATGAATAAATAAAAGTAACTATGACTTATGTATATTAATAATTAAAACTCCAATCATTTTTTATTGCATAAAAAACTTCCAACCGACTAAAATTATCAAAAAGAATTTTTTTTTTTAAATAAAACTTGCAATCTGATGAATCTGTTGCAATCTGTTGACCAACTTTTATGAACATTTTCTCTGGCTAACTCAATTGTTCGACAAACCCTATCTCCAATAACCGAATCATACAAAAAAATCCAAAAATTATAAAGTTGAAGAAGTTGATATATAAATCGATTAACACAAAACATGGTTCAATTTCACATTTATTGTTGATTTGTTTTTATTCAAATTTGAGTTTTCAAGGGTATTTTGGGGGTTAAAATTAGAACATGGAGTTCTTTTTTGACACTCGAGAGTGGCATTCTAGTTGGTTTTCTATCATTCCATCCCTATCAGACAAGTGTAGAAAGCTGGATTTTGGCAGGAGACGAGGATTTCTTCGGTGAAGATGAATTCATTGGTATTATACATATATATATTGCCGATGGAGCAGAGAAAAAAAATGCACACGTGGCGCAATATTAGTGGTTAAAATTCAGAAAATTAAGGCTGCTGATTTGGCGCAATATAATTTGTTAAAATGCAGAAAATAATGGGATAAAATCAGCAATCCTATCAATACTAATAAACATGCATAAAATAATGCGATATTTATTTACGTGTACAAATTACAATTAAACATTAATTATTCAAATTATTATTTTTATAGTTTTATAAAATAGATATGAATAGTTGATTATTATAAAATTTTCATTTATAAATATATATATACTTTAATTAATATATATTAAAATTTAGTTTATAGATAAAACAGTATTTTATATTTTATTATAATAAATAAAATATTATAAAATATATTTTTATATATCATTTGTTTACTTTTTAAAATTTAATAATTGTATATAATGTTTATTTATTTTTAATAAATTTATAAGCAAATGGAAAAAAAAAGGTTTATTAAATATATAGATAAGTATTGATGGAATAACATTTACATTTAGATTTAAATTTTATTGATGATTCAGTTTAATAAACATATAAAATACGGCAGATAAACATATAAATGTAGTTTTTTAATCAGTATATATTATAAAATAGGTAAACATATGACATTTATTATTTAGAAAAAATTATGTGCTAGCTTACTTTTTTACTACGAGCCATTTTTGTAGTCCCGTCCGATGGGTCAAAATTGTGTCATCCCTAATTTAAACCTCAGATTAAACGTCGCTTTGATATACTTTTTTTTGCATTTAAAGCTTCTCATTATTTTGTGTTGTTTATGTATTAATGTTTCAAAATTAACACATGTTTTAATATTTTTTCAGTATATCGTGAAGAACAATGAAGATCTCCAATAATAATGAAGCGATAATGTTTTAAATAAATTTTTAGCCAGTGAGATGTGTCATTCGCCGTTTTAATTGTTCAACGTGATTTTATTAAGATTTATTAAATTTTTTTTATGATAACTGCTTTTGTTTGATAACATTTTATTAATTGGTTTGAATAAATTGTTATTATAAAATTATGTTAGACAATATTGTAAGTAATGCTTTGCAAATACGTATTTGTATATTAGTTGATGGAAAAATGATGAGTTTTCATTTTATTGTAAATTATTATTATTATTTTCTTCCTATATACTGCATTCTTATAGACTTCAAATATAATTATGTGTAATAATTAATATTCATGATTGATATAAGTAACATTTTCTTCGCAAACAATGTATAATAATCTTTAAAAAAATTAGTTGTGTCATCAATTAATTATAAATACCAATGGGGTTTAGCCCATTTGGTATGAGAGGTGACGTGTAAGTGTTGGGTCACGGGTTCGACTCCCGTCGGAGACAAGTTGGAATTTAGGCAGTGGAAATAACTTCTGAAGTCCCCATATGAGATAAAAGAGTAGTTTATGAATAATAGTAGGTTAATTTTCCGTTCAAAAAAAAAAAGTATAAATATTAATTTCATCACACATCACCCGAGCAACGCACGAGTATTCAGCTAGTTGTTTATTGACGGTGAATATAAAAGGGGAAGAAGAGTGGTGTTTTTTTTCCATGCTTGAAGTCCTGCTTAAGGATTGTCAAATACCATGGGAGGCAGTGGAATTTAAAATACCACGAGGGGAGAATTGAATTAAAAATACATCTAAAAGATAAAAACGAAAGGAAATGAATGAAATAAAATCTTGTTTATTCTCTAGACATTTTTAAGTATGGAAATAAAACAAAAATACAAAATAAGGGTCATTTCTTTCCATAGAGCAAAGGGAGCCTCCCTGATGTCAAACGGCTCCCTCCACGTCATGGGATGAGGCCACCGGGAACATCACCCCGGTCCTTGGTCCCGCCGAAAATGGCCCCCTTTCCGGCTTTCCCACTTTGTTGCTTTTTTTTTTCTTTCTACTTTAACCCCACACACACAATATATATATATATATATATATTATTTATTATTTATCCTCTATAAATAATACATTTATTACATTTATTTACACACTATTTTTACAACTACAACATATCTCTTCGTAATTTTTAGTTTCGTAATTTTTTAAGTTTCTAGTTTCGTAATTTTATTATGTAGTAGTTTTAATATTTATGAAATTAATTATTTTATATTTAATTGTTTTAATAATTAAAATAAATTTATTTTAAAAAAAATTAAGAAAGATGGAAAGGTTTAGAAAGTGAAGTATTTTAGAAAGGTGGAGGAAAGAGAAAAGTTGATGTGACGCTGAGGCGTACAGAAAGATGAATTTAAGAAATGGTGGTGAATCATTCACCTTTAAAAGGAAAAAAATAAAGAATAAAAAGAGAAGTTGCTATTTGCACCATACCCACTCTAATATTAGATCAACTTTATTAACCGAGCATAATTTTCAAAAAAATATTAAAATATTAATAAACAAACTATTAAAATATTAATGAAAACTTCACATCAAAGAAGATACATGTCATGTCCTAAGAAACATGTCCTAAGAAACGATAATTGCAAAGAAAATCCCCCGTAAAGAGAGGTTTAATTTATGTTCTCAAAACTGTCAAACCATTTCATTCCTCTCTTTCCTTCTCATTGATTGTAGTTTCTCTTCATTTCCTACCTCCACCCATCTTTATCCAAACATAAAATGAGGAGTTTCAAATCCATCCTTTGAAATCTCTCAAATCCAAATTTCACATTGAAAATTTAAAATTATGTAGGCGTTTGGTTCACGGATTTGAATTTGAAATTTGAGTTATGTGTTTGGTGGTGAGTAAAATATAGGGTTAAGGTCATTATTAACCATTCAACTTTCAAATTTGTCTCATTTAGCCATTAAACTATTTTTTTGCACACATTTAACCATTAAACTTTAGTTTAGTGTTCTATTTTGGGAAAATGATTAAAACTAATGTCTAAATGTGTACAAAATAGGATAGTTTAATGGTCAAATGTGTACAAAATGACTAGTTTAGTGGTCAAATGTGTGTGATCGACCCGAAGAACCCTTACCTTGATGCCTACAGAAAAATTTATTTTCCAGTGATGGCAAGAATCCGAGAAAGACTGTTTTCAATTTTCAGTGGTTAAACATGGACAAAAACAATTTAATGGCTAAATGTGTACGTAAAAACAAGTTTAATGACTAAATGTGTAAAAAAATTAGTTTAGTGGTTAAATGAGACAAATCTGAAAGTTGAATAGTAAAAAATGACATTAACCCTAAATATAATCTATAGACTATAGTACTAATCAATGATGTAGGTTGGAATTCAATTCATGTATGGGTTAAATCTTAATTCATAAGAATGTCAAATTCCTATAAACAAAGTATTTGATAGTATAGTAAAAAATAAATAAAATTTGACTAATTATTTATATTATCAAAAATTTCAAACAAGCTAACTTTAACATTAAATTTCTTTGAATTTCATTGCACGAACCAAAAACCCCCCTATAATTGTATTTTGTAGTTAATTAATAGAAGTATAATTATAAAACTTAATAAAAACGTCCAAAATGAGAAAGACCGGTCCGCCTTAGAATAAAACGAAGACCGCAGACAAAAATAACAGCCCATCTACGACCAGGCCGAGCCTTTCTAAGAACTGGGCTCTTTTCACGTAGTCTGCTACTTGTTCATGTCTATGATAAACCAGCAAACTGACTTGTAAACAAAGTCACATACTTGTAGTTGTTTTGATTTAAGATTTTTTTGTGGTTGATGCCTCAATATCTCTTCATCTCATAACAAAATCATTCGTTCAGGTTGTTCTAAGACCCTCCCCACACGAAATGACCGCTTATAATAATGTCTATACACGACCAAAATATGGAGAATAAAATCTAACCCATTTTCATCAAACGGATCTCTTTCAAATCTAAACAAATAGCATCATCTATGAGGTTCTAAAGACTCGCTGCTAATAAAAGTATTTTGGCTGTTTCTCAAAACGATAGCATCTAGGACGAAGAAAACAGAGAAACAAGTGTGTGTATATGTGATATATCTAGGGCCTTTCACAAATTGAAGAAAATTTTGTATCAAGTGCAATTCAACAATTGATTCACCTCACCTAACAGGAGATGAAAAGAAAATGACAACAAAATATACGAAGAGACCTGCTAACAGAATCCCAGCATACACCAGACTTTGTGATGACTGCTTTGGCGATATGTATTCGATCTCACAACATCTCATTTTTTCCCTCTCGTTCTCCAGCACGTGCTCCACATACCTGCATTTCAACGTATGTCATCGCCTATCAAAATCGGCACTGTCCTTTCAGAGTAAAGGTTGTTTTATTAAGAGAAAATGACATCAAATAGCTCTGAACTTTTGAGTTTGTACACATTTATGTAGTGAACTTTTTTGTGTGCAAGTTTCAAAAGTGTTTCAATTAGGTAGTTGGTTCACCTTTTAACCAGTTTATTCCGGTCTCTAAGCGTACGTGGACAATTTTTTCATAACGTGGCTACCCGTTTTTATATGTTGGAGCGTATGAAACAGGTTATATAACCGGCCAAACCGGGTAATAAAACCGGGTATGTTATTAAAATGGGTTGCCACATTAGATAAAACCGGGTATGTTATAAAAATGAGTAGCCACGTCATAAAAAAATTGTCCACGTAGGCTTAGAAACCGGAATCAACCGGTTAAAAGGTAACCCAACTACCTAATTGGAACACTTTTGAAACTTTGACTACCATATGTGCACAAAAAAAAGTTCACTACATAAATGTGTCCAAACTCAAAAGTTCAGAGCTATTTGATGTCATTTTCCCTTTTATTAATTATAAACTTACTGCTGTGTGAAAATGGAGCTTTGAAGAATTTCGGTGCTGTTTACGTTTGCATCTTGTAGACGATGATCGTATAACAGAGAAGATAGATCCACAAGCTGTTCCTCGAGACCCTGTAGTTAATCCATCAAACAATGATGTTTTTTTCGGCTTGAAAAAGTCTACATCCACAATTTTTCCACTACTGGTATATTTAAGGCTTTAAGCCAGGCCAAACAAAACCAAGCTTGCCTGCTCATGGATTAGTTTACACCCCTTGTCTAAGCTCTATTCATATTCGCTCAACATTCGCAGGTTTAATGTATGCATGCTTATATAAAGAATAAACTTAAACCTTAAAGAAAAATTGCGTTTAAAAGTGCACAAAATGATAAGGCTTGTGGGTTGATGAAATATAAATTACACTTAAGTGGCTCGTATAAGCTCACATCATTTATGCTCTTGAGGTATCAAGCCATGCCAGGATTGAGGTACTCAAATAGTCAAATGAGCTGGCTCGGTTCAGCTCAGAGTCACCAAGCCTTTTATCGAGTCAGTTCATCTGATCTACCCTCCTAGTGTACACTTATTGAAATATGAAGAGCAATATGTGTGCGGGTCCATGAGGATTGCTACAGCCTAATGATATTAGTTTGCAGAGAGCAATAACATGAGGAGTAGGAGGCATGCCTGTCGACAACCCTTTTAGTTTGCTCATTAAATTCCATCAAGATGCTGCTGATTTCGTCATTTCCCATAATAGTTCAAGCTACTTATATAACATAATAGAAAAAACTTACATCCAAATAATTCTCGAGCCGCTCAACTAGTTCATGAGGGAAAGGTTCAGGCAAGTTCGTTTCTTTTTTGTAAAACTTCTCCAACCATAGCTCGGTAGTTGTCTTATTCTTCTTGCCCTTCACTGGTTCACCAAGAGGGGTTTTCAAATACTCTCCAGCAAAAGCTTGGACAGACTACAACAAGTTAGACTAAATAAGCTCACTTTGGGAAGGAAGAATAATAAGAAAATAAAAAACAACATTTACCTCAGACGTCTCTCGAATCCGATGAAGAGCAGAATCTACACGTGCGTATATTGTATTTCTCTGTCGGCATGAGTAATAAATCAACCCATGAAAATCATACAGAAACAATGAGCAAAACTTTCATGCGAGCGTAGAATTATTAGAACTTCAAGGGCATGAAACACTGTGCTCCCTAGAACTGATAAAAACTGAAACAGGTTCCCCTTTTGATCTCATTAAAGTTAAACTTGAAATACCATTCTTTTATTGAATGGAAAACAGGTTGATTTATCAGGAAATATAGATTATAGATATTTAAAAAATATGGAAATTAATGTGGGTGCGGTCTCAATGTCGTGTTGGGTGACTGAGCCTGTAAAACACTGATGGTGAAGGTTAACTTTCGTATTTAACAAGGAAATCTACTATGATGATCATTCTAAGGCATAATAAGCATAGGAGGAACAAGATGTGTCTTACCAATGCAACATCCTGAAGCAATTGACTAATCCGAGAAACATTAGAAAATGGGCCAAATGGATGACAACCACCTGCCAAGAGCCAATTCACAACAGGTCTTTCGTGAATATGAGAAGCCTTTTCAAATGGAGCACTTAATCCACCCACAACAGAAGCAAGTCCAGCCACTATATGACGTTGCGCCTGGGATGGAACAACATGTCTTCTCTCTGTTTCTGAGACGTAACTACACAACAAACACCAAATGAGCAAATAAAACTAGGATATAAGCACTTTAGAAACAACAAAAGTAAACCCAGGCATTTTGTGTTATTGCTCTAGATACAGCTAGACAATTAATTATCCCTAACCTAGATAAAGTTGTCAGGATGGATTAAGAAAATTTTACTTTATCTAATTTGTTTCAAGCAGAGCTACACAGCCGAGTGACATTCTAGGTCACCTAAGCAGATGCACAAGGCTCGTTATAAAATAAATCCAGCTTTAGCTGTCAATTGAAGTGATCAGAGAAGTCCATTTTCTCCCAATTAAGTTTTTTAGTTCTTTGATTCAGTGATTAGCTTGAAGTACTGTGGACTTTCAAGGCAGTCAACTAACGCAGCCCAGGCTAAACGAAGAAGTCAGGTGAGCATATGATTAATGCATACGAGGCAGATTAAGGGACTGTATGCTTGGATTTTTACAACATATTGTTATGCGAGTAAACCACTTAAACCAGAACACTATGGTTCATACAAAAGGGGTCAAGGGAGAGACGCCCAATGTAGAGTTCTCCAGTGGCAGCGCACTGGGCTGAAATATTAGAATAAGGCCCAAGCTCATTAGGGTACTATTGGTTTCAGTTTTTATCCATAAATATGCATCCCTATGTAATTGAAAACCCTAATCCAAAAGCAATAACATTTACCCGCCAGAGCGGTCATGGACGTAGATCATTCTTGGGTCAATTATGTATAAACGTATGATCTGTGTTCTTTTTCTGCGTTTTCTGTTTCGTGTTTTGCTTTCTGTGCATTCTCAATAGATACATGGTGCTACTACACACTGTTATCTTGTTGAAAACAAACCAGGAAGAATATCATCCTAAATGATGGCAAAGTAGATTTAAATTTCCATCATGAGAAAATGAAACAAGCTGTAAGATAAAATCCGTTGTGATAGGCACCAACCTTAAAGGTATCTTTTCACTTTGATGCTGAAGTACAATAACAACATCATTACTTGTCCACAGAAGGCTTTCATCGTCCATCATGAGGTGTGGATCCACATCAGCTAATGACAGAACAAATCTGCAAAAGGAGACATTATCTTGTTTATCTTTCCATATACTACATGCCAACAATTCCGTTTCATAGGTCTGGCGCTACCAAAAGAAGAACGAACCACACATAAATGTAAATCATGTCTTCAATTCAAGTAACATGCAAAATCGACTTTGATACTAGATTACATCTCTATTCTCTATACCATTACCAACTGTATGATATCTATTAGAGATAATATTAGAGATACTAGATTACATCTCTATTCTCTATACCATTACCAATTGGTAGGTCTAACACAAAAGAGAAAAGTTGCCAGCAAAACCTAAAAGATTCATTATGTGATAAAAAAAAATACTCACACAGGAACCACTCTCGTTCCGTAAGTACGATGCAGGTCGCCTTGTTTCTTTTGAACCGTCTTGGTTTTCTTCCTTCGAGATTTAGCACTATAACCCCAACTAGGGTTATAACCCCAGTTAGATTTATGCTTCAAAATTGAATCACTCTCACCATCTGTCTCATCCATCCAGTGCTGTGAAAATAAAATTGCTGTTAGTGTAAAAGAGTGATATGCAACAAACATCAATCATTTGCACAAACAAAAGTATGTAAGCATAAAGTTAGACAAACCTGGCGGAGAAAAAACTTATCAGAAAGAGATGGCTCGGAGACCTCAAGTAAGCCAGCCGCTAGTACATCAGCAGATCGTTCCATTTCCTATGATAAGAATTAGTATGAGTATATTGTAAATCTAGTACAGTCAGCCAATTCTAATTAAACACCATATAGAAATATAATATAGCCTTGTGGTTGTATTGTGGCACCTCTCTAAGGATCGCACCATCCAGATACGTCTTTGTGTGCACATGGAAACGTCCATCCTTCTTTGTTTCCTGCAAGGAATGACCTCGCATAGCTTTTGAAACAGCAATTGCCAATTTCTCATGGAGATGCAAAGAATGTGCACCACCAACAATTACTACTTCTTCTCCTTTGTGTACCATCTTCTTAACCTAAAATAAATGAGAAGTCAAAAACCCATCGATATAAAATTTATAGTTTCCTGCAAAGCAGTATTTAAATCCAGTAATCAAACTACATTGCATGTATATATACAAGGACATCAAGAATTAACTTGATTAAAATCAAACTACATTGCAGGAATTAACTTTGATTAAAATTTCAACAAGGACATCAAGAACTTCCATGCTTCTTTTAACGTGAGGAAAAAACATGTTGTCTATTATCCATCATGATTTTAAGATTGCTTATAGAAAAAATACGATTACATACATACATATATATATATATATATATATATATATATATATATATATATATATATATATATATATATATATATATATATGTGTGTGTATGTATGTATGTATAAGCCGTAGAAAAACACAAAACATATAGAACAACATCCAGAGGAGAAATGCACCTCGGCCTCAATGGCTTCTACGTCTATACTGTAGTTCTGGCCTTTCTCCATGATATTATAACGGTTATGATTTTGTAGCACGATTATTGGTATAAGCAGCCTTGTTGCAAGATCTACAGTTTCAAACCTGAATCCACCAGATGCAATAGCAAAAAATTAATAATGAATAGGAAGGAGGATCATTATAAAATCAGAATTTGGTATGAAAAAACACATACTACCATCTAGCTGACATTCTACAGAGGAAAATCAGAGGAAAGACAAACATGAACTGAATGGTAAGTCTCCAGAAAACTACTGCAATTTTCTACCAACACGTTTAAGCTTCATGTTGAGAAGATATGGTGTTTGCTTTATTCATGAAGCTGAAAATGTTGGAAGTGGTAAAGAATAAAAACTTCCTCAGGAAATAGAAACACAATACTGCTCACTCTTAAGTCACATTCACCTAATATATTCAGTGAAACACAACACAGATGAAAAAGAACAGTTTGACAGAGCCATATAATGAGACTGAGTGACATCTCAAGTTATCTCAAATGTGCTTCAAATCCAAATTTATCTCTCGGCATCAAATTTTACAACATCCCTAAGAAATGCACAGTGCACAAAATAGAAAATACAAAATAGACCTAAATTAATATGGAATATATATAATAAATAAATAAGGATGTGAGAATCTTGGTTCATTAGAATTCTCTAAGCTCATGCACTTTACAACTTATATGAAATAAGTTCAGAAACAATGATCAAATGCCCTCCCCCATCTATCAGGGATGAATAAGACACGGATGTAGGAAAACGCTAGTAAAAAACTAAATGAGTTATCACAAATCTTAATCAAATATAATTAAAAACTTAAACCTGATATTAATCTGTAGTTAAAACTTACACCCCAACTCAAACATCATCCTTTGACCAACAAGTTGTTACAAATCTTAATCACACGTAGTTTCACAAGCTGACCTGACATCTGGTGCAATAACATGCTGAACTGTAATGCCAATCAAAGCAGCAAGTTGACCAACAAAGTTGTCATGAGTGGTGGAATGATCATTAGCAGCAATTGAGCCTTGAGGTAACATTGCATTTCGCAAGCGTGGAAGGGTTTTTGAACTAACACTTCCTTCTTCAGTTTCGATTTTTCCATATGTACATGGACCTGCAGAGATGTCAATTACAACAAACCTGGTGCCAATTGAAATCAAATGCAAAGGCAAAATTAGTTCAATCTAAATGGGTACAAGTAGCCAGGCAATACATGTAGATTGGCATAGACACAATAACCATGAAGATTAATTTAATGATGAACTAAGAACCAATCAGAAACAAATAACTTTACAAGGGTGATTAATGTGTTCATTACACTTTCACAACCAACTGATTAGTATGTCCATTACAATGTTACTATAAATACCTAAATATCTGCTATTGTATAAAAGGTTAACAGTCAGCTACAGCTCATGAAATGGTATATTCAAAAGGGTTAAGTATATATTTGACCAACAAACTATCGGATATGTACACATTTAGCCAACAAAATATTTCTTGTACACATTTAGCCATTTTAGTTGGTACACATTTAGCCACTCAAATTGCACATATTTATCCATTAAACTATCATATTTGTACACAACTACACATTTAATCATTTTTCTCAAAATAAAACACAGTCAACTAAAGTTGAAGGGCTAAATGTGAACAAAAAATAGTTTAGTGGCTAAATGAGACAAATATGATGGTTGGTTGGTCAAATATATATACTTAACCCTATTCAAACTTAAATAGCTAATAATTGAAATGGTATAATCTTAGGGCTGTAAATGAACCGAACGTTCAGCGAACCGTTCGGCGGGAAGTTCGTTTGTGTTCGTTCATTTATTAAACAAACGAACATGAACTCAAACTTTTGTTCGCTTAATTAAATGAACGAACACGAACAGAGGTTTGTTCGTTCGTGAACGTTCGGTTACGTTCGTTCGTGAACGTTCGGTCGTTTATGTTCGTTTACGTTTGTTTGTTTATGTTCGTTCATTCATTTATAATAACTTTTAACAAATATATCGTATTTAATATAAATATATTGTTTTAGTATTACATTATATATATTAATTAATAATATAAATTTTAATAAAACACTTCAAACTCCGGCACCGATATTATTGACATTGAACGAATATAAAAAATTATTCAAATGCTTAAATTTTGTTAAGTTAGTAATGAAATTGAGCTTTTTGTTTCTTAATACATTAATTTACTATTATCATAGTAGTTTGAAGCCATATATAAATCTTATGAATGTACAAACGTAATTTAAAACTATGAATCGTTTGTTTTGTGTTTTATTTATATTCAACAAGTTTGTTTGTTATGTTCAGTTGTATTCGTTTATGTAATTATGTTCGATTAGTTGTTAAACGAACGAACACAAACAACGCAAAATCCTTGACGCTCGAACATGAACTGAAAATCTCCGTTCGGTTATGTTCGTGTTCGTTTATTTGTTCAGCTAAAGTTCAACGAACGAACATGAACATAACCTCGTTCGGTTCGTATACAACCCCATATAATCTAAAAGCTTTATCTATTTGGTATAAACCGACAAACTTTTACCTATTGTTTAAGTAAGGGTAAGAAAAACTGCATGTGAGTTCCAAAGAGCACAGCACTACAGCTCAATCCATGATATAGTATAACAAACCCATAATAGCTCATCACAACAAATCCAATTTAAATTGGGAGAAAAGAATATAGTAACTTCTAATAAGCAAAAGATGTCATACATGAATTCCCCTCTTCACACAGTGGGAAACCTTTCTTTTATTAAAAACCAGTGTTCCTAATCTAGATAGTTAATGGCAACAAAGAAAATATAACCAAACCATTTTCTTCTTAAATCAATAATCACCAATTTACAATTGCCGGGAAGAATAATACCTGCCAGAGCCAAGCCATACTTGAGATGCTCCTCCTCCATTATAATGATAACGATAAATATAACCACCCTCTTGTTTCTTAATATCTTCTTCAGTTAAGTGATTAGGTTTTACATACATTAAACTATCAAGATCAGTATCGTTATTCCTAGGATCCATTCTAACCTGTAGGACAATAACCAACCGAGAAAACACACGTCATTAATAAACCAATGGATGCAACTAAACATGATCAAACATGAAAAGGATGGAACAATTTCAACAAAACTGGTTTTGTTTCCCTGGGGCTCAAAATTGCTAGTCGAGTTTACTTCTAACTACAATGAACTGTTATAATTTACACCGTAGATAGACTTGAGAATTTATATTTCCAAATTCTAGGAGAAATATGGATTGATTATTATCACCTATTATAAAGATAAGGATGGTTGTAACCAAGATCTTTTACAAAATTAGTGGATAATAATAGAAAACGAGGGATGTTAAAGCATACTTTATCAAAATTCACAATAAATATAGCTGTTGGCATAGGTCTGTCCGCCTCTTCGGCATTAAATTCCATATTCTCAAAGTCAAATAAGTAGGAATAAAGCTTTTGAAATTCTGGCTCCACAACTGATGCATCTACATCAAATGCTGGCACTTCCCTCCCAAAATCAGCCTACAAGTTATAGATGTACAGTGAATTTTAATATCAAGCTAGATAACCATACAAGTCACCTCAAATTCCAATGAAACAAACATTTTCAGTTACCTCTCTGGCAGTTCCAGCAGGAACCATGGCTGCTTTCACTGCCTTTTCAAGTGCTATCAGTTCTGGCTGTGCAGCCTGAGTAGGTGAGAAAAAGAAAAGTACATTGATGAGGACCATCATATAACAGTAAAGACTCAAAAGGTTTGCAATCCAGTTTTGCCTTCCTCTCCCAAACACTTGTTTCATAGTAAAATTGATGTCATAATACGTTTGTCATAGACACCACCCTCTCAGAGTATGACTAAAATCTAGAATACTGTCAAAAATTACTTTTCAGAAAGTATAAGATACTTCTTTCAGAAACATTGAAACGCAATCAAACACCAAACGATGTAAAGAGGAATTTTAGGAATTAAGAACTATCAGATCAAAGGTGGGAGATGAACCTATTACAGCATCCAACAGTAACAAACTAGCTCAATGTTACAAACGAGTTGTTGTGATAATAAACAAAAATTAGTTTTGCATAGGTTATCAGATATAAAAGCATGTGAATCCCATGCCAAAATTACATAATGTTGCAAGTTAAACCAATGACATGAAAAGCGGATAGATTCAGCTCCCTAAAGGGCAAAAAAGAGCTTACTGGAAATGCATTAAAAACCATGTGATGCTCAATGTCAAGGTGCTCGCCAGTCTCCAGACACGAGGGCCTGTGAGATGGAAAGCCCACTCGCAAAAATTCTTCCAGTTTCTGTGAATCTATTGTGTATCTATAACCTCCATCTCCACTGAAACCAATCAGAACGACATTTACTTCAAGTGGGACTTGGAAAGGAACCTGCATTAGAATTAAATGACAACATTCACTGAAAAATGAAAACCATAGAAGGCACTGATTATTTTTAACATTACCTACTCAAAGCCAAAAGCAAATAACTACGAATATACAATGCTTGTAGACTAAACTGAAACACTAATAATCATAATAACAACTTAATAGTAACATGGTTTTTATCTTTCTCGCTGCTAAAGCTTATAATGCAACCTACCTTCTCAAAACGGAACCAGCAGAGATGTTGTAAGAGTTGAACTTGGGACCTCACACTTGATGTGAAGCTTGGTTCACCTGAAAGCTTAGGGAGTGCTTGTTTTGGGGTGTTTGGATGGTAAGAAAACGGAATGGAAATGGGAACAGGAATGGCATGTGCAACATGTTGCACCTTTTAGACTAAATGGAACACGTCACATCTTACAATCGATGTGAGTGTTGCACCTTAACAATCGAAGTATGTAAGTTAGGATATAATAACACATTTTCTCATTGATGCAATTGTATTTATATCTTTTGAGAAACATAAGAACGTCCAAATAAGTTCACTTGCTTGACTAAAAAATAGGGGAACCAAATATAGCGAAACTTGGGTAACATTATAAGACGTTGCATTTATTGGCAAAAGAGCTGGACTAGAGCCGGTTTATAAAGAAATTAGGAATTGGCTTAACGGACTCCTTTGGATTTAAGGTTAGGACTGGTTTGGGTATCTCCTTTTGTTCTGATAAATGGTTGAAAAATATTAGGCTTAAAGACAAATGTCTGAGGCTCTATAGATTGAATGAGAATAAGGAGGGTAACGTCTGCGATTAGGGGTCGAGTGGTCCTAATGGTTGGTCTTGGGATAATATAAGAAGCAGATCAATAGATAAACGAGGATCTCAGATTGTTGATTCAAAATGTCCGGCTCCTTCCTAATAGGCGGATAGGTGTTATTGGTTTCTAGCTGATGATGGTGTATATACTATATACTGTCAAACGCCTGAAATCTGTAATTAATTCAAATCTTCTTGCAGCTGCTGCTTCTTCTAATACAGGTACCCGCTGGTGCAGTCTCATTGCAAAAAAAAAATGTTTGTTTTTCTTTACGGACAGATCGGCTTGGGTTGACTGAGGAGTAGATGTTCACACGGTACTTTGTCCCTGCTGTAACGAGGTTCCAGAAACGGTGGCTCACTGCTTCGTTGCTTGCTCAAAGGTGGTCAACATCTAGATGGTTACATTCGAATCGTGGGACTGTCCTATTCTACAGTGACTAAGTTCGAAGAACTAATTTTGGATGAATGTTCAGCTTCTTTCTCTTCCTCACTAAAATCCATATGGCATGCTGTGACATGGTCTTCGCTACATCTGCGGTGGGCTCGACGAAACAAGAAAGTGTTTCCAGAGAAAGTTTTGGCTCCGTCAGATATATTTTTTGAGATTCAACTCTCTTTCTATTGGATCTCATCTCGTTTCAAGGAAGGTTGTCTTGGTTTGAATGATGCCACTCTCCTGTGGAATTTGCCATCTCGAATGGAATTTCGCTAGCAATTGTGTCTAAACTCGAATACGCAATTTGGGGAGGGTTTTGATTTAATTTGATGAATGATAATAGATTTCTAGTCGAGTTTACTTATTCTAAAATTTATACATCTTTGTTGTGGTTCTGTACTTCTGTACCTTGTAGATCACATTTGTTTGTTCGTATTTTGGTTTTTTAGAAAATGAATTTTGTTGTTCAAAAGAAACTGAAAGCCCGTAGAATAAGGAGATTCTAAAGTAGTGACTTCCAACAACGCTAGCTCCAACCTAAGCAAACAAAACTTCCATCAACGAGAATTGCAATGCATAATGAAACACTAGCACTCTCTTTCCCACAAGAATCCCGACACTTGACTTTGCATGCCATTCAATAAACATTCAAATTGAAGCACCTTGCTTTCATAACCATTCATGTGCAAAAAGGTTAGTGTTGTGATCCTTGTGAGTCATGAGGCATCTGACAAAGAGGCAATATGTTTGTCCTTGTGGGAAGTTTTAAGAGGGAAACTATGACATCATGCGAATAAAAGCTTGCACTTATATATTAGATGAAACTGCAGTTAACCTCTGGGTCATCACAAATTTCATTTTTAAAGTAGCACCCACCTGACACATTTATCACTGTATCGCCTATGGTTTTACCGTTTTAGGCAATGTCACAAGTCCCTAAATCCAAACCAACCCTCTGTGGTTATAAACTAGTAAGCTCTATATAACTAAATTTGCTATCAGTAGTAGTAGTTTTAAGTAGTAACCAATTTACCACCAGGATTAAACTAGACAAATATTTATTCCATAGCACACCTAATAACTCAATCCATACCAATAACCTTCAAGCCAACTTGTTAATATAATCGTGATTTAAACTATTTTCAATGAGATTGACGAATTTTTATAACTAGATTTACATATGGTTTAACCTAGTTCATATACGGTGATAGTACTTATATATCCTTATACATTAATGAATTTGTATAGTATTGAGAAAGAGAATTTCAGTTCAAATCGTCAATACGAATAGCAATGAAGCTTGGATAAGTTCCCTAATTAATTTGCATTCTACAACAAATGGTTCGTTTGATCTGCGGAACTTGTCCAGTTGTTCCCCGTAATCGTGATTAATTAGAACTAAATTTGATCGAAATATAACAAAAAATATTGTGTAATTATAAGAACTTCAACTAGATAATTCATACAGAGTCCCTCAATTACATAGAAGTTACCGTCACGGATAGCTTAGATCATTAAGAATTTTACCTCAGCGCGAGAATGGAGCATACTACGAACATCCGATCGAACACTGTCTTTGACGTCCTGAAAAGCACTGTGGTGCCATTGGGGATGGCCTGGATCTCTTCTGTAAGCTTGAGGCGGCGCTGATTCTGAATTTTTTAGTAATAGAATTACAAAAACACATAAAATGCTACGAATCGACGCCATTTTTGAACATCAAAGCTTTCTTAAGCCCTAATTTTCTTTCTTATTCATGTAAGAACTTCTTTCTCGGTCGGCGAGGAATTTGCTCTTTTGCCCGTCGCCAGGATTTGCGTTTTACTGGTGAAGACTGACTAATGAATGCAGTGCGGAAACGACTATATGATTCATGATTGTATTCTATTTCGTTTGATTTAATTTTGGGTTAATTATTTATTTTATATTCAATAAAAATATAATTATTTTACTATTCATGTAAAAGTCATTTTTTATAGTAATTTATTATTATACTAATCTATAACCCATGTATTACATGGATTAATTCAAACACTATATTTTAAACTTATATTGTACTTACAATAAATAATTAATTTTTTTCTTATTATATAGTTATAATTATCATTAGTTATAATAAAAATGTGAAATTGATATAAGAATATATAAAAATCAATCAAAGCATTACCTTTTATAAATTTATAAATGGAAAAAAGTATTTAAATACTTTTTTATTTATTATTAGTAAATTTATAATTGTAATTATGAAAAAGAGACGAAAAAACAAAATTTTAGAAGAATATGAGAGTGACATGTGACAGAATATGTTCTACTTTATTATAAATATAGATTAGGCGGTATGAAGCCATGAAGTATGAACATGAAACCTACACACAATAATACACTTTTCATGACATTTTTCCAACATTGAATTCGACTTCGTTGCAACAATGTTTGCTCCTTCACTTTATTAGTGTCGTTACTGGTTATATCACATTCAATTAGAAAACTTATATCGAATAAGTTGCAATGTGCATGCTATATAAATTTGTTCTTTTTTGAAATGAGGTTAATGGTATAAATTCATAAATCAAAAAAGTATGAAAATTTGTTGCAAAAATAAAAATAACACTTTAATTTTTAGGGTAAATTACAAATTTCGTCCCTATGGTTTATTAAAAATTATGGATTGAATCCTTTAACTTTAAAAATTACACTGACGGTCCTTATGATTGAAGTTTTGTTACGGATATGATCTTTTAGACATTTAAAATGACCAATTTGCCCTTACTTGTTTAATAATTATTATTAGTGTTGTTTTAATTGATATTATTATTATATACCATCAAAACTATCCAGATTGTATATGTTGAATCCGTAATGAACTTTCGTCATTCGGAGACATGGAGAGCCTAGTGGTTCGAAACGTAATGTCGTAAGTACATATTATGCAATTTCCCATTTCTATTCGGTTGTTAATGGGTCAACGACTTAACGTTACTATTTTTACGGTTAAATTCCTATTAAGCTGGTGTAAAATCCAAATTATAGTTTTGAACGAGGTAAAAATATTTAGGAGATTAAAGCGCTAGTAAAAAAATTAAGTTAATTAATCGTTTAAATGAAAAAAATTCATTTTTTTTCCAGTATTAACCTTAGAATATTTTGATCACCCACGTGAGCTTATTGTTTCGGTAAGTGGTGAGTTGAATATGGCAAATTGGTTTCCATTACATTTCGAACCAACTAACGCAAGTATGGACCTTTGAAAGGACCGATGATCTATGGTATGGGGGCGAGAAATTCAAGTATGAATTTAGACTGAAGTCTTCTTTCGGGGATCCCATGGTTGCGTTTACGGCTCGTGTGCGCATGCCATCGAAGTTTACGTTAGGCCGGCCTGTTGGGTCACTTGTTGAAATCAATATCGACGACTTATGACGACGAAGACGGAGGCAGCAATGATGATCGATAATTCAATATGTGATACTCAATCCGAATAAAACTAAAAAGTAGTAAATAGGTGAGCAGGCTTTTTAATTGTTTTTTATTTTCTTGTTTTTCCACTCTTATATTTTACAAAAGTATGTTATCACATAGTTTTTTGGGAAAAAAAACCATCAACTTTTCTCATTTTTATGATTGAGTTACTAACTTCTTTTTCCCGACAGTTTAAATCCTATTTAAATTCTTTTTTTCAAGTATATATTTTTTACAGTAGACAAGTCGATAACTTAAAACGACTTCATTGTTAAAGATTAAGAATTTGGGAACCCAATGTTCAAATCTTGGTCATGGGAAACACAACAATAATAAAATAAGAACCTTTATATACTCATACGGATAACTTACTACATGTGTGAACTGTTTTGGACAACATCAACGACTTCTTCATTACTCAAGTTCCAATAAACCATCGAAAGTAAGTATAAGAAAAGAATCACACAGTCAAATCAGATGAGAAATGATAAATAGACTAGCAGACATGAATGGCATGATCATCACACAGTTTAGAAAGTCTGATTATTTGTGCAGTTGGTTCCATTTTATATCGTGTTTGCTTCGTATAAATATCCCCAATGGACCTAGAAACCTTAAAAAAAAAAAAACTACACAAGTCGAGCAACTTTTTTGCTAGTATTCGACTTCTTACACACTTGGATATATATAGAGCACACTAAATCGAGTAAAAACGCGTGGAAATATCGAATGGAGATCGTGTGACACCTAAATAAATGCGTTTGACTCTCCAAACTATATGTTTCAATACGACGATATGAGGATCATATGGGTGTAAATCTTTCATCACGCGCCTAATAGTATGGATGGCATTATGTTCTTTTGACAAATGAATAGAAATCATGCCTTCGGAATTGCCAGCTTTGTGACCAAGCACAACACGAGCATCTCCAAGAATGGCGGTGAAAAGATTTTAGCGATAAACAACCCTAACCAAGCAACAAGATCCAGAGATTGCAGTCTAGGTCAAGTGTTCCACAATTGAGATACTAGAGTTGTGAACTCATTCTAAGTTTCATGAATCACCTTTTTGGTCATTTCGGATGTCACATTTTCAGCTGAAATCACTACATAAAGCCATAAACGCTAAACCTAAGAATGTACACCGGCATAATAGTCCTTTATTTTGATACTCACGTAATAAAAACCGATGCCAAAAACCAAATGTGGTACCATATGTTTGAACTTTGATTAAAATACTAAATACACCAAGATCGTAAAAAAGTCGATACAACGTGGTAGTGACAAGATAAATGAGATTATAATATTCATTCACGTGTTAAAAGTTTGAAAAATTATAAATTAATATATTACCGTATATAAAAACACATAATTAAATCGTATATAATTATTTCAAATATTTAAATTTATAAACCGTTATACTTTTGTTGGTAACATATAATCAAACTTAAATCAAATAAACTATTAATATATAAAATAAAATTTATTATGTATTCTCGATAGATATATCGTAATATCAAGAAGTTTACTTTATCAATATCTCGTTTTAAATATCAAGTAAATATTTATTTAATCAATATCTCATTCTAAATATAAATATATTAAGTCAAGAGATGCTATATATTCCATTTAAATATTAATTAAAGACAATTATTTATAGAATGCCACATTTTAAATATTAATTAAATATCAAAAGGCTTATTTTAATAATCAATATCTCATTTTTAAATATTAGCTTTATTTTAAATATTGATTACATATCAAAAGTTAAATAATAAATTTTTATTATTAAATATCAAGAGGCTAACTCTAGTAATATCTCATTTTAAATATTAACTAATAATTCAATTTAATAATAACTTAATTCAAATATTAACTCATGTAATCCATGGGTAAATAAGCTAGTTTAAATATTAAATAAAGACAATTATTTAAAGAATGCCAAGTTAAGGGTTCATCCTAATAATGTCTTATTTTAAATATAGATTACATATCAAAAGAACTTTATTTACTAAACTTCTACATTTAAATTTAAATTTTTACATTTGAATTTAACTATGATCATTAAGGATAATAATGACACATATTTATTTTAGGTAAATATTAATTCATTAATGAAAAAATTAAAATCAAAATTTAATGTAATTAAGTAATGTAGTAAATTTGGAAAATGAATTAAAAAAATGGCATAGATATAATTATTGATTTTAATTAAGGGTATAAGAGACATTTCATAAATAATTATGAGTTGTCATTAATCTGGACCATTGATTTCTTTCCATCCAATGGTCCAGAAACTCAAAGTGGTTTTCTTATTATATATAGTATAGATAGAAATCATGCCTTCGGAATTGCCAACTTTATGACCAAGCACAACACGAGCATCCCCAAGATTAGCGATAAAAGATTTTAGCGATAAACAACCCTAACCAAGCAACAGCAGTGTAGGTAGGTCAAGTGTTCCACAATTGAGATACAAGAGTTGTGAACTCATCCTCAGTTTCATGAAACACCTTTTTGGTCATTTCGGATGTCACATTTTCAGCTAAAATCACTGCATAAAACCATAAACGCTAAACCTAAGAATGTACACCGGCATAATAGTGACGAGATGAATGTGATTATAACATTCATTCACGTGTTAAAAAGTTTGAAAAATTATAAATTAATATATTACAATATATTAAAACACATAATTAAATCATATATAATTATTTCAAATATTTAAGTTTATAAACTGTGATACTTTTATTTGTAATATATAATCAAGCTTAAATCAAATAAACTATTAATATATAAAACAAATTTATTATGTATATATCGATATGTATTATAGTATGATATCAAGAAGTCTACTTTTATCAATATCTCGTTTCATAGGTTTGTTTGTTTGATGGGTTTTAACATAACGAATGTGTTTGTGTTTCATTGATATTGTTTGTTTAATAAATGATTGCCAAATATTTAGAAATGATTACAAAAAAACTCAAACACATTCACACTCATGGGTTTTTTCTTTTCTCTTATTCTTTCTTTTATTTCTTTCAAACCCATAATCATATACATATCCATTTCTAAACCCTTCTAACAAACCAAACGCCCCCTAAATATCAAGTATATATTTATTTAAGCAATATCTCATCCTAAATATTATTATATTAAATAAAGAGATACTATTCAGTTTAATTATTAATTAAAGACAATTATTTAAAGAATGCCACATTTTAAAAATTAGTTAAGTGTTCATTTTAATAATGTCTTATTTTAAATATTAATTACATGTCAAAGTTAAAATTTTAAATAAACTTATTAAATATTTATCAAGAGGCTTATTCTGTCTCATTTTATATATTAATTAATAAATCAATTTAATGATTACTATATATTACCATTAATTAAATTATTAATTAACGGTTCATTTTAGTAATATAAACTAATGCTACACTAATTAAGACCAAACTAATGTTCCCACGCCACGTAGTTCTCTCCCCCAACGAATTTTTCAATGAATTCAACACATTACACATGCTTGTTCCTCTATCTATCCGCCATTCTCTCTGTTAATTACATATTTTCTGAAAGTGGCTGAAAATAGGAAATTAAAAATTGCATATTTTGATTAAGGGATCTTGTTAAAAAGTGGAAAATTCAAGTGTGTTTTTGAGGTCTCAAATAGATAGAGATCTTGTGTAAGAAATGTGTGGTATGTATATATGTTCGAAAGTTCGATGAATTTGTGTTGGGCTTGTTGGAAGTCAATTTTCAAGCGTGATCGACGTAAAGAAACTAGTGTTGGTGGTAGCGATTTCCGAAGAGATGGGTTGTTGTGGTTTCACGATATCGGGAAACATGGATACGGGGAGTATTCGATGGCAGTGATCCAAGGAAACCAAGTGCTCGAAGATCAGAGCCAAATCGAGTCTGGTCCGTTTGGGACATTTGTTGGAGTTTACGATGGTCATGGAGGTCCAGACGTTGCACGATACGTCTGTGACAATCTGTTCAAACATTTTCAAGGTTCGTTATGGATACAATAATCGATTTCGTACCCGTTGATTATTTGTTTTAGTTTATATAGTCTACTATATATACATATTTGGTTATACAACACATGATCTAAAATCATTGAATAACCATGAAAATGTCTTCAATTCGTATCGGTTAAAGATCATACATGTATGAGATCAATTATATGATCTTCCTACGGAACAGATTCATACAATTTGATATAATTTTTTATCCCGATTTAACCATCGGTCTAAACTTGAGATCGGTCTGCATTTTGAAAGTGATAAATGCAACTTTAAATCAAATAATGAAATGATCAAAGCTAGGGAAAAGGCTGAACACGCGTCATTTAATCTTACTTTTAAATCTATACCTACAAGCCCTAAAGATAGGCTGTAAGTTTACAATTATGAATTATCATTAGGGTTAAGTACGATTTGTCTCGTTTAATTAGGTTACTCTACTTTTTTTCCATCATTCATAAGTCATTATATTTTCGGAACTCTTGGCATAATTTTGTTCATTATCATAATAAGTTTGTTGCTAAAAATGTCACACAAATTTAAAATGAGGGAAAAAATGTCATGAAAAATCTATAGTTTTAAAAGTATGATGACCTAATGGATATAAAAAGCGAGAGAAATGAATACGTACATAGTTTTTTGTGAAATAAAATATAAGCATTTATTAAATAAGTGCGATTTTATATCTCAATTACTAATCATACACCCCCTTCTTAACGTGGGAGGATATTAACTTTTAATTATTAGGTTTCACGTCATTAACAAAAATCATGTGAGTAAAGGGGTGTGTGATTAGTAATAATTAATGAGAAGGGGGTGTGCGTATGGCAATGCCCTTAAATAATTAGTTTTCTAAACCAAAATTTTGCAATCACAAGTTTTTAATAACGAGTTTAAACGCACGTTCAAATACCCTGATTAAGAACTTTGGCATCGGTTTTTATTATGTGAGTTTCAAAAACAAAAGAAAGCATTCTTATGCCACTGTTCTTAGGTTTGGTGTTTATGCAGCAAATTCAGCCGAAAGTGTAACCACCGACACGATAAAAAAGGCCTTTCTTCAAACCGAGAATGGGTTCACCGCTCTTGTATCTCAGTTGTGGAACACTCAACCTAGCATTGCGACCTCCGGATCTTGTTGCTTGGTTGGGGTTGTTTATCACCAAACTCTTTTCGTGGCTAATCTTGGAGATGCTCGTGTTGTGCTTGGTCGCAAAGTTGACAATTCCGGAGGTATGATCGCTATTCAGTTGTCAAAGGAACATAATGCCAACAATGATTACATTCGCCGCGAGCTAAGAGAATTACACCCACATGATCCTCAAATTGTTGTAATGAAGCATGGAGTTTGGCGAGTCAAAGGCATTATTCAGGTGTTATATTGTCTCCATTCGATATTTACAAGCCTTTTACTCGATTTATGGTGTTATATATATATACATACATACATACATACATATAGGGGTGAGTTCAATGGAAAACCTATATGCATCGGAAAAACCCGGGAACCACTTTATAGCCATTGGATCAAATGATGCGTCACGCAGCAAGTCGATGCATCACACGGGAATTGTGATGCATTTGTGGTGGTGCATGTAGGTTTTCCAAGGTTTTCCGATGCATGTTGGTTTTCCATTGAACCACTATATATATATATATATATATATGTGTGTGTGTGTGTGTGTGTGTGTGTGTGTGTGTGTGTGTGTGTGCGCGCGCGCGCGCGCGCTCGCGCGTGTGTGTATGTATGTATGTATGAAGTCGAATACCGAGGGAAAAGTTTTTGGATTTGAGTACTTGTATCTTTTTTCAGGTTTCAAGGTCCATTGGGGATGTTTATATGAAGCAAGCACGATATAATAAGGAACCAATTGCACCAAAATTTCGACTTTCTGAACCAATAGTCATGCCGATCTTGTCTGCTAGCCCATCTATCATTTCTCATCCGATTCAACCGTGTGATTCTTTTCTTATATTTGCTTCGGATGGTTTATGGGAACACATGAGTAATGAAGAAGCCATTGATATAGTCCAAAATAGTCCACGCGCAGTAAGTTTTTTTTTTTGCTTTCTTCTACCGTTTTTATGCTTTCTCTTGTTAAATTATGCTTGTTTCGCTATTTTTTGGGTAACCATGGTAATCGACTTTGGGTCAACCAATCCATAAGATCTAAATGCACCGCCACGCAGATCTAAATCGTGTAAAACTCTCACAAAGGAAGACTGGTGTGACCATACAAAGGTTGTTATTTTGTTATCTTTGTTTTTCCCATAGCCAAGATTTAAACATTACATTATCAGCTTCTAAATCTCTAATTTAGTAACGATAACTATATTAACAACCCTCGATTGTTTTTCTTGATTTTTTTTCCTAAAAGGCTAAACACACACACCATCTAAATCCTACTCACCAAAGGGCCTTTGGCCTGGCGGTAAGATGATGAAGTTATAAGCGAGAGGTCATGGGTTCGATCCCCGTCGGAGGCAAGTTGAAATTTAGGTGGAGTAAGTTAGTCTGGTGGTAGAAGAAGTAGTTTAGGAGTAAAAGTAGGATAGTTTGCCGTTCAAAAAAAAATCTAAATCCTACTCCTAAATCTACATATTATGTCCACTATGAGACTCAAACTTATAACCGGGAATCCAGGTTAACTTCTTGGTGCCGCTATGATACAAGTTCTTTGGTTTTTTTCTCGATTATTTTGGTTTAATTTTGCTTTTCATCGGCTAGTTTCATTTAGAACATCCTTATATCACGTGGCACATTAGACATTTCATTTATAGTCACTTGATTTTATCGAACTACGTGTGAGATCAATCGTTGTTTCTTTGTCTCGAGACAGAAGACATGAAAGTCTCTAAAACAATTTGTGATAATGAGTTATTTCTCTTGCAGGGAATTGCCAAGAGGCTAGTTAAGGCTGCTCTACACATAGCAGCACAAAAACGAGAAATGCGGTACTCAGATCTCTGTAGAATCGATAAATGTGTCCGTCGACATTTCCACGATGACATAACCGTAATTGTATTGTTCTTGAACTACGATCTTATATCTAGAGGTTCAACCGATGGCCCTCGTGTCTCCATCCGAAGCGCGTTAGATCATTAGTTTCAGTAATAAAAAATCGTAAATTTGAATCCCATTAGACTTTGAGAAATATATATTTGGTGATTCAGGAACAATTTTATGATTGATTATAAGTTTAAATGTTGATATCGAGTCTAAGTAAGACTAAGAAGTCCTTTCTTATCACAATGTTATAATTATATTTTTCGAATTCTGATTGATGATTTGCAGCATTTTCTTCGCTTCTCTGGTATCTAAAAGTTTTATTCTATCCATTAAAAGTTGTACATTAAAACTTGTGAAAACCGCATTGCACCACCACAAATGCATCAAATTCCCCGCGTGATGCATCAAAATCCCGCGTGATGCATCAAATTTCACGCGTGATGCATCACTTTATTTACGATCATGCCACCGTGTTTTTCATGAAATTCACCAAATCGGACGATTTGCGTAGGTTTCCATAGTTTTCAGGTGCATAGTGGTTTTCCATTGAACCCACCCCATTTATGTAGATATTAAATGTTGACTTTTATTTATGTAGTCATGGTAGTTTACTAGTTTGTGCACCTTAAAATGGCAAGTAACTAGAGAATTAAAAATTGTTATTTCATAAAAAAAAAATGTAATTGAGATTTTATAAAGATGTTACAACTATTTGGAATAATTCAAGTAGAATTGTAGAATTGTTGTAGAGAGAAGGGGTTTTTATAATATTTGAAATTTTATTTAGACACTAGTTATTAACCCACGTAAATACGTGGATATTTTATAAGTAATTATTTAATAAAAATCTAAACGAACATAAATTACATATAAAAATTTTTATCTTTTTTCTTAAAAAAATACGAAAATGATATTATCTTTTGCTATTATGGATAATTAACATTTTCTATTTATAAATATGTATGAATAGTATTCATCTTTTAAAACTTTTTATTTTTATATTTCTATGTATAAATAAAAGTTTAAAAATTTATTTTTACATAAAACACAATTAAAAACTTTTATAATTAAAAATATTATAAGCCATTTTATTACAAATATTGCATTATTTTTACTTTTTAAAAATGAATAGTTTGCTAAAATTAGGAGTTAAATTGGAAAGTTAATTAAATCTTTTAAAAAGATTGTTTTTTATTGATAGGAGTTAAATTAGGTAGTACTTAATTACATTTATACCTAAAATTTAAGTATAAATTAGATATAAGACTATATATGGAAAATTGGCGGGAAAACAAAATTTTGGTTAAGCAAAAAAGTGACACGTGGCAGTAAACATTTTCTTTTATTAATATACTAGGTTATTACCCATGTATTACATGGGTTAATTTTAGAAATTGATATTTATATATATGTATAATATAATAATTATATAAATAATAAAGTCTGCTTAATTTTAGTTAGTTAGTTATTAAATTAATCCATATTAGATTTACATAGATTTGATTTGCTTTAAAAGTTAAAAATAAATTCAGTATATGACGTGGCAAAAGGAGAGAGCGACACGTGGCAAATTAATGAGAGCATGTCATGTGGCATTTAGTTACTCTTTTAATAGTATAGATAGATAGATTATATATTACACCTTTATACATTACCAACCAATGAAATCACTATTCATAAGTGGGTTTTGCTAATTTGTTCCTCACACATCAACAAAAGAATATAATTTATAAATGAGTTTTGCTAAAATGTGCTAGAGATGAATTTCTAAGTATTAATTATATTTTATTGTGCTAAAATGCACTAGAAGAAACTTTTGCTAAACACTATTTAGTGGTAGGGTTTGCTAAAGTGTGCTTATATATATTTTATTATTATGTATATGTAACTTATATAATGAGAATGTTTCATGTTCTTATATTTTTTGATTTAAATTTAATATAATTAAATATTAATTAATTCTTAGACACTTTGAAAATAAGATTTATTTTGGTTATAATAATTTTTGTGTTTTATAATGTCTTATTTCGGTATCTTTGTGATTACTTAAAAAATCAACTTTGTTTTATATTCATTTTAACATAAAGTTTGATTAATTCTAATTAGTTTGTAATGTTTAGTTTATTAAATATTTTTTATATTAATATTGACTACACCAATAAAAAAATTTAAGAAAATGTTTTGTTTTACCATAATATTAGTTTGTTGTCATTTTCGAGTATATATCATAAGTTTTGTTTATTGTAATAACTACGATAAATGATAAACGTGTGTTTTGTAGCCAATGTCATGTGCTTATATATATATATATATATATATATATATATATATATATATATATATATATATATATATAGAGAGAGAGAGAGAGAGAGAGAGAGGTTGGTGATTAGTTTTTTCTCCAACCTATTCAATTTATTTTTTAATTTTAATTAGTATAATTTTAATAGATTTTTTTATGTTAAATTTTAATTATTAATTAATTTATAAATAAAGTATGATTTTAATCATTTGAACTGTATCTATTAAAGTACAAAAAATACATAGTTATACATCCGTCGCAACACGCGGACACCACATGACTTGTTAAGAACATGATTTAAAAAGAAAAATCCAGGGAGGCTTCTCCAAATCTGCAATTTAACACATTAAATAATTTCAAACGCCATCTAACTATAGGACAAATAGAATTTAAGGAATATATTTTATAGCAATTTATGTACACAAAGTTGATATTTTTTTTCCCGATTAAGTGTCCTAATATTTTTTTTTTTCAATTAGGTCTCCTGAAGTTGATATTTTTTTTTGATCAAGTCCTCCAACGAACTAAATTTTACGAATTTGGTATGTAGAAGGTTGCAAGTGGGTACCGTACTTAAATGACACACACATAAATCCACATAGCAAAATTTGTTTGAGTGGCTAACATGTGACATAAATTATGTTTTTAAATATTAAAAGTTAAAAAATAATAAAAATAACAATGATTATAAATATAAGTAAATTTAACATAAAAACCAAAAAAATAAAAAAACTTTCAGCGTCCATCTGACCTTTCATGCTTCACATCCTTCCAGGGCCGTTCCTATCATTTTTGGGGCCCGGGGCGAAAACTTAAAGTGGGCCCTCTTTTTTACTCTTTATGTATACATAATAAGAAAAACCGTAAAGAAAACTTACAATTTGATGATGGTGACCTCGTTGTTAATCTCAAATCTTTAAAACATCAAAACCTGTCATTGAAAACAAAATTCATAAAAATTTACCCCTTCGAGCATTTTTAGATGCAAAATCATTAATAAGTGTATCAAGATCGATATTATCCAACATATCTTTCTCAATACATAACATGGCCAAACCATTCAACCTTTCTTGTGACATTGTTGATCTCAAATAATTTTTTAATAATTTCAATTTTGAAAAGCTTCTTTCTGCCGAAGCTACCGTGACAGGAGTAGTTAATAATATGCGGTATGCAATACAAGTATTTGGATAACAATCCGCACGTTTAACAAACTCTAAATTTTCAACCGCCGACATCAAGGTGTTTGGCAAAGTAATTTGTAAAACTTTTAGTTCCGAGAAAAAATCATTTAGATCCACATCGGACACATTGTTATGAGAAAATGTATTTGTAAAATTAATACAATGTTTTCTTAATTCAACATCATCCAAAGACTTCAACTTCTTTGAGTCATATAAAAATCCAAATATACTTTCAAATGTTTTTAGTTGATCAAATCTATTATGCAATGCTCTAATTGCTATGTCCACAACAACCAAAAAATATTCAACTCTAAAAGACTCTTCTTGCGATTGGATCCGATCTTCATTATTAGTTTCATCAAATTGTTTCTTTCTAATAACATGACGTCGCACTGAAAATGTAGGTTCCACATTCATATCACAAGCAATTGTTTTAGCAATATTCATACTAGAAGCAAACCCTTCATTTCTATAATTTTCAAAAAACTTTATTGTACTCCCTATGTGATTAATACACTCATCAATGCATATAACTTTAGATTGTAATTTTTTACTCACCATATTAATAGCAAATAAAATATCATACCAAATAATCATACCAAGTAAAAATTCAAAGTTATTTAAAGCATTAAGTAAACTTTCTGCTTCACTATTTGATTTTGCATATTCACATGATTTACATAGTTCTTTCAAAGCTAACTTTATTTGAGGGAGTTGAAATCTTATAGCTTTCACACTATTAATTCTACTCTCCCAACGAGTATTAGATAGAGATTTCACACTTAATTGTAAAACATTGTCAATCAATATTTTCCATCTTTTGGGTGAACTAGAAAATAAAACATATATGCGTTGAATAATTCCAAAAAATGAAATAGCTTTAACACAAGAATGTGCCATGTCACTAAGAGTAAGATTTAGGCTATGACAAGCACATGGCATATATAAAGCTTTCGGATTTATATCAAGCAAACGTTTTTGAACACCTTGATGTTTTCCTTTCATATTAGAACCATTATCATAACCTTGACCTCTTATATCATCAACATCTAAATCTAGCAAATTAAGTGCATTTAAAGTTTCTTTGAAAAGTCCTAAACCCGAAGTATCATCTACCTTTAAAAATCCTAAAAAGAATTCTTCAATATTTAATTTGGTATTTGACATGTTCACACACCGTATAATCAGAGTCATTTGTTCTTGATGACTCACATCCGGAGTACAATCAAGAATTATAGAAAAATATTTTGCATCTTTAATAATCTTAACTATGGAAACTTTTAAAGTATCGGCTAAAAGAGATATCAATTCATTTTGTATTTTATGACCAAGATAATGATGATGAATTTCATTATCTTTAATACGTCTAACATGATCTTGCATTGTAGCATCAAATTCTACCATCATCTCAATTAATCCCAAGAAATTGCCATTGTTATTTTGATAAAGTTTTTCATTAGACCCTCGAAAAGGTAAGTTGTATTTAGATAAATACTTAACTGCTGCAATTATTCTTTTTAAAACTTGTCTCCAACGTTCTTTTTCTTTTAAAATTTTGTGTTGCAAGTCTTTATCGATTGTTTGCTTTTTATCTAATCTTAGTTTTAGTTCGTTCCAAGAATTCATACACATTAAATGTTCAAAACCATTTTCATGTTCTTTAAGTCGCTCACTAAGATGTTTCCAATTATTAAATCCTTCATTTGATAAAGAACCTTTTTGATAAGAATGCTTAAATAGTTTACAACAAAAACAATACACCTTATCTACATGTTTTGAGTAAACTAACCATTTTCGATCACTTGTTTCTCCATTGCTCAATCTTCTAGTATAGTAATTGTAAGAAAAATGCCTAGACAATTTATCCTTTGGAAAAACAAGATTTAGTTCTCTTACAGGTCCTTTTTCAACTAAAATATCCCTTAACTTGTTATCTAAACTATCCCATAATCTAGGATCATAAATATCTTTTATGTTGTCACTTTTATTCAAATAACTAACATTTTCATCCAAATTAGAATCATTTTCATTCAAATTAGCATTGTTCTCATCTAAGTTAACTCCATTCTCATTCAAATTAGCATTGTTCTCATCTAAGTTAACTTCATTCTCATTCAAATTAGCATTGTTCTCATCTAAGTTAACTTTATTCTCATTCAAATTAGCATTGTTCTCATCTAAGTTAACTTCATTCTCATTCAAGTTGACTTCATTCTCATTCAAATTAGCATTCAAGTTGACTTCATTTTCATTCAAATTAACATCATTTGCATCACATTCATTTTCATTCAAGTTGACTTCATTCTCATTTAGATTAGAAACATTCTCATTCACATTTCCATTCAAATTAGCATCATTAACTTCATTTTCATTCACATTAGAAGAACTAGTTTTAAGAAATTTACAAATAGCCCCTTTTTGAGATTGTATAAAGTTTTCATTCTCTTTTCTCTTTTTTCTTTTTTGACTTCCGGATAAATATTTTTTGGGTAACATTATATAAAAACTAAAGAACAAAAGATTGTAATCAAACAACTACAACTTAGCAATTAGCAAAGAATTCTTGACAACTAGACAAGTAATACTTAGCAATTAGCAATTAGCAATTAGCAAAGTGCAATCAAAATTCAAACATCTAAAAAAGTGTTCAAAGGAAAGAAAACACCTTAAGTCGAACTTGGAATCAAATGAAAACACTTGTGATCAACTGCTCTTTGCCGTTTGAAAAACACCTTAATCTGATACAATTAACCCAAAAAAGAAAAATAAGTGCACCAAAATCAAAAGATGGAACTAAATCAAAATAATTCAATAGCAGAATACAATTACATATTAAATCAAATGAAGCAATACCTTTAACCTTTGTCTAAATTCTGAATTTCTGATCGTTTCTTCACTTCTTGAGTTTCTCGGCTTGAGGACTTCTCTAATCTCTTTCACACTTTCATGGAATCACAATAATAGACTAATAGTTCACAATCACAATAGTCAATAGACTAATTTCCAGATTTCCAAACTCAAAGTCCCAACTCCCAAACCTGAATTTGAGGATTGAGGATGAGAATTGAGAAATAGTTGCTGTCGATGGAGATTATCAAAATTAAGAATTGCTGAACAATCAACCAATCAGTGGGACAGTGGCGACAAAAATCACAGAACAAAAATCACAGAAGAATCAAACTATCAGTTGCGATTTGCGAATTATTCACGGAATCAAACAACGAGTAGAGTCGAGGATTGAGATGGAAGCATGGAACGGCGACAGTCGATAGAAATCACAGAATTTAGAAATTAGGAATACCGAATACCTTTGGAATTGGAATCGTAATCGACGCCTAATCATGAGAACCCGTTGATTTCTCATCAATCAAGGAAAGTCTCCTCGATTTTCGGTTTCTTATTAGCCGACTTGCCCGTTTGCCGTTTGCCTCTTCCGCGTGACCGCGTCTCCGCCCTTCCAGTTCCCGATTTCTCATTCTCCGCGTATGATATGCAGCGAAGCCGGTTCCTAATCTAATCATCCAAACGAATTGGGCCTAGGTAGTTGGTACAAGCAAAATTAAATTTGGGCCCCTTTGTTGAGTATGGGCCCTGGGCGGTGGCCCAGCCCTACCAGGCCCAGTGCCGGCCCTGCATCCTTCTTCGTCGACAACTTCACTTCCATTGACGAATTTCTTCTCCGGCGACTTTCCTTCCTCCAATGACACCACCTCTGTCTCCGATGATGACAATGATTCTTCAGCTTCAACTCCTTTGCTCAATCCCAGATGGAAGGAGCCTTTGGCTCAACTCGTTTAACAGAAAAAGCTTAAAAGAGCTTAAGTTCGGCTTGTTATAAAATTAAAGCTCAGACTCTATTGTAGCTTTTGGAGTTTCTTAATGATATCGTTTAACATGTTGAAAAACGCATAAATACTAGAAAATAGTGAGTAATTAAACCAATTGTTCAAACTTCAAACTACCATCCACACCATCTAAATTAAATTTAGAGAGTAATTAAAACAAGTGATACTTCGATCTTTCAATCTTTCATTAGCTTTCAACTTCAATGACTTGTTCTTCAAGCTTCAACCAAGCTTTCTTCAAACTTACAATCTACAACACTTCAACAACCATCATGTTTAACAAACTCCTAATGCAACCATTAAAGAAATAAATACATTAAACAAATGATAAATTGTCAAGAAATATAATATAAGATACAAATTTTGACAAAAAATGTAACATGAAATATCTTATGGACTAAAAATGGATTATAAAATCCAATTTTGACAAAAAAAAATATGAACTCTAAAAACATTTAACAAATTAAATTTTGAATTTAGTGATCGGGTAAAAATTAACATCTCATAAATAGAATTTCATCATCTAAATTGACAAAAAGAGAATTTAAGTTCTTTTTTTCAGAATTCTTTTATGTTTTATGTTACATTTCCAGATAATTTTCCTGTAAGATCCTTCAAACATTGAATCAAATATTATCGTTTAACATAAAATAAGTAAATGCAAATCGATAATAGGGGTGAGCGACGGATATCATTTCCCAAATTCGGTACCGACCGATACCGAATTAATATATTCGGTTCGGTATTCGGTTTTTAAATTAGCTAAAATTCGGTATTCGGTACTCTCGGTTCGGTATTCGATATTTCGATTTTTAAATTAGCTAAATTTCGGTATTCGGAACCGAACCGACACCATATAAAATTATACGGTTCGGTATTCGGTTCTCTCAAAACTAATAATTCGGTTTCGGTATCTTCGGGATTGATACCGGTCCTGTGCCGAGCGCACCCCTAGTCGATAACTCAATGGTAAATAAATAATTAAATACTGCTAATCAATATTACTAAAAACCACCAAAGTGACAGATACCTATACTTCTAACTAAAGTACTAAACTAAAATTCGAAGCCAAGTTTGTAGAAAATGAGAGAGTACGGAGATGCCGTGTAAAAATGTCGAATCGTCGAGTCACACCGAGTCCACGCTCCAGAAAGACCGAACCAAAGAGAAGGGAGAGGCAGAGCCACCGAGTCCACAGCGGAGAAACGTCGAATCGCCGTCGGGGAAGGAGGAGATGAATCACCGAGACGCAGGGGCGGATTTAGTTATTTACGATGGGTGTCACTCGACACCGATAAATTTTCAAAATACTGAGTTACGTATGTATCAAAAACCCGAGTGACACCTAAGATTTTCTTTGAGTGACACCTACGAAAAATTTATAAATTTATAACATGTGTATCTAATTTATATTTTTTGTTTTTATTACTTAAATTCATTAAAATATTACTGAGTTTTAATTAAAATTTTTATAAAAAAAACTCAACGAAATATAAAAACAACAATAATGAATATTAATTAACTTAGCCCAAAAAGACCGAAAGATTTTTAAAATAGCCCAAAAAAATAGTCCATGTCTTTGAAGTTGAAACCACTTTCTCTCTCTCCCTACCAAGTTATAATAATATGTTTTTATCAGTTCTGATTTAGTCATTGTTTATTTGTTAACTTTTTAAGTATAGTATAAAGTATATATGTTTAATTTACTGAAATATTTACTATACTATATTTCAGGCAATTAAGTCAATGGACAAATTAAATGTTAAATGTTTATTTTTTAAGTTTTTTGATCAATTATTAAACTTACTTGTTAATTTTTAACATTTTTTAGGGTAACAGACAAAATTTTGACAAGAGTTCAAAATATAAAGACTCAAAGACAATAATTGTAAAATTTTAATACTTACTATACTTATTGGTTTTAAGTTATAATGGTATTGTATTATGTACTTTTTTAATTAAAAAAATCTTGTTATTTGTTAATTTTGGTTGGCAACCCGTTTCGGTGACCTGATCCATCTTAGAAAATATTTGAATATCTAAGTATTAAACTTACTTTAAAAAAAGTGACACCGATAACGGAAATTTCTGGATCCCCCTGCCGATACGGAGAGATCGAATGGCAGAGAACGAAGCGGTCAAAAGGGAGGGGAATTTGAGAGCGCGGCTAAAATGATTTTGAAGACCTAATTTTAAGAAGGGAAATATTTATAACACGAGATAAATTTTGAGAAAATATTTACATAAAGTACATATAACTTAAAATTAAAACATTTAAATATTATTTTATAAAAAAAATACAAGATATTATTGTTATTTATCCTAACTTTTATTTATTTAGCATTTTCAATACATGAACTGCTTTTTCACCATTCTTCTAAATTTGTGATTTTTTAATTTATATATTTTAATAGGTATATAAATTTAATTTAATTTTACACAGAATATAATGTTTATATATTTATTATAATAAAATTTAATAAAATATGTTTTTAATAATGTTACCATCATATTTACTTTTTACTACTTAATAATGTTTGTATAATTTCCATTTATTTATATTTTATTAAAATCATAAAAATTATATTTTTTTTAAATTTCACATATAGATAAGTATAGATGTAATATAATCTGAATATAAATATAAATTTAATTTAGATTAGATTGGATGTTAAAATATTTTTAATTAGATATATAGATAAGTATTGATGATATGCTAACTGGATTTTAATTTTATTTAAATGTAGCTTAGATTAAAACGATCATAAAATTTAGAAAAATCAAAACAAATGTGTCGAGAGCGACACGTTACAATTTATATCCTCTTTTATTATATATAATATTATAGATACTAATAAATAATACCTATCTAATCACTCTAGAAATTTAATTTTTTTTTTTTTTTTTTTTGTGTTTTTCATAATTACAAATCTATTTTGTTTTACTAATTTATTATTGGGTTTATTATGAAAAAAAAACCACATGTTTTCATGTTTTTTGTGTTTTCGTCCCTTCATGTTATTTTTTTCCATTAAAAACCTCAAGTTATTCTTTTCTTATTGGTTTAGTGAAATTTGGATATTGAAACCCGGTTTTTCAAGTTTTTAAAACCCGGTTCACAAATTATAACCGGGGTCTAACGTCCAAAATTTCACTAAACCAATAAGAAAAGAATAACTTGAGGTTTTTTATGGAAAAAAATAACATGGAGGGACGAAAACGGAAAAAACGTGAAAACATGTTGGTTTTTTCATAATAAACCCTTTATTATTCAGAAAACTGTAATATTTATTTAAAATAATTTCATGTTTAATCCACACAATTCAAGATCTAATGAACACCATGAAGAAGAATTGTAAACAAATGAAGGCCATGAGAATTTAACAAAAATACTCCAACAATCGAAATCGAAAACTATCAAGCTTAAATTTGCTTTAATTGAGTTTTACTATAGCATTCGGCAGCATTATTCATTTCATTATGAACAAACATATACAACACTATGATGTTAGTCATTGTGGTGACATTTATACACGGGAAGCTAGCCTCGTATCACAGTTAGTCCATTGTAGCATCTTTTATTCATTGATAACATTTTTTATTTCTTTGAATCATGTCTTAATAGTGCAAACAACATCATTAGCACCCTATCAAAGGCATTCAAACTTATCATCCATTGTCACATATGTTACATGCATCATGTGTAATCTTGTTTACTCACTAAACATTTGCTTATCCCGTTGCTATTATTCTTTTACAAGCCATGGAAAATACAAGATCAGGCCTTTAACTTAGGGCTACTTATTTCAAGCAGAGAAATTTAGCTCACTTTCAATCCTGCGGTACTAGCCATTTAAATACATTTCCTGGGATTTGGATAGCAGTTTTATTTTACTATGATGAGTAACAACGTAGACATGTTCATTTTAGCACGTGTAGTGTCTGGGTATGTTGTATTATTCTATTAGTTTTATATTAGTGCATGTTTAACCCTGAAGTTTATTTGAAATTACATATCTTTGGATTAATATTACATGATTATAAGGTAGAATGTTACAAGATCACCAAAGTTCTTTTAGATCTAGATGAATCTGTTTCTCATTCATTGAGATCTAGATCCAAATCCAAATCGAGAGAGTTCGAGTCAGTAGATTCCATCAAAGTATGTTCAAATCCACTTGAAATCCATTGTCGTTCGTTCAAATTAAGACCCCGTTAAAAGACTTGATGGTGTGGAAGTTAAAGCAACCATGTTTACTAATTATAATTATGTTCTAATATTCAAATATCATAAAACTAGAAAAGATAAATTAACTTAAAGACTTATTTATAAAAAATAAGATGAAGCCATGAAGGAATAAAAACGCAAAAAAACGTAAAAACATGTTAGTATTTTTCATAATTAACCTATTTATAGAATTATAATTGTAAAACCATCACTTTATTATCAATTTACATCATTAAATAAAGATTAATCAAGTTTGGCTCGGTTTTTCGGTTTAGTTTGAACCCTAGTCAAAATGTTGTAATAAGAATATACTAAAGTAGAATTCTATAATAAATAACTTTGTAAAATAGATACTTTTTAAAAATCGAATAAAAAACATCACCCTAAAAACTCCATGAGCATTACACAAATCTATATATATAAGCTTTCTTTCACAACTCTAAAAACGAAGTAATATTCTTGTCCTCTATACAAAACAATCGCAAAGTGTTCCTTATGGATCACAAAACAATGATACATAGTGTCCGATGACTCCGATCTATAGGAACGTTTTTCGTCGATAACGTTTAACAACAACAAGCAGCAAGGCCCGAAAGCAAAGACTCTGCACAAGACCCGCAAACCGACATGCAAAAAAACCCAACAAACTTCACTCGAGAGACCCTCCCGTTAAGTTGACACAGGCAAAATCCTTTGCAGGATAAAAAAAACGGTCAAAGTGATTTCTGCTTGTGTTCTGTTTCACGATTCCTTTGCGCTATTGTTTTCTCCAACGGCTGTAGAAGCGGAGGTCGTCGTGGCATTGGCGGTACGAGAAGCCTGGAGTTGAACGGCGAATTTCTTCTGCAGTTCTTTTAGCTTATCTAGTATTTCTTGGAACGTTGGTCGGGATTGTGGTTCGCTGAGAAAGAAAACGGAAGTCGTTACTTCATTGAAATCAAACCGACCATTTCCATTCATAAGCTCGTAGTCGATGTTTGTTTTTTTTTTTTTCCTCGTAACTTTGTAAACCATGAAAACGTTTTGTTGATGCATAAAACACGAAATTTTATTTATGTATGAATTTATGACTTAAAACTATCATTCATGAAACCCTTTAAACTGAGTTTGTACTACTACAGGAACATAAACACATGTATTTAACTTTCGTAGGAAACCGAAAACCAATTTAAAATTCACTTTATATCATATGTTTTTTTATTTTTGATTTACACAATTATTATTATTTTTTTAAAATATTTTTTAGTTGATGCATAAACACGAAATTTTATTTGTGTATGAACCCGACAAAGTTTTGTGTAGGAAAACGAGAGTTTATGTACAAATAAAATCTCGTGTTTTGTGCATCATCAACAAAAGACAGTATTCTTATAGAATAACAATAAGGGTGCGTTTGTTTGAACTTAATTGTCTCTTAAATACCTCTAAAGTCTTAATTTCAGATCTTAACTGAAAATAGATTGTTTGTTACATTTCAGACTTAAATGGATTTCAAATCTTAATTCATAATAGACTGTTTGTTACATTTCAGGCTTAAGAGGTTAGAACGTCGGAAAACCACGTCTGAAATTACGTTTTGTGGACTTCCGTCTGAAGTCTGAACTCTTAATTTAAGAGGTTGACGTAAATTAATATTTTTATTTGATTAAAATATTAAAATCAATTTAATTAACTAAAACATTTAAGACCAACACTTAATTTCATACATGCATATTTTAATTTCAGACGTGGTTTTCAGACTTCAGAATTCAGCTCTTAAGTCCACAATTTCATATGTGGTTTTCAGACTTCAGACATTTACCTCTTAAAAATAACGACACAACCTAAATGTTTAAATTGATTAAAAATTAAAAAAAAAATACTAATGAAAAGATAAAATTTAAAAAATGGTTCTTCAGAAGTTGGAACCGAAGAACGACGGTTCTATTCATGGTTTTGGGTTTTTGGCCAAAACCCAAAACCGAATTGGACCAAATTGCTTACGCTCCGTGCTACTGGGCGTATACAGGTCGCATAAAATACTTATAATTACTAGCACAGTTGGATTCATAATGGTTCCAAAAAAGATTGAACACGATACGTACCTGGACCAACAGCTTTCCATAAGAGAAGCCCATTGGGGATCCACATCTTTCGGGATATCTAAACGTTGATTCATGAACCCTACAGCTCCTATTACCTGAAAATATCATATACATTTTGACTTTTGAGGTCAACCAAACAAATTTTCGACTAGGTGTTTGATACGGAAATAATCAGTAAAATAAAGTACGAGATGCTTGATAGCGAATCTAAACTCCAACAAATCCTACAAGATAGACATTTCATAATTGTTTTCTTGAATACGCTCGTAAAGTTCACCTAAAGAAACGCAAAGTTTGACCTTAAAGTCAAACGACACATAACAAAATGGAATTTCGATGAAAACACATACCTGTATTGAGTTGAGACTGTCCCAAGGGATCTTCTCGGTTGTAATCTCCCATAATACCACGCCGTAGCTGTATACATCGGACCTATAAAGTTCAAAATGAATGTTATTATCAAATTTCGAAATTTCATGTGCATTAAATGATCTCAAAAGAATATGAACAACGCTATCAGGCATTGAACTTACTTTTCATCCGCTTGTTCATTCCGAAGAACCTCGGGAGCCATCCACTGAGGCTAAAATCGAAAAGAAAAGAATGTAAACCAAAGGAACTTAGGGCTCGTTTGTTTTTTAAGTGATTAGACGTCTAATGTCTTATTACATCTGCTTAATAAAGAGATGATGTTAAATTTATATTGACCAAATTAGAGATTAGACATTAAATCAAACAAGGCCTTAGTTTTAGTAGAGAAAGAGAGAGCACCGAATTGCTTGAGTTTACACGTTTTTTTTTGTTTTGTTTTTTTGGACACACATGATGACAATACCTAAATAAAGATTGACACCGAAAATTAAGAAAAAAGTTTGAAAACTCGATACAATTTTCATTTGTATCAAACTACTATTTGAGTCAAACGTTACAATTTTAATGAGAAACGCAGTCTAGACTCTATATGTAACGTAAATCAAGAAAGATGTGTGTAAATACCGTTCCCTTTCCCGTCTTTGTTGTAAGATATGTTTCATGCTTGATACGCGAGAGACCAAAGTCCCCAACCTATTCAATTGCAAAAACAAAACATGGTTTTATTCATATTCGTAAAAATCAAGAACAAGAAGTGAGAGCAAAGCAAATAAAATCATAAAACAAACCTTCACGTTCCAATTCTTATCGACAAGAAGATTTGACGACTTTAAATCCCGGTGAATGATAGGCGGGTGACAATGATGAAGGTAATTCATGCCTCGTGCCTATAAGATAACCAATCACATCTTATTTCTCTCGGACATATAAAAGGACTCATAAAACGAAAACGATAAATGGAATAAACAAAACATTTAAAAAAACATAGCTAATGAAATGACACTGTACTTACTATGTCCATGGCCATATGAATACGACGTCTCCAATCTAATCTAGCCGTATTTCGTTGGAGTAACCGGAACAAACTTCCACTACAAAAAGAAAAAAAAAACATAGCTCCATTTAGCTCATATTCTATATGTATAAATGGATGTAGAAAGGCTTGCATACATATACATACACATACATACATACATATATGTATATATGTGTTTGCGTACAGGGGTTGGGTTCCGGTAAGAACTCCTCAATTCTGTGAGAACGTGAGAACCACTTTAACATTTTTGCATTTAATGTATAAAATTATGCATTTGATACTAAAATTTATACATTTGATAAATATATGCATTTGATGTAAATATTTACGCATCTGATGATAAATTTGTCCACTTTATGTACGAATTTGTGCATTTAATTTTCAAATTTGTGCATTTAGTGATTAATTTAATGAATTTAAATTTTATAGGTAATTTTAATGTTAGATTACGATATTTATTAATATTGAATACCAATAATGGTTTTAAGTTATAAATTTAATTTTTAAATTTGTGCATTTGATGTACAAATTTGTGCATTTTGGAGTGGTTCTCACAGAACTGATGGTTCTTACCGGAACCCAACGTTCTATATATATATATATATATATATATATATATATATATATATATATATATATATATATATATATATATATATATATATATATATGTGTGTGTGTGTGTGTGTGTATTATAAATACATGTCGGGTGAAGGGAATTGAGGAACCAACCGGGGAAGGAACTCTGTGACAATGCATAGACGTTGAGGTGAAGTTACGGCGCCCATGAAGAGCAGAATGTTTGGATGCCGAAGTCTTTTCATGAGAGATACCTTCAGTTAAAAAAAGAAATAAATTGCATGAAATTTCAAATATGATCATTTTTTTAACAAACCAATCATTTTCGGTTGAAACTGGATTATGAAAATTTATACAGCTAATTTCTGCACACCCTTGTAAGGCATTGACAAAAAGTTACCTCCTGTCGAAATGATAATATCACATCATCTGAATATTCTTGCCTTGAGAAAACCTTGACAGCAACATCCTGCATACAAAAACATACATCGAATGAGATTAAAATTATTGCATCATAATTCATAAAAGATGTTACATATTTTTCATTGCAACATTTCCATTTTTGGGAAGTTTTCAATGTTTGACTACATATTTGCACATTATGCTTGATACAAGAAACTGGTCACATTAATTTGAGTCATCGGGATTCCTTTACTTAGTCAAAATTGCAATTTCATAGGAATTTATTGCAGAAACTTTATAAATGATCATAGATTTGGAGGGCACTGCCAACTTAAAGAACATATGAAGAACTGCAATGCTAAACTGGACATTTAGGTGGTGTTTGGATTGAATGAATTTAAAATGATGGATTTTAAAATGATAGGTTTTTGAAATGTTTAGGGGTATGGATGGATTATGAAAGGTGGAGAAGTGGAGAATTTAAAATCCTAAATGAGCTAAATCCTTTCTTTTAATATTGTATCGAAACATGATAATGAAGGATTTCTAAATCCAAATCCTAAATGGGTTGTTTAAATCCTTCAAACCAAGTTTTATGCAAGTGTCTAACTACTTGTCAAATACCTAAAACACCCTTTCAATAAAAAGATAGAGGAAATGTGTGGACCAAATCGGTACATATGGGAAAGCAGGTAGGTTTGTCTGTCAGGTCAACAAAGTGACTCGGGTGAAAAAAAGGTTTTGCCAATCAAAACTTAGAAACTTTCCAAAATAAAATGTGTACGATTTTGCATGGGATACAAAAATGGATATTGTTGCAAGTTCATGAGATGGACAAAGTACTAAGTAGGAAGAGATGAAGCACATACCGATCCATACCACATTGCATGGTATACCGTCCCACATGAACCTGTCGAAATATATGTAAAAGTAAAACATCAGAAAAATGCAACACTTGGATATATCATGTTATAGTTACGTAAAGTTAGTAGACTTGCAATTCCGTTTTTTAAAAGGAAATTACAAAATTAAACACATTCGCACAGTCGCACACGAGGTAAAAGATGCCTTAATGAATTTCTGGCTGTGCAATTGTATAAAGAAAAATTTTTATACCCCCTGCAGCCCATGAGATTTATAACATTTGACATGAAGCATAATATTTGGGAAATGTTTAACAATTTTTCAAATGACAAATATACCCTTTCAATGAACTATAAAATAGAAGCACTTTGTGAACCTAAACCAATTTTCCAATGGGCATATGGGTAAATGTAGCTTCACAATTCTTTAGATTCAAAATTTTAAAAGGGAAAGACGAGTTGGGGGTGCTATTTTACCTATGGAAAGGATAAGTTTTTGAACGCTCGAGAAATTTTACCATATCATGAGTCTTACATAGGTAAAACCCGTGAATATAATCAAACACACTAGCATTAAGAGTGAAAAAGAGATCAAAGTACTTTTAAAAGAAATTGTTTTACCTTGTCCAATCTGTTCTCCAATTGTTAAATCTTCCCACAAGATTTCATAATCCAAGCTATCAGTGTCCATGTCCACTTTATTAATGGCGCTACTATTCGTGCTCCCACAACTGCTAGCACTGCTTGTGCTATTAACATTAAACGAAGAAGACCAAGAACCTGAAGCCTCATTCCGATTGGTGTTTTCCCATGGCTGACTTTCTACTTTTGATGAACTTGTTTGTTGACCAGACTCGTTTTCTTGATCATTATGTAACCAATGAAAACCAAAACGACCAGTTTTCGAATCAGATGATCCTCCTTCTCTTTCGTTCCCTTTCCATGGCCATGTGATACCCTTTTTAACAATCCATGCCTCCGCTTTTGACGATAAAATCTTGTGGATTCCCAGCTTGTTTTCGCCCTCATCACCAGAATCAGTTGATGGTTTTCCGGTAAACAACGTCTGAGGAACATCGCCCCTCGGGGTGCTGGCTCCACTCGAATATCCGTCCTCTTTATGATCAGATGCTGCAACATCATGTTCAGAATAATGACTGTCTCCACTACCACCCTCATGATCCATGCCGTTCTCTCCGGTTTTTATTTTCGACTTAACCTTGTTGCTAACTTTCGAAGCCTGTTTTTGCGTTTTCAACAATAAAGATTCATTGTTACATAATGTAATCCATGGGTTTTTGTAATAATCACGTTAACAAAAGCAAATCTAGGCAGAAAGTATTGTTAATGAGAACACTTCTTTCACCATAATTTGAAAAATAACACCTCCATTAGCAGTTCTAAGCTATAGAAACAGACAATTTGTTAGTTTGGTTCGATTTCCCCTCAGTCTCATGAATATTCCAACAACTGTTTAGGCATAAAAGAAGCAACATTTCTATTTTTGGGAAGTTATCAAGTTAAAATAACCTATTTGTTCATCAAAAAAATGTTCTTAAACTTTCTTAACCCTGATATAAGGTATATATTTTCACAAACAAACCATTTTCCTTGTGAAAAGACAAAAAAGCAATAAACTTTATAAGAAAGAGTAACATGGATAACTTGTGAAAATGTAAACTTGAAAAATAAACATCTTGCTTGGTGGGTACTATATTGATGGTTCGTTTGCAATGTGAAACAAATACGGTTCAAAAAGTTAATTACTCCTGTAAAATTTGATGATACTGTTTTGGATCCACATAAGGTACTTCCGTTCAGACATTTGACAAAAAGTAAACCGATTCCTCAGACTGTTTTGAGTAAAATTGTCGCAATTTTCACGAGAGGAAAGGAATTATCAAATGCGAATCCTTAAACTTCTACTAGTTTCCAATTTAGCAAACACAAGCTCGATTACATATAATACAAAAACAACATATCTTAAAATACTAACCAAATTTGAAATCTTTGAGGCAATTGCGGTTTGTAGAGGTTGTTGAGGATCAAGCCCAAGTTTTGCTGAAGCAATCCTCCTTGGTGCACTAATGCTCGCCATCGGTTTTGTTTCTTGATACGGCAAGGTATCACTCGATACACATATAACTCCAATTAACATTCCGTTTTCATCACGAAATGGTGTATTCTTAACAATAACTACTAATCTTTCCCCTCTTTTGTTCCTAATTGGAAACTGCCCAGACCAGCTCTCCCCCCTCACTGTTCGTTGTAGGATAGCATTAGCTAACGGATAATCATTAGGTTCTACTAGAAGCTCAATGCCTGTTCTCCCAAGAGCTTCAGCAGCCGTGTAACCATACAGATCTTCAGCCATACGATTCCTACACAATTTCGTTAAGAAAACATTTTAAAACTATGTCTAGATAACTATTCCATATGTTTTAGGATTAAAAGCGTCTTTGGGTGCACGTTTGTGTGATTATTCATTGAACACATGTGATCAAACATACAATTGAACTGAACCCGTGTGAGAAAATCAACAAACAAGCATCAAATTCTTAAAAAAAAACCTTAACAGATTCATTTGAAATGCTGGACTCACCAATATATAATATGACCGTCGAGATCATGTATATGAACGGCTTGTCCCATCGACTGTAATATATTCAAGTATTGTGTTTCCGTTAGTTTAATGGCTGAAGGACCCGAAACTCCACCACCCTCCCTGGTGACGGCTCCACCACATACAGCAGAGTTGTTACGATTGTTTAACTCGTTGCTATAACTAACATCAATGCTGCGTGTTTCCCTCCTTAATGGCGAAGAATGCCGGAAAGATGCTGAACCCATTTTGAAAGCAGCTACAGCGCCGCCCTCAAACACCCCACCAGCACCACCCATGGCTCTCCGGCGAGGGCGGCGTGGAGATACCGAACTAGACCTTTGCCGGTCAGATTTTTGAAGGTCATCAGAGGTTTTGAGCTTTGACATTTCTTGTTTGAGATGAGCATGACTTTCTTCTAATTCATGGATCTTCTTTAACAGCTCCTCAGTTGGTGGTAATTCATTCTTGTGCTTGTTGTTGTTGTTGTTATCCATTTTTCACACACTTTCACACCAATACACACACTGTGATTTATGAATCAAGAAATTGGGTCTTTAAACTCCCATTTTTTTTCATTTTGGAGAAACCAAAATCAAAAAAGACTAATAAAAAACCGAAAATTTCCAGTCTTTTTCACACACTGATCAAATCAATTTGACAAATAACAAACTGATCATCTTTATCTTTTCACCCCCTTTTTGGAGAGAAGAGGGAATCAAGAAACAAATGAAATTGAAAACCCAATTTGATTTGTACAAAGATAAACACACAAACACCATAAAACAAACTCTATCTCCAGCTTCACACACCTCAACACAAAAACACATTGATTAATCAAACACACTACCCTTCGAACCCTTTGCATAAACTCTTATTTTGCAGAAACCCAATTAAAATAACTAAAGAAACTGAAAACCCATTTGTAATTGCAGAAAACACACACACATACACACAAAAAACACACTACCTGTGAATATATTGAATTGGGTACAAGGGTTATTGTTGTTGGAGTTGATTTGAATGATTTATAAGCTGATTTCTGATAGATCAATGACCTGATTCTTCTAATCTTCTCCTTCCTTCACCTCTCTTTCTTTAGTCTTTACACATAAATACTCATTTCAGAGTCTTTAAAGAGTAAATGGGATTTGGGTATGGAGAATTGATGATGCTGATGATAAGATAAGCTCTCTTGCTGGATCAATTAATTCAATCTTTCTCTCTCTCTCTCTCTCTCTCTCTCTCTCTCTCTCACTCTCTCTCTCTACCCTTCTCTTTCTTTCTCTCACACACACACAAACACACACACATTAAACCTTGAATTTAATCAATCTTTAAGCGTTGAAGTTTGTATATCCTTTGAATAGAATAGATTTATCTTGAAATGAAAGGATCAATGGAAAGATGCTGTGTCTTGAAAGGTCAAGACTCCAGGAACAAACCCCTCAAGTTCTTTCTCTCTCTCGTCTTCCAAAACCTTTTATTTTTTAATCTTTGTAAAAAACTTTGATTTTCTTTCACACTATTTTCGAGTATTGACTGATTTAGTCCCTTTAGTTTTTGCGGTTATCATAATTGGACCTTTACTTGATTTACACTTTTTAATTTTTGTATTTGTTTAGTATCTCTATGATCTATGTATCCAAGAAGTCATTAATTCTGACCATGCCTTCGTCAAACTAGAAGTACACGTTTGGACTTTGTTCTAGATTTGCTTTTATGTGATTCTGAATACTTTGACTTTTAAAATAAATAATTTGGACATAATTTTATATTTTATATAAAAAATTATAGTATATTATTACTATGAGTTAATTTATAAAAAAAATGTAGTGCATTCTCTTAAGGTCTCTACCTATCAGTCCCACGACAAATGTGAAAATGATAAAACACATAACTCATGGTTAAATGACACATACAGTGTTTGAACCTAGAACCTTTACTACGAATTTCATATCATCAACTACGGGTGTTGATGAAAGTCTGAATCCGAGCATCCGAAATGAAAGCCGAAACTATCCGAAGTTTCGGATTCGGATACTAAATTCCGAATTTTCAGATATTCAGATATCCGAAAATCCAAAATAAATTATATATATCTTTATTATTGATTATTTACATAATACTGAGTTTTTATTATTATTCTAATGCATACTTTTTAGTTTTATCTTGATTTTGTAGATTTATCAACTAATAGTTTATATATTTTAGTTTTTTTAATCTTTTTTTAGTCGTTTAAGCAAAATAATTCCGGATACATTTAGTTTGTGATATATTTATCTTTAATATGTATTTAGATATATGAATTTGTATATTACATATTTAAATATTTGATTTATTTTTTTATAAAAATAAACATATGAATTTTCGAATATTTGAATAATCCGATATCCTAATCCGAAATTACAGATTCGGATAACAAAAATCACTATCCAAAATTTTGGGTATCCAAAAATTCGGATATCCGATTTTGGACACCCCTATCTTTAACTACTAAGTTACCATCGCAACTACAAGCTAATTTATGATTGTATAGAAATTGAAAGATGGAGCTAGCATTTAATGGCTTAAATAAATTATGTGTCTATTTATTATAAATAAATACAAAACTTTACATTAAAATCATGATAAATGGGAGCTGTAAAAACAAAATTGTAGACGTATAGATAACTTAGTTATGGTTGATTGGTTGACATTATGATCAATAAATATACTTGTGAGTAAATTTGGAGGATTCACATAGGCCAAGATTTAATGCATTCAAGAAAGATAATTGGTCTTTGGGATGATCTTATCGATGGGACTTTTGCTGTTCAAAAAAAAAATGTAAATAACGAGTTATTGAACACTCGCGCGTTGCTGCAGGGTCAAAAATATTAACTACAATGATAAATATAAAAACAAATAACAAAAGTACTTTTCAAGCAATTCAAATAACGAAACACAACTGAATCAGGATCGAATAGTGGAATTGGAAAGCTGATATAAATTCAACAAGCAAGACCAATAATACAGTTAGTTGGTTCTTATTATTGGTTTCTAGATTTTGCAATACAAACAATGTCCTATTAAATTGGATCGGAACCAGATTTAATTAAATAAATATTCATAACCATAATTTGACATTTTGACACTGATTAGGTTTAATCGTCAATTTAATTTGTTGGTTTTACGATCAAATCAAATAAATTTATAACGGTAATGTCTTTAATACATTGATTAGGATTGTCAACGGTATAATAGTAATGTTCAATATTATAAATTATCATATTTAATAAACAAAACATAAACATTATATAGTTACATTTTATTTATAAAATAATTTTATTAGAATTTTATGTTGTGCATTTGAATAATAAAGTTTTTTTCATACAATTAAACATAACATAATAGTTTCAAAAGACAACTCCAAACATAAGTATGATTAAAATCATAATTTTAAGTATGTAAGAAAATATTTTAATAATAAATGTTAAAATATGACTAAACAAAATCTTATTAAAATAAAAGGACTAAATAAAAGATAATGCTAATATAATGGTGTGTTTATGAAAATTTTAAATTTTAAATAAATAAAAGAAAAAAAATGTCATTGGCTTACTCCATGCATTTGAATAATAAAGCCTTTGTCATACAATTAAACATAACTCCAAACATAAATATAATTTAAATCATAAATTTAAGTGTGTAAGAAAATGTTATAATAATAAATGATAAAATAGGTTAAATTAAAAGGTCTAAATAAAAAATAACGCTAAAATAAGAGTGTTATTAAAAACTGAAATTTAAAAAAAAAAAATGCCATTGGCCTAGGCCATTTGGTAATAGTATATATATACAATGTATTCATTACTTGTAAAATGTATATATAATCAAATACATAATTTTTTAAGAAAAATAACATGATATGTATTTTAAATTCCATTTTAATATAGACCGTGTATATCTTTAAGATATTTATATTGTATACTTTCAAAAGTGTTTCAATTTTTATAGTTTGACAACCTGAAAAAACAATATTACAATTTACTATGTTGATATGTACTTTGTCAATATTTTGATTTAGGTTCGATTTAGGCTTTTACTTTCAAAAGTGTTTTGATTTAAGATGATTTGTATCAACTTACCTTAATATTTTATTCATCGACATCTTTCTTTCGGATCACTCTTACATCATTTTCCAGTTACTTTTCAAAATAATCGGTTGTTGAGCATCCTCATAACTAAGAACAATGTTGCTTCCATATTTGTGTTTCTTTCTAATCACTTATACACCATTTTTTTCAATCGGAAAGTAACTCGATTGAGTAAATTGGATGTAAAATGTTATTTCCGATTAATAGTTTACTCGATTGAGAAAAAGCATATTAGAAAAAAGATAAATTTGACAGTGCAAAATCACAAACTCACTTTTACACCGGATGGAGTGCATATGTACCTTTTAAATTAGTAAACTTGTAAGTAAGAGTGATCGGAAATGAAGTCCTCGATGGAGTATTATCGGTTATGACTCCGCTGAACTATCAATCTTTTTTAAAAGATAATATATTACCATGAGTTAATTTATAATCTTATAGGAAGTGAAAGATGGAGATAGCATTTGCTAGATTAAGAGAGTGTTTGGTTTTGCGTTATGAACGAGATTATTAGTTTATTACGTTACACTAACGTATAAAAATTAATTTAAAGTGTTTGGATTGCATACTTTAAAAAGTGATTATTTGTGTTTATAGTTAATCCTACCATATTTTTTATAAGTTAAAAAATGTAGCTTATTTGCTTAACAAGTGATTATTTAGTCATTTTACAAGTTAAAATGCAAATCCAAACACTTTAAAACTGATTATTTGATAATTATGATAGCAAACAACAAAAGCTAAACCAAACACTACATTTCTGACAGCATTTTTTGTTACAGCTATTATCTAATCATTAGTTTCCAAAACGCTTCAACACTTTTTCAAGCGCAAATCCAAACACACTCTAAATAAATCATGTATCAACTTAATATAAATACGAAATTTACATTAAAATCACGATAAATATGAACCATAGAAACATAATTGTAGACGTATAGATAACTCGGTTACGGATGACGTCATGGCAAATAAATAAACTTGTAAGTAAATTTGAAGGATTCGCATAGTCCATGAATTAATGTATTTAAGAGAGATAATTACTAGCTCTCTGGGATGGTTTTATTAACGTGACTTACAATCAATGTAAATAATGTATTCATTCCTTGTAAAATGGGTAAGGGTGTTAAAAAAAATAAGAATCCAAACATCTGAAATAAAAATCTAAAAATTTCATTCAAAAAGGTTTGGAATTGAAGTTCTGATTCAAATAGTAGAATTTTAAACTTCTGTATATTCAGATATATATATCCGAAAATATAAATTTTTTTTAACTTTCATGCATTTTGTTATTGATTATTCACATAATGTTGAGTATTTATTTTTTTACTTGAAAGTATATTTTTAAGCTTTAACTTGATATTATGCATGTATTAACTAATACTACATGTATGTTAATCGTTATTTTGTTGTTTTAAGTAAAATAACTCCGGATACGTTTGGTTTGTAACATACTTATTTTTAATATGTATTTGGATATATGATTTTATATTTTAGATATTTAAATATTTAATTTAATTTATAAAAAAATTTAAAATTGGATTTTCAGATTGTCTAGTATTTGAATCTGAAATTTCGTATTTAGACAGTCAAAATCACTATTTGAAGGTTTGGATATTCAGAAATTCGGATATCCAGTTTTAAACGATAATTAAGTGTACGTTTTTTATAAATACAAGTAGCCTCAAGTCCTCAACTAGTGAAAGTCCATATGAATAGAATTTTGAAGTTCCTTTAAAAATTTCAAGTCTCACCCATTAAGTTATTACTATAAAGTTTCAATATCATTAAAATAAAATTGGATTTCACAAACAAGGACTGACTAGGTTTTTTTTACATGTTAAACGCGCCCAAAAAATGAATATATTTTTTAATAAAGAAATAGTAATGACAAACAAAGATATAAAACAAATAATAAATCATTAATAAATAGAAAATCATAAAGAGCTAAAATGTATTAACTTAAATTTATAATTAAGTTAAAATGATTATAATGGTATATTCGAATTATTATAAATGAGAAAACAAAGTGTATAAGAGAGAGCGGTATACATACCCCGCAGGCGAGCGGCTTCGGCCACGTAGGAGAGAGCCGGCGGCTACACCGCCCCGGTTGGTCGGCCCCGAGAAAATTCCAAGCCTCTCCGGCCTCCTGAAGCCGAGCGGCCCCTCTCCCCCTTTCTTTCTCATTTTCCTCTTTCAACGGTCATTTGACCGTTTGCTTAATAAAAAAAAATTAACCTAAAATTTTTACCTTATAAATATGTCACTCCTATACATAATATCCTCACATCTTTTAATCTATACACTTTCAAATTTCTCTCATTCAATCTAATTCTAATACACCTCTCAACTTTATATTTAACTATCATTCACAATTTTATTTTTATTGTGATGGAACCGTATACGTCTTCGTTGTCATCGTCCTCATCATCTTCGGAGCCGTCAGAAGACGAATATCAACGTAATCAGCTAGTCTTTCAAACATTTTTACTTGCCTCCTCTGCGCAATTTAATCAACCTACACGAAGAATTGTAATTCGGAGAGACCGAGCAGCTGCAAATGAACGTCTTTTGCGTGATTATTTTACAGAAAATCCTCTCTATGGAGATGATAGTTTCAGAAGGAGGTTCCGGATGCGCAAAGAACTATTCCTACGAGTAGTTTACGATATTCAGCAACATTTTGAATTTTTTAACTTGTGATGGGATACTCGAGGTAAAAAGAGATTTACTGCATTAAAAAATGCACATCTGCTATTCGGCAACTCGCATATGGCATGGTGTCTGATTCGATTGACGACTCTCTATATATGTCTGAAAGAACTTCGCGTGAAAGCTTGCAAGAATTCTGTAAGGGAATTATTCAGCTATACAAACGAAAATATTTACGTAGACCGACTGAATCTGATATTCATCATTTACGCATTCCATGAAGCAAAACATGGATTTCGTGGAATGCTTGGCAGCATCGACTGTACACATTGGGTATGGAGAAATTGCCTTACAAAATGGCGAGGTCAATACATGCGAGGCGATCACCAATATCCGACGATTATGTTGGAAGCGTTGCATCACAAGATTTATAGATTTGGCATGAATTTTTTGGCGTCGCGGGTTCCAACAACGACATCAATGTGGTTAATTAATCACCAATATTCAACGACGTTTTAAATGGGATCGCACCGGTTGTTCCTTTTGTTATTAACGGAACACAATACAAACATGGATACTATCTAACCGACGGGATATACCCCGAGTGGGCGACTTTTGTGAAAGCTTTTTCGTGTCCAACCGATGACAAACGAAAAAGATTCAAGGCAGCACAAGAGTCGGCAAGAAAAGACATTGAACGAGCTTTTGGTGTACTAAAAGCTCGTTTTGCTATAATAAACAACCCCGCACGACCATGACACCCACATAAAATTAGACACATCATGTATGCTTGTGTCATATTACACAATATGATCTTAGAAGATGAAGGCTTCGCGGTATGTTCATTTCAAGAATCCGAGCTTCCATCCAATCAACATTCCGCTTCCAATGAAGTATATCAAAATACGTTATTGGAAATTCGTAATCGGGAAACACACAATAACCTTCGATCAGATCTAGTGGAACATATTGCACTTGCCCAAATACCAAATTTAGACGGCTAGTTTGTATTTTTTTTAATGTGCATTCATAATTTTAGTTTTTGTTTATTGTTATGTATTTTTTTAATTTTAATTTCGTAATTTTTAATGTTTAGTTTATGTAATAGTTTTTAAATATTTATTAAATTAATTATTTTAGTTTTAATTGTTTTGTTAGTTAAAATGAAATTTTTTTTAAAAAAATTAAGAAAGATGGAAATATATAGAAAGATGTGTATTTCCAAGCTAGAAATGTGGGAAATGTAAAGAGAGAAAAGCTTATGTGACGCTGAGGTGTACAGAAAGATGAGTACACCCTTCTCTCTAAAACGAAAATTATAGTATATAAAATAATAGAATATTAAAGTATGTGACAATAATTACCAAGTTTCTAAATAAGAGTAATCTGATCTAACGTGTATTCATGTGGCAATGGATAAATGTTCTATTTTAAAATAATTTATCACAAAAATAATGATGTAGTATTAGGTAGCTTTCAACAACAACAAAATAGAAAATATTGTAAAGCAAATTATATAAAGTCAATGTTTGACAATATGAAATGAAAAAATACGTATTTTCCCCATTGAATTTTTTAAGAAACGTGAATTTTAATTTCCATCTAATATTTATTATATTGTAATACACGTATAATTAACAAGTTTTAAACTATTAAAAAATAATTATTTTTACATAGGATATATTGTTTTATTGCATAATCTTAAAAATTAAATGGTATAACATATTGTTTATTAAATAATAATATACAAGTCTTCATTTTTTTAATCATTTTTTTATAGTTATAACACGTCACAATGTGTGGTATATAACCGATTATCTTATAATGCATGGTATCCAAGTCTAATTTCAATTTAAATCGATATATAATATTTGAAGAAAATCGTATGTTTCTAATATTTAATTTTTGTGAGCTAATGAAATATGTGTACACACACACACACACACACACACACACACACACACACACACACACACACACACACACACACACATATATATATATATATATATATATATATATATATATATATATATATATATATATATATATATATATATATAGGGAGGTTCCATTGAGAACTTTTGTGCATCGAGGCACAAAAGAACCTCCATTGGCCCTTGGATGAAAAGAATGTGTGGGTTAGATCAAATGGCAAAAGGGTAATTAAATAGAAAGTTTTATGCATCAAGTGCACATAATGAAATTCGCAGAGGGGTAAAACAGGAATTATGCATTCCTTATTTAATTATTACACTTCCAAAATTAACAAAAATAATACAAATTCAAAATACATCAAAATGCATGCATATCGTTCATCTCTTCATGCATATCGTTCATCTCTTCCAAAAATAAATCATGCATATCATTCATCTCTTCCAAAATTAAAATACATCAAAATACAAACATGAATCGTTCATACAAACATAAATCATGCATATCGTTCATCTCTTTCAAAATCAAAAGGGGCTAAGAGAGAGGAGAGAGAGAGATAGAGAGAAAGAGGGAGTAATTTTAGGAAAGAAGTTAATAGTGATTTTCATACCAATAATTATCTTAAAAACATTTGAATTCAAAAATAATTTCCATACATTTAATATCCCCTAAATGCCCTTTGTGCACCCTTAGTAGATAGTCGGATGCACAAAAGTTCCCAATGGTGCCTCGATGCACAAAAGTTCTCAATCGAACCCCAATATATATATATATATATATATATATATATATATATATATATATATATATATATATATATATATATACAAACACACACAGAGAGAGAGAGAGAATCAGGTTCATCAGCGTACGTATGAAATTCCAACTTACCCTAACGTGAATGATCATTCACATATATATTTTTTGAATAGACATGTATAAGAAAACATTATAAGACTTTTTTTCAAAAGTAGCAACATCATAAATCTTGTGAATGGTAAAAAAAGATCATGTGAATGGTCATTCACACTATGTGAATGACCATTCACATGGATAATCATTCACATAAATATGCATTGAGCATTCACATAATTTTTAAGGACACAGAAAGTGTGAATCTATGTGAAATTCATATATCATGCGTATAACATTGAATTAAACATGGTTATGTGAAAAAAAATTTAAAAAGTTTTTTAAGGTTATTCGGGTGCACTTGATTTCGACAGATACTTATTTGAATCTGACTATATATACATACATATATATATATATATATATATATATATATATATATATCTATGTATGTATGTATGTATGTATGTATGTATGTATGTATGTATGTACGTACGTATGTATGTATATATATATATATATATATATATATATATATATATATATATATATATATATATGTATGTATGTATGTATAGAGGGAGGTTCAATGGAAAACCAACATGCATCGGAAAACCTTGGAAAACCTCCATGCACCATCACAAATGCATCACAATTTCCACGTGATACGTCAAATTCTCCGCGTGATGCACCAAATTCCCGCGTGATGCATCGACTTTCTGCGTGGTGCATCACCTGATCCAATGGTTATAAAGTGGTTTCCTGGTTTCCGATGCATATAGGTTTTCCATTGAACCCACCCCTGTATGTATATATCTATGTATGTATGTATATATATTCTGAAAATAAATTTTATTTGACATATAAATTTTAAAATATTATTTTGATCATTGTATATAACTTGTGTTTGACATGATGTAAAAATATTTTAAAAATAATAGTTACAGTGATTAAAAATTCTAAAACTAAGTTAATACTTAAAAGTTTTGGATTCATCTATTTTATAATTATACATTTATATAAATTTACTATAGTTATTACAAATCTGTGTCTATAAAATTAAAGAAAAATTTTATTATTTATTTATATATTTATTATTGTATAATTATATTACATTTTTATTATTGTTATTATTTTTTCCAATAATAATTATTTGACTTTATTATAATTTATTATAAAACACAAAACAATAAATTATAAAATTTATGTAATTAAAATAAAGACTTAATATTTATAATAAGTAAACTGAAAATAAATAATTAATTAACATGTTTAGTTATCATAAGTTGTTTTAAAATTCTTAAATGACGTATTAATTTTTAATTGATATAAATGGTAATTGGTCAACATAATTATCAAAGTCATGTGTTCAAAGTTAATTATTTAATTCAAAAAAGGTTTAAATTTCTAACATGACTACCGAAGTTAGTATTTTGTAATACTTACTTTTTGTGATATAACTAAAGAATAAATATTTAGTTAACCGGAACGTTATAAAAACAAATACAAAATATTTGTGACGTTTAATGATGTGTTAACTCATAGTATTTATATAAAAATTAAATATTATATTCGATAATATTAAGATCAAATTATTTAAACAAACGTTAAAATTAGTTAACCGAAAATCAAAATCATGAAAAAGATAAGCAACAACAACACACACGTTTATTCTTATTTTTAAATCTATACATTTGTTCACAATGAAGGTCGAACCCCCAACTTTACGGTCGTCATTAACATCTTTAACATTTTAAATAGTTGATATTAAAAGTTGACTTAACTTAAACTTTCGAGATGATGAAATGTCATACTTAATACTAGGGGTGAGCTCGGTACCCGGACCGCATTGAACCGGTACCGAAACCGAAATAAGAGATGTGGAAGAACTGAATAATGAACCAATGAAATTTATATGATACCGCTTCGGTATAAATATGGTACCGAAACCGAAATAATAGATTCAGGTTATATATGGTACCGAAACCGTAGGTACCGAAAAACCGATTTTTAACTAATTCAAAACCCGAGTACTAATTCGGTATCGATCAGTACCAGACCGGGTTCGAGAAATTGACTCCTTCGCTCACCCCTACTTAATACAAGATCGAATGAAAATTATTATTACTACATATTTGTTAGGCTTATTATTTTTTTCCCATTTCCTCTCAATAATATGACAAAATCATGTTTATATAGATCTTTAGTTTATATTTGTTTTATTTCCTTTGACAAATTAGAGTTTTACTTTCCATTCTGGTTAATATTAAAAAAATCTTATTAATTTTTTCTATTTTCATGATTAAGTTCGTCGTTAAACTAATTTGTTTTTATTCAAAAGTATATATTTAATCCGTTTGACCGTGTTTCCAAAAAATTACCATTGATTTTCAACCAATTAATGTTGGAATTTGGAAAAAAGGATTTATTATGTAAAAAAAAAACTTGTTTTCACAGTTTTTGTGTTTTCGTCCCTTAATGTTATTTTTCTAAAAAAATCCACGAGTTACTTTTTTTCTAGTTATGTAAAAATTTACTATTAAATCCCGGTCATGATTGGTAAATATGGTTTTTTAAAAACTGAAAAAGCGGGTACTAATAACCAAATTTCACTAAACAATAAAATAAAAATAAAGCTGAGAACTTTTCTTGAAAAAAATAATATTGGAGGACGAAAACATGAAAACATATTGTCTTTTCATTATAAACCCTTGGAAAAAACCCATTATTTTTTTTTCTTTTGTGATTTTAGGGATTAAATCCGTAAACATTTTATTTTACTAGTTGTGTTTTATCAACTCATTCAATAGCTGGACATAATATATACTTTTTTGAATGAGACAATAATAATTTAAGTGCTTATATAATCAGGAAAAAATCTAAGGACTTAGGTGGCGTTTGAATTGCATGATTTTAAAATGATGGATTTCAAAATGATAGGATTTTAAAATTATTAGGGAAGTGAGTGCATTGTGAAATGAGGAGAAGTGTGGAATGTGAAATCCTAAATGAAGCCAAATCCTTTGCTTTTAGTTTTTATCCAAACATGACATAGGAAGATTTCTAAATCCAAATCCTAAATGAATTGTTAAAATCCTACAAACCAAACGTCACCTTAATCCCAAAAAGAATGAAAGTTTGTAGGGTTTTTTCTAAATCAACCCTAGTCTCTAATAAGAATAAAAGCTTAACAACGACGAATTTAGGATTGAACGTAATGGGATCCAACCTAACTAAGATAAACCAAACATGTTAGCATATGTGGACCTTTGGGTGGGGAAGGGGTATCACATGAAACAGGTTCCTTCCCTAATAGTCTCATTTGAGTCATTTCATAATGTAACTTTTTTTAAATTTTACGTGTGTAATTGGCAAAAATTTAATTGCAAGTTATATTATAATATAATAAAAAATGTAAGTGTGCAACTTGATTAAAAAAATGCATACCTCAAATGAAACAAAAATTTAAAAGTTTAATGTCTAAACAAGTAATAATAATAAAACAAATATAACCGAATACTTTTATCCAAAATTAAAACCAACGATAACTGTAGCCAAAATTAAAACCAAATCCCAATGATATTTGAGTCTTGAAAGTTTGCGTTTATTTATTTTAATTATTCTTTAGTTGTTAATTTTTAATTGTAACTCGTATGTTTTATCATACCTAATGATGGATAAAATTTTCAAAATAAAGTTATCGGAAAGTGATTGTAATGAAGGTCATTTAAATGAGGTTAATGAATCTGATAACGTTACACAACCACAAATACAATCATAACTTTCAAATCCTTCAACCCAATTATAATTGAAAGGGTTAAGGTCATTTTTGACCATCCAACTTTCATCGTTGTCCCATTTAACCACTAAACTATTTTTTATACACATTTAGCCATTAAACTTGTTTTTATGTACACGTTTAAGCACTATACTATTTTTGTCCGTATTTAACCACTGAAATCATATGCATTTGGTCACTAAACTATTATATTTTGTACACATTGGACCACTAAACTATCACAAATTGTATACATTTGACCATTAAACTATCATACTTTGTACACATTTAGCCATTACTTTTAATCATTTTCCCAAAATATGACATTAAACTAAAGTTTAATGGCTAAATGTATATAAAAAATAGTTTAATGGTTAAATGAAACAAATATGAAAGTTGAATGGTCAAAAATGACCTTTTGAAATGCACGATCTACTTTGGGATTATTCCGGTAGACCACAAATTTTAAATTATCAGCTAACTAAAGAAAATTTTAGCTTATATGTTCTATTTTAAACTATAAATATTTATTTGTTAGCTTGACCCAACCAATATACTCATTTGAATTTTCAAACCGTACACGACGAAAATTTATGCAACGGATGCCTTCGGTGGCTGGGTCCGCCACTGTATATCTGCATGTTAGGTGTTATGTTGATTGGTTTTACGTATGTTCGGAATACAACTAATACTACTAATATAATTAATCTAGCAATTCGGAATACAACTAATATTACTAAATACAATTAATCTAGCAATAATGTACAAACACAAACTACTCTTAAAACTATTCTATGGCTGACGACAATTTTTCATTAGAATATTATATAAGTTTATTATTCCTAATATTATCTAGTGTACAAATTTGAATAAATGACACTAGAAAAACATTTATAAATTCATCATCTATCTTGTTTCACCTGTTTGATAAAAAATACATTTGAGAATCAACATTAATTCATTAATTTATACCCAAAATACAATGAATCCCCAAAATACAATGAATCGAACTAATTAATCAATATAATATATGTTATTATGAGCTTATAACATAATTTAAAATTCTAAAGCTAATTTAAAACATACAAGTTAAAATTTATGTTGATTGAACTTGATTTAAATTTTTTTTTGGTCATTTTTGATAGATTATTAGAGTCGAAATAATTTATCTATAAAACAGAAAATACTTTAAAAAAATGTGATTTGTACACAATAAGATTTTTCTCATATACAAAATTGTCACTATAAAATAATAATTTTACCCTTAAAAGTAAGTTTTAAGTATTTTCATGATAAAAAAGATAATAATAATAATATAGTCATTTTATGTGTAATTGTTGTGTAGAACAAAATTTCTTTTGTATAAATCACTTTTCTTTTCAAAACCAACGAGTTTCATTGACCCTAATCAATTACGTGTGGCAAATTATATTTATAATTAACAAAAAAAACTTTTCCAAACCAATGGGTTTTATAGATCCCAATCAATTATATGTGGCACCGTTTCTCTGAACTTAAGATTCTTTAAAAGAAGGGTTATACACTCATTCGATTTTAAACGATTTAAAGTAACCCTCTAAAGCTCCGGTAAACCCATGAAATACCATCATGCCACATGTATATATGGATGAATTTGTCCCCCCTTTTGAATCCCCATGGCCTAGAGCGCGCACACAGACACATATAGGTGTGTTCTTTGTTTGTTCATCGTTCATTTGATTATTTTTTTGTGTCGTTCGAACATGTAATCACATGTGGATTACCGATAAAATTTCATTCGCATGTTTTTATAATCAACGAGGTATATTCCTTTCATGTTTTATTTTAGCTTATTATATGTTTACTGGATGCAATCTTCTCGTGGTTCATGTTTTTGTATTTCGTTGCGCAAATCGTTTATGTATTTTTTTAAACCCTAAGGGGGCGTTTGGTTAGTTTTTTCTCTGGGATTTGCATTTTGTCAAAGTATTTGCATTATGCATCATTTGCATTTCTCAGGATTTTGTCAAAGAATTCGCATTATATTTTAGGAAAAAAATTGCTAATCTGAAAAATGCAAGGTAACTGGATTTAAAATCCTAGGGGGGAGGCTGTGTTTTTAAATAACAAAGAAGGAAGAGATTTAAGAAATCCTGAGATTTTAAATTCTTACTGATATCTGTGAACCAAACACATGATTTTAAATGTAAATCCCAGTGAATCCCAGGAAATCCGCGAACCAAACGCCCCCTAAGAATTCCTTTCAGACATAGTTGGATATTTTCGTCATATACTATTTCATAATTTTGTAGAAAGTTTTACATTATCTTTATGTATAAAACCTTAGGCGAAAAATATATCTATCGTCGTATTACCATAAAGTCTTAGAATATAACAAGATTCATGGACATGGGTGAAAACTGACAAGTAAAGGGTATTCATAACCACCACCCACGAGTCTCGTCCCTAGTTTTATCATTGTAATATCTTACAATATAAAATTAAAACTAGGTCTTTAATGTTACAAAATTACAATGTGTTTGTTATAAACGAAAATCTTTATCTACAGTCCTTACGATTAGAAATCTTTAAAACCCTAATTTAATTGCAACTCCTAGTCTAGAATATCAAACCAAATTTTGACAAATGCTCATTAAAATAATAAATCAGATACATAGATTAAGGCTATGTTTGGTAGAACGCTTTTAAAAGCTTTTAGGACCTTTTGTTTTTAATAAGCGCTACCAAAACTTAAAAGCTTTCGTTTTCTCAAAAATAAGATCTTTTATAAAAAACTAGTAGACTTAGCGTTTGAAAAGTTCTAAAACTTTTAGTCAAACATATTTACTATTTTACCATCCTATTAGTCATAAACTATCACCTTTAATTAATATTATTGTCCGTTTACTTAATTTAATACTAAAAACTAAAACTACAACTACTTTTACCAAACACATTTACTAAACTAAAAACTCCAGCTCTTTTAAAATGCTTCAGCTCTCAAAAGCTTCAGCTACTAAAAGCTCTACCTATTTTAAAAACACAAAGCTACAGCTAGTTTTGACAAACATACCCTAACTCATTAAAAAAACAAATTTAAGGACCAAATTGTAATTAGTATTTTCTTAAAAGGGTGCAAAGTGTACAAAAACATATATAATTCTACATTAAAACCATCCTATAGGCTTCCCTCCTTTTCTCATTTTGTATGGGTTTTCAGGTAATTTTCCTCTCACACTCCAAACTTCTTTTTTTTTTTTTTTTTTTAAAATATTCCCAATCATCATCATCTCAATTCAAGCATTCTCACAAGTTGCTATTTATAGCTGGAAGGATGAGATCTGTCCACCACTCTCATTGAAAGGCGCGTGACATACACTTGCTGTTTGAACCAAACGTACCATTGGTTTTGACGAGTGGTGTGGTTAAGAAGTCGAGGTTGACGTGGAGGCGCGTGTGACTGCATTTCCCACATTTTTGTCTTCTTTATTTAAGGTTAAAAGGTGGCGTTCCAAAGCTTTTTTTGTCCACTTGTTTAAATCAAGTTGCGGTGCACAAATTTTTAAGCGAATGGTACAAGTTTCGTAATTTAAATACAGCAGTCCATCAATGAAGCAATGTTATCCTATTTTACACCCATCGAGTTGGGTTTCGGCCGTTTTTTTTTTTAATTTTAGATCATTAATTTGAGGACATTATATTTTTTTTTAACAACAAAAGGTAACACTAGCTGAGAGTTTCGGTAATGCCATCACCCCCAACTAGAGAACCCGAGAATTTTTATTATCACTAAAATCCAAAAGCTAGCCAGAAACTAGCATAGTTACAAAACTCAAAAAAACGAAGAAGGACGTACAACCCACAAAGACCAAATTAACGACTTAGAAAGTGACCGAAACTTGAGCCACGAGAAAACGGAAACCAAAAAATCCTCCCTTATAATTGAAGCCGATACTTTTCCATTCTTGAATACTACTTCATTTCTGGCATTCCACACGGACCAAATTAAGCCTCCCACTATAACTTCCAGAAAACGCCGTCTCTTTTTCGAATTTCCCGACTTGATGATCAATTCAATTAATTCTTTCAAAGATTGATGATTTCGACCAACCGAAATTTCCCCCCAACACAAAACCCAATCCCACAGTTCCTGACTAAATGAACACGAATAGAATAGATGCTCAAGTGATTTTGACCAAACAAGTTGGACGGTTAAATTGATTCGTAGTAAAAAACTAAGCCAGAACATATTTTTAAATAAATATATAGTGTATTAAACAAATTGTTTTTTGAATTTTTTTTCAAAATTATGTAAATTTTATGACTTTTGGTCGTCAAACCGTTTGCTTGAATGAGTTGAAATGGTCACCCCTATTAGATATATAGATATAACTATATATATGAACATGATGAAATTTAAATAAAATAAAATTTTCATTTTATTGTTCTCTATGGTATAATTAAAAGGAATATCATTTAGGAGTTGTTATTAAGACTCTTCTTTACTAATCACATCCTCTTTTAACATGATACACTGATACTCATTTCAAAAAAAAAAAAAAAAATTAAAGAAAATGTGACATCAAGAGTGGTGTGTGTAAGTGCATCAAAACATAAATTTCTAGAGGAGAGGGAGAGGGGTTGCAAATAGAGTTCTCCAATCATTTATATATAAAGTATTTAAATGGCAAAAAAATTTAAGGTCGTGTGATACTAATGTATTTTTTCAAATGTACGGATATGATACATGAGCAAACTTTTTTTTTCTTAAACATATAATACATGTACTTTACTTTTTTAAATCCAATATAATATATTTATTTTATATAGAGTTCGATTAAAGAACGGGGACTTCACTGGCATGAAAATCAGGCTCTATATTACTGTATAGAAATGTATTGTATTGGAATGAAAAATTATAAATACATGTATTATATGTGTAAGAAAAAAATTCTTGTACTATATCGGTACTTTTAGAATAGTACATTGATATTGTGCGAACTTTACACATGACAAACAAATAGTTAGTGGGATATTTGGTTGCCAATTTTTTTTCGTAGGATTTGCATTCGATCTATCAAAGGATTTGCATTTTGCATCATTTTCATTTATCAATATATTATTAAAGAATTTGCTTCATGTTTTAGAGATAATTTGTTAATCTGAAAAATGCAAAGTAATCAAAGTTTAATATCCTAGGGAGCCATATGAGTTTTTAGATAACAAAGAATGATAAAATTTAAAAAATCCCGGGTTTTATATTTTTTTTTTTTACTGAAATCTGATAACCAAACACAAGATTTTAAATGTAAAATCCAGACTCACAGTGAATCCGTGAACCAAATGCCCAATTAATTTCTTATGTATAATTTTAGAATAGAAGTCTAATTTAATGTGTAAGGAATTTGATATGAAGATCATTGTTTAAAAAAGATGACCAATAAAACATGAATTAATATCAACTTGGTTATGGATTCTGTTGCACCTTGAAATCAAGAACTAGCAAAATCCTAGGATTGCTTAAATCCTATCATTCTTTATTATATAAAAAGTCAATCTGTTCCTTATAATTTTAAATCTCAGTTACCTTGCATTCTTCAAATTATCATACCACCTCAAAAAAATAATGCAATTTCTTTCAAATTTCTGATAAATAGAAAATGATGCATAATACAAACCCTTTGACAAAATGCAAATCTCACGACAAAAATCTTCAAACAAAACGCCGCCTTAAACTACAAAATCAACCACCCTAGAATCCATATTAATTGGATAACCTTTTGTTTATTCAAAGAAAATAGGATAACTCTTCTAGTCTTTTACCTTTTACGAAGTGAAAGACAAAACACAGTGGCCATACCATATTAAGTTAACACCACATAACTTTTTATCTTATTTATCATCTATCCAATAAAATGATTTGTAAAACATTTTTGGTCCTATTTATACTTTTTTTATGAGTAAAGACAACCATACCCTCGACATCTATCGTCTCTACGTCTCTCTAAACATCAATTATTCAAGTCTAGGATATAGAAATATAAATCATTATCCTTCTAGTTTGCATCTGCTGACTATGCTAAGCGAAACAAAAAAGGCTATGCATAACTTGTAGAAAAATGAACCCCAGGTTGTATCTACTAATGTAGGTCATGGATAAGGTGGTGGGTACCAACGGTAACACGTGCATCTGAGGCTCGTTCGGAGGATCGATGAGTTATGAACAACTACAACGATGTTGTGGTTCTACTAATTTAATATCATTATTGAATTGTATTATGCATCTCTAAATCTGTTCATTTAAAGATACAATGTGAGGAAAATAGGTTGTCTCGATTTTTAGTTCGGTTATTGTTGGGATTTATGACATGAGATTGAAGAACATGGAGATGAGGAGTGGAGACGAAATGTGTGAAAATATTTTCTATGCATTCAAAACATATATATATATATATATATGATCTCTTGAAATAGAGTTCTAAACCGAATCAATCCAAATCCCACTTAATATGCTGCTAGACTATAAGGGGGCGTTTGGTTCGCATTTTTTTTTTCTCTGAGATTTGCATTTTGTCAAAGGATATGCATTATGCAGCATTTGCATTTGTCAGGATTTTGTCAAAGAATTTGCATTATCTTATAGAAAAAAATTTTCAATCTGAAAAATGCAAGGTAACTGAGATTTAAAATCCTAGGGGGAGGCTGAGATTTTAAATAACAAAGAAGGGAGGGATTTAAGAAATCCTGGGATTTTAAATCCCTACTGAAATCTGCGAACCAAACACATTATTTTAAATGCAAATCTCAATGAATCCAAGGAAATCCGCGAACCAAACGCACCTTAAGAAAAGACTACATCATAAAATTAAGCTAATAACAAATCAATCATCCCAAATTACATTATAAGACAATTTCAACATTTAGTGTCAACAATTATTAATGTTTGTTCAACAAAAATGTATATTCAATAATATTGTTCAAGAATGTCAATAAACACACAATGATTCAATGAACTCTATAGTTTATAGTGGTTTGTGCAACTGTTTACGAAATACACCAAAGCTTCTCTCTTTTCTAAGCCTCAAATTTCGCTTTTTACAACGAAGAGATAAACATAAACTTCTCCCTAATCAAGATAGGTATTATCTCACACAGATGTTTGATATATATTACAACAATGAACAAAAACACTTTCATTCTTGCTTTTACACAATGCTATGGTCTATAATAAATGATGGAGCAGAGAGCATTTACGTTGCGTTTGGTATGAAGAAATGAAAAGAATGGAATTGTCTTAGTTGTTCAAGCTTTGTTGACAAAGAACCATAACGTATCAATTAAGATTTGACATATAGAATGAAGAAAAAGCAATACAATTTCAATTCTCTTTCTCTTGTTTTGATTCTCTCCATGTTAAGGAGAAAACTAAAAAAAAAATGATATTTACACTAAAAAACCAAATTTATTCGCTTGAAAACCTGTCAAACAAAGAATTGATGGTGACATCCTATGAAAAATTGAAAGAATAAGCTTGAAAATCAATTCAATTCTTTTGAAAGACTATACTTCAAAATCTAAAAGTTGACAACAGTGTGTTTATCTTATCTGATAGGGAAGCATAGATGCATAGATGCACCACGTTCGAGCCATGCATCGAAATTGTAATCTAAGGTACATTGACAATCAATTTCTACTGAATTTTTCTTGCTAGCCATTTAAAGAGACAAACAACTTTTAAAACCTTAATCTTAAAGGAAAATATTAGAGATGTCATCAAGAAGACAAAATGAGATAAAGCAAAAAGTAGGCTTATTTTTCTTAAAGAACTATTAACTACTCACTTTTTTAATTTTGTTCCATTTTTAGACCACTCAAATTATTTTCTTGAAAGTGTTAACCACTCAAATTTCATTTTTGTTTCAATCTAATTGTGACTTGTTTTTTATAGAAAACTTACAAATCTTGTTATTTTTGTTTCATATTTGTACATATCATTAAATAACAACATACTTTTTATTAATTAATATAAATCTTATAAAAAAATTATTACTATTATACATTAGTTGAAAAATTATTATTATGATTATATTTAGATTATGTATTATGATTTTAAACTTTATTTTAATTGGATTTATATGATTAAATAATTACAACTTATTTTTTTATGTATCTTATCTAGATCATTATATATTTCTTTTTAGAACCATTTTATTTATTATAATGACTAAACTAATATGAGTTTCAATAATACAATGATTAATTTGTATAAAAAAGTATAATGGCCTAAATGAAAAAAAAAGTTGTATTTTAAATTAATTATATGTACAAGTATGACATAAAAATGACCAAATTTGTAATTTTTTGGGTAAAAATCACTAGATAAAAACAAAAATAAACTTAATGCATGGTTAAAACTTGTGTAAGAAAAAATTTGGGTAACCTTAGTAAAACAAATTAAAATGTGAGTGGTCAAAACTGACTTTTAAGAAAAGTTTGAGTTAGATTTTAATGATTCTATTAAAGTACTAAGCTTATAATAGATATTTTCTAAAAAACAATTTTGTGTTGCATGATACTTTTGAATTAAAAAAGATGATGCTAGATTATGTATACATTTTAGTTTTCATGACTTTATATATACTATGTATAAGATTCCACAGCGAACAATGTATGTCTTTAGTTAACTAATAGTACAAACCATATATTTTATACTGTAATATGAAGTGAAGATACTCTTTTTAAATAGTTGTTGGTGTCTTTTATAAAAATGCAATCAACCATTATTAATCATCAGCCCGACCCAATTTGTTAGGGGGGGGGGGGGGGGGGGGGGGTCAGGTTATAAAATTTGTGAGGTAGGATTAGGCCAAATAAAAAACAATGATATGTTTATTCATGTTTGATGGACATTGTTATTGGTATGAAACTGATGTACATGTAAAAATGTATTATATTGATATGAAAAACTTTAATACATGTATCAGATGTGTAAAAGGAACTAAAATGGGCGGAGGAGGCGGGCTTCATTCCAAGGCATAAGATTTGTGTAGGACATTATATATTTTCAGTTTAGGATTAGACCCAGGAAAAAACACTAATATGTTTGTTGATGTTTGATAGACATTGCTATTGGTATGAAAAACTGATATCTATGTAGAAATGTATAATATTGGTATAAAAAACTTTAATACATTTAGCAGATCTATAAAATGATATTCATGTATCATATCAATACATTTGAAAAGCTACCTTCGGCATTCCCAACATTTTAACCAATGATTGTAAAAATTTATATAAAAGATAAAGAAAAAACTATAAAAACTTCAATCATTCTAATGTTTTTGATTCTCTGTATTTTAAGAAATGCAACAAAACTTATACTAAACTTAATTTTTTATTCTTTTTCATTGAGAATCATAGCTATCATCATATAATAAAAAAAAACTTGTAAATTTCACGGGTTATATTCTCTTCGGTTTCACCGTAACAACTGCATTCTAAACATCAGCAAATATATATAGGGCTTACTCTATTCTTTTGTTGATAAATATAGTAATGACAATAAGATGCTATATTAATCATAAAATAAAGTACAATGTCTTAATAAAGTTTTTTTTCTACATGCCTGTTGCTATTTTAAGTAGTAGATATATTTGTAAGGCCACCAAAGTCTCATGCGCGCGCGCGCGCGCACACACACACACATATATATATATATATATATATATATATATATATATATATATATATATATATACACACACACACACACACACACAGTTACACACACACATCTATGTTTGTCTTGTAATCTATACTATATAAAATAAGAAAACCACTTGAAGTTTCTGGACCATTGGATGAAAAGAAATCAATGGTCCAGATTAATGACAACTCATAATTATTTATGAAATTTCTCTTACACCCTTAATTAAAATCAATAAATATACCTATGCTATTTTTTAATTTATTTTCCAAATTTACTACCTTAACTTGATTACATTAAATTTTGATTTTAATTTTTTCATTAATGAATTAATATTAAATTAATATCTACCTAAAATAAATATGTGTCATTATTATCCTTAATGATCATAGTTAAATTCAAATGTAAAAATTTGGATTTAAATGTAGAAGGGTAGTAAGTAAAGTTAAAATTTTTTGTTAATTATTTTGCTAACAAGATTTGAAATTTAATTGATAAAACTTCAATTGTGAATATAATAAATTTTGATTGTTGATTTTCAGATATTCCATTTTTATATTTTATCATTTTCAAAATATATACACATTCACATAATTGAAATTTTTTTGTTTCTTACATTAATATCTCATATTTGAAGTTAATAAAAATTAAAAGAAACATTTTTTGCAAACACATATTATCTGTTTTTAATAATACAATATAATAATATTCCTTATTTAATATCAAACAACTAATTATTTTTTTATCTTTAATTTAACTAGCTTTCAATTTTTTTATTTTAATTATATATAAATTTTATAATAATTTATTAAAATATAAAAAAATATGTATTTTCTAAATCAACCCATGCAATACATAGGTTGATTAACCTATATATTATAATAAAACAAAACAATTCATGTCATATGTCACTTCTACGATACAATAAAATTTTATTTTCCACATCTTTTTCCAAATTTAATGTAACAACCTAATTTTTATCTAGTCTTAAAATCAGTATTTGAACCGATAATGTAATAATGTTACATTATTTGAATTATAATTTAATTAAGTTATGAAATATTTAATTAAATTATATAAATATTTATATTATGAATTAATAAATTATTAAAGATAATTAAATAAAAGAGATATAATATACAAAAATGAAAGTGGGTTAACTAGCAAATATAACTAGATGAAGTATATAAACGTGATTTATTATTCAAAAATCAAACTCTCTCTCTACTCTCTCTCTAACTTTCTCTCTCTACATTCTCTCTAAATTATCTCCCAAACCGACCGTCCGATTATCGAGTTTTATACGTCATTGAAAAGATCTCGAAGAGTTCTATCCGAATCTGCTATCTACTACGTGATTTCGTACGAATTTAAGGTAAGAATCGATATTTTTAAGCTTTTATATTTTCGGTTTAAGAAATTTAATTCGAATTTATGGTTCAAATTCTAATATATATTCGAATTTAGCTAAAAAACGAGTTTGTTCCATGTATTTCGAGTTTGTTCTTGGCATCTCGAATTTGTTCATAATTTACATCTTAAAAACATACATTTCTACATCTAAAATCACGAATATGATAAATGTTAAGCCTAAGTTCGTTTATATTATACTTATTCTAGTTAAAACTTCATCAAAATAGCTTTAAATTTCATAAAAATGATAAATTCGAATTTATTCTTAAAACCGAAAATATAAAAGCTTAAAAATATCGATTCTTACCTTAAATTCGTACGAAATCACGTAGGAGATAGCAGATTCGGATAGAACTCTTCGAGATCTTTTCAATGACGTATAAAACTCGACAATCGGACGGTCGGTTTGGGAGATAATTTAGAGAGAAGGTAGAGAGAGAGAGTAGAGAGAGAAAGATAGAGAGAGAGTAGAGAGAGAGTCTGATTTTTGAATAATAAATCACGTTTATATACTTCATCTAGTTATATTTGCTAGTTAACCCACTTTCATTTTTGTATATTATATCTCTTTTATTTAATTATCTTTAATAATTTATTAATTCATAATATAAATATTTATATAATTTAATTAAATATTTCATAACTTAATTAATTTATAATTCAAATAATGTAACATTATTACATTATCGGTTCAAATACTGATTTTAAGACTAGATAAAAATTAGGTTGTTACAGAATGGGCTCCACCACGCACAAACTTCGTCCCCGAAGTTAGCTATGTTCGAACAGACTTTCATATGTTGCTTTCATGACATCTCTGGATTCCCAAGACTGATGCGAACCTTTGTGGTGTTTCCACTGGACGAGCACCATCTGTATCTCTTTGTTTCTAAGCTTTTTGGTCTTCGAGTCCAGAATACATTCTGGCTCTTCAACCACTCTAAGCTTCTCGTCAATTTGCAAGTTAACATGTGGTATTTGAACTTCTCTTTCGTCTGCTAAGCTCTTTCTCAGATGACTGACATGGAATACAGGATGTATTCCAGATAAGTCCGCTGGCAGTTCAAGACGATAAGATTGATTTCCTATCTTTTCGACAATCTTGAACGGACCAATGAATCTCGGAGCTAGCTTGTTTCTCTTTATAAATCTCACCACATTCTTCATTGGGGATACTTTCAGCATCACCCAATCGTTAACTGCAATGCTTATTGATCTGTGTCGATTATCATAATATGACTTCTGCCTGCTTTGAGCTTCAAGAATGTTTCTTCTAACCAGCTGAATCTTTTCATGAGTCAACTGTAGAAGGGCAGGTCCTGCTATTGGCGATTCATCTGTTTCACGCCAACAGGTGGAAGTTCTGCACTTTCTTCCGTATAGAGCATCAAAAGGAGCCATCTTGATCGTTGAATGATAACTGTTATTATATGAGAATTCGACCAAAGGCAAGTGGTCATCCCAATTACCACCCAGATCAAGAACACAGACACGAAGCATATCTTCAAGAGTAAGGATAGTACGCTCACTCTGGCCATCTGCATTAGGATGATAAGCAGCACTCATAGAAATCCGAGTACCCATTCCGTCTTGTAGAGCTTGCCAGAATCTAGATGTGAAACGACTATCACGATCTGATACGATAGACCTTGGCACACCGTGACGAGAAATTATTTCGGTGATGTATAGCTGTGTCAATCTATCGAGAGAGTATGTTTCTTTCATCGGTATGAAGTGAGCTGACTTCGTTAATCGGTCCACGGCTACCCAGATGGAGTCGTGCTGTCTTTTGGTCTTTGGCAACTTCGTGATGAAGTCCATTGTTATATGCTCCCACTTCCACTCAGGAACTGGCAGTGGTTGCATATCCCCGAAGGGTTTCTGATGTTCTGCCTTAACCATTTGACATATTCTGCAGCTTTCAACATATCGACCGATGTCTTTCTTCATTCCTGGCCACCAGTAATCAACTTTCAGATCAAAGTACATCTTTGAGCTGCCAGGATGAACAGATAATTTGGACTTGTGGGCTTCAGATAGAAGAGTGTTGCGAATAGAACCATATTTAGGAATCCAGATTCGGTTTCCCTTGAGACAATGAAGTCCCAAATGATTCAGAGTTAGAAATTGTAGCTGCCCTTTAAGATTTTCAGAACAAAGATTCTCTTCTTTTAGTGCTTCAGCTTGAGCAACTCTGATGTCTTCAATAAGATCAGAAGAGAATATAACCGGAGTTAGGGCATAGCAGCACTTTTCTGGATACACTTTTCTACTCAAAGCATCCGCGACAACATTAGCTTTGCCGGGATGATATAGGATCTCGCAATCATAGTCCTTGATAAGCTCCAAGGACCGTCGCTGTTTCATATTCAGATCCTTTTGAGTAAATAGATGTTTGAGACTCTTATGATCGGTGTAAAGCTGACACCGAGTCCCATAAAGATAATGACGCCAGATTTTTTAGAGCAAAGGTAACGGCAGCCAACTCAAGATCATGAGTTGGTGCACTTTTCTCGTAATCCTTTAATTGCCTTGAAGCGTAGGCAATTACTTTTCCCCTTTGCATTAGAACACATCCTAAGCCAGTACCAGATGCGTCGCTGTAAACGACAAGTCATCATTGCCTTCTGGTAAGGCTAGGATCGGCGCTTGAATCAGTTTCTGCTTTAGAGTTTCAAATGCCTCTTGCTGTTTATCTGCCCATACGAAAGGAGTATTCTTTCGTGTTAGCATCGTTAGAGGTACATCAATCTTTGAGAAGTCCTTTATGAATCGCCGATAATAGCCGGCCAATCCAAGGAAACTTCTTATTTCAGAGGCATTGCGAGGCGTTTGCCACTTTTGAACGGCCTCGACTTTAGACGGATCAACGGAAATACCTTCGCCAGAAACAACATGGCCAAGGAATTGAATCTGTAAAAGCAACAAAGTAGAGTTTCATGTTTTGTTCAATCAAAGAACGCTTAAGGAATAGCTCAAGACAATGTAAAGTTATACCTGTCTGAGCCAGAATTCGCACTTAGAGAATTTTGTGTAGAGTCCTTCTTTTCTCAGTAACTCTAGCAATTGTCGTAGATGAATAGAATGATCAACCTCCGTTTTGGAGTCAGAATATCGTCTATGAATACGATAACTGACTTATCCAGCATCATCTCAAACATTTGTTGTGGGGTCATGTTGTTGGGAATGTCACCTGATCCTGATCCTGACATCTTAGCTGAAAATTAAATTCATTTAACTATCAGTTTATAGACTTAGATCTATGTACCCTTTTCCCATCCTAACAGTCTGTACATCCTATCTCAGTTCAAACCACTTAAATGATTGATACATATGTATTGCTTCAGTTTGAGACCAAGTATACTCACGTAATACTTGATTCACTCAAACTATGGTCTCTGATACCATCCTGTGAAGACCACCCCTTACGGGGCAGTTCTCACCAGTATAGGTCCCACATCATGCAATACGATATCAACCATAACTAAGATAGAGTAATTAATTGCGGAATTAAAAATTACAGTACAAAATATTAGGATTTAAGTTTTATACAGATTACCGATTTTAAATTAAACTTATAAAGGGCACAAGTCTAATCTAATTCATATCATCATATAGTCAAAATAAATCTACCCAGACCATCATTTTATCATCATCTAATTAGTACCAAAAAGGGTTGCTGAGTAGAGGTCTATGAAACTTCTGTCTTGATCTTTGTAAGACCTAAGTACTAGGTCCGGCAGGTGACTTTCCTTTGTCTTTTCCTGTAAAAATGTTAATGTAGCAACCGTAAGCAATGCTTAGTGAGTAAATAGATTTTCAAGTTAACATGCATGTCAAGCGGATCATCAATCTAGCGTGATATGTCTTGGCTGCCGCTACAGCCCTCATGATTGAGACATAGAAGTCATAGAGTCGGATGATGCTCAAGCCACGCTCACGCTTAAATCGTGGGGATCAGCCACATACTGGGCTAGCTACCAGTAAATCAACGTGGCGGAACATCGGAGGTCATTACCAAGTTCAATAGAACTGGTGAAATAGCCAGGTCTAGAACAATAGACCAATCAAGGCTAATCAAGCTGAATCAACATGTCAAGTATATGCAATGATGAAGCATACGTAATCAATGTCATGATAGCAATAATCTTAAAGCAATATCTGAAATGAACTGTAAAGCAATATCATATGAAGTGATAAGTCAAATAGCTATCATGATCCACTGGGCAACACCCAACCATGGTGTGCACAGGTCACAATCCAGCTGATAATATGAATGTCAAATCAATCTATCATCAACAATATGTCTCAACCGGAAATTCAAGCATGTTAAATCTGAATATCTATAACTCACCGTGTTGGGTCTTTATCAAACAGATGTAAAATCTGCCACCTGAGTTATCTCAGGATTTTATCTCAATCTGTTCTCTGTCAAATCAAATCTTTGACCCACTTTATAAATCTTTAAATCTTTTGTTCAGAATTTCACTAAACCTGTCCAGAATTATCATGTCAATCATGTAAATATCATCATCATTATCATTATCTTTTTAATCTTTCAAATCTTTATTATATCTGATTCTGATAACTGCTCTTTCATAAATCATTCTTTCATTTAAATTTATTGTTTCATTAATTCTCAAGGGTCAATATATATATATATATATATATATATTTATTTTGCTAATTATCTTGTCAATTTATGAGTTGTCTATGTATTGTATTTTATTTAATATATTCGAATTAAAGAAGTGAGTTTCGAATTTTGTAACAACCTAACTTTAGTCAATTATGTAATATGTGATTTTGAGATAATAATATAGTTTGTTATATTAATTATGTTACAAATATTAATTAAGAAAGAAAATTTATTAAATAAATATAATTTTAAATTATATTTATGATATAATTATTAAAGATGATTAAATTAAAAGATATGTAAAATACAAAAGTTTAGTGGGTTAAATTCAAATATGATAAAAGAGATATATAAAAACAAAATTTTATGATCAAATAAAACCATTAACACCTAAACCACTCTCTCTCTCTAATCTCTCACTAAACTTACGGTTTCATCACAAATCCATCAAGAAATTTCATCAACTTGCAATTAAATGAAGAATTAATTCAAGAAGAGTTACAACATCATCAAAGCATCATCAATCTACAAAGAATTTAAGGTAATAACTCTTTTAAATTCTTATTTGTAGAGGTTTGGTTCGGTTCATATGAAAAACCGAAACCTATGCTTAAAATGTAAGAAAATTAGGTTGCATGTTTAAAGTTTTTGTAAATTATGGTGAATTTAAGGTAATTGATGTTAAAGAAACAAAGATTTTAGTTTGGATCATCCAAAATATGATGGAATCGAAATTTTTGATAAAAATAGTGTTATTGACAAAAAGTGTAACCGTGTGTGTTATGTGTTTTCCTGATACCGAAACCCAAAAGTGGGTTACCGAAACCATAAGGTTTCGGTAAAACCACATTACCGAAACATGTATGTATGTGTTGAGGTTGAATACTGAAACTTTTTAAGGATACTGAAACTCTTGAAAGGTTTCGGTATTATACCGAAACCCATCTAAGTGAAGTACCGAAACTTCTTTGAATACTGAAACCCACATAATTTTACTGAAACTTATACCGAAACCTTAAAGGTTTCGGTAATGTACCGAAACTCTCCTGAAGTACCGAAACATATATATAATGTATACAGAAACCATAATGTACCGAGACCCATACACTCTACTGAAACCTATACCGAAACTATGAAAGTTTCGGTAATATACCGAAACAATAAAGAATACCGAAACTATTTTTGGGTTTCGGATCCTTGGTTTCTTTGGTGAGCATACATATATATATATATATATATATATATATATATATATATATATATATATATATATATATATATATATATATATATATATATATATATATATATATTTACGTTTACAGTGGTGGGTTTTACATATATATACACATACAAAGACACATAAAAGAATGTGAGTGCATGTGTGTAAGTGATATATGGATAAGTATCCATATCTTGTGTGTGTGTATATATAAGACATATATATATATATATATATATATATATATATATATATATATATATATATATATATATATATATATATATATATATATATATATATATATATATATATATAGGTAACTTTATTATACAAAAATATAAAAAATGATCATTTATAAAAGTTATGAAAGAGAAAAAGTTTATGAGTTATCAAGAAAAGATCAATTAAAGTTTAAAACTGACGTTCTTGCAAAATGATAAAATGCTGGACAGGTTCAGTGAAATTCTAAACATACTTACAAAGATTTAAAAGCGGGTCAAAGACTTGATTTGACGGAGAACAGATTGACAAAGATAAAATCCTGAGATAACTCAGGTGGCAGATTTTTATATCTGTTTGACAAAGACCAGATCAGTGAGTTATAGATATTCAGATTTAACATGTTGATTTTCCGGTTGAGATATATTGTTGTTGTTAGATTTATTGACATTCATTTTATCAGCTGGATTGAGACCTGTGCACACCATGGTTGGGTGTTGCCCAGCGGATCATGATAGTTATTTGATTATCATTTCATATTGCATATAAGACTTCTTCAGACATTGCTTTATGATTCATTGCTATCATGACTTCTATGACTTAAGCTTTCACTATTGATCAGACACTTGATAGATTTATTCAGCTTGATTAAGCCTTGATGGTCTATTGTTCTAGACCTGGCTATTTCACCAGTTCTTATGGACTTGGTAATGACTTCCGATGTTCTGCCACGTTGATTTACTGGTAGCTAGCCCAGTATGTGGCTGATCCCCACAATTTAAGCGTGAGCGTGGCCTGAGCATCATCCGATTCTAAGAATTCTATATCTCAATCATGAGGGCTGTAGCGGCAGCCAAGACATATCACGCTAGACTAAAGATCCGCTTAACAATGCATGTTGATTTGAAAATCTATATACTCACTAAGCTTTGCTTACAGTTGCTACTTTATAATTTTTACAGGAAGAGATAAAGGAAAGTCACCTGCTGGACCTAGTACTTAGGTCATTCAAGATCCAAGTTTTGAAGCTTTCATAGACCACTACTCAACGAACCCTTCGGTACTGATTGGAAGATGACAATTATGGTGGTTTTGGGTAGACTTGATATGACTTTATGATGTAATGTATTAGATTAGATGGTACCCTATATAAGTTTAATTTGAAAATTGTAATCTGTATTAAACTTAATTCTAATATGTTTGTATTTGTAATTTATAATTACGCAATTAATTACCCTATCTTAGTGTGATTGATATCGTATTGCATGAATTGGGACCTAGACTAGTGAGGACTGCCCCGTAAGGGGAGGTCTTCACAGGATGGTATCAGAGCACTAGTTTGAGTGAATCAAGTATTACGTGAGTATACTTGGTCTCAAACTGAAGCAATACATATGTATCAATCATTTAGGTGATTTGAACTGAGATAGGATGTACAGACTATTAGGATGGGAAAAAGGGTACATAGATCTAAGTCTATAAACTAATAGTTGAATGATTTTAATTTTCAGTTAAGATGTCAGGATCAGGATCAGGTGACATTCCCAACAACATGACCCCACAACAGATGTTTGAAATGATGCAACAACTTTTAGCCCAACATTCTGAACAACAAAATAAGACAATGCAAGAACAGTTTCAGGCCAGAGATGAGGCCGAAGCTAAAAGACGTGAAGATAAAAAGAATAAAAGAAAAGAAAAGCAAGTCCAGACTAATGAATCTGATTCTGATAACTCAAATCCCGAAACTCAAATTGCTCAGCCAAAAGGCTGCAAGTTTAAGGATTTTAAAGCGAGCGGTGCCCTGAACTTTGAGGGTACAGTAAATCCAATTCAGGCGATGGATTGGATCAGCCATACCGAAGAAATATTCAGGAATTCTGACTGTTTAGAATCGAAGAAAGTGAGTTATGCATCTGCGTTGTTTGTTGGAGCTGCCCGTGCATGGTGGAAGACTCAGAGAAGCATATACGGAGAAGAAGTCATCCACACTCTCGAGTGGGAACAATTCTTGGATATGTTCAATGCAAAGTACTGTCCAGTCGATCAGCGAGACAAAATGGAAGTCCAATTAATGCAGCTGACCCAGGGAACCAAGACAGTTGACGAATACGAACATGAATTCTCACGACTATGCGGTTATTCCTCGTATCAGGTAGCTACAGAAGAGAGAAAGATGAATAGATTTCGTGGAGGGCTTAATCCGAGATATCGACACCCAATGAGCGCGATAAAGTATAAGTCTTATCTGGAGATGGTTGAAGCAGCTAGACAGATCGAGCGAGGGTACTTAGAGTATGGTGATCAACTTTACGCCCCAACAACTAACCCGACGAATCCGTCTCCTCTGAAGAAACAGCGATTTGGCAGATTCTTTAAGCCAAATAAGTCTCAGTCCCAGCAATCTCAGCAGTATAGTTCACAGCCAAAAGCGCAAGCCTACTCACTGACAAACGAGCCATGATTCTGCAAGAGATGCAGAAAATCACACATGGGGCTGTGTAACCCAGATGATGTTACTTGTTTCGCGTGTAACCGAATCGGGCACATCAGTGAAGAATGCCCACAGCAGGGACGAGGATGTGCAAAGTGTGGGAAGCGCGGACACTTCATGTATCAGTGTCGCAGCGGGCAACGAGGTCAGTCACAGTCGTCAGCTGGAGGGTCTACAATGAAAAGTTCAGCTGCAACACCAACAGCAAGAACCCGCGCATTTCAGATAACAGCGGAAGAAGCAAAAGAAACACCTGACGTGGTTACCGGTACATTCATGCTTAACTCAATCCCTGCCCGTGTATTATTCGATTCCGGTGCTAGTCGCTCCTTCATATCAACTTCTTTTGCACAAAGACTATATAAAACTCCATCGAAGCTTCCTGTTGTAATTGATATTGAGACAGCCAGTAACAACTATGTTATGGCTGATTCTGTATACCGAAACTGCACTCTACTCGTCGATAACATCGTGTTCAACCTCGACCTTATTCCGATTCCATTGAAAGAGTTCGACGTCATCATCGGCATGGACTGGCTAATGAATAACGAGGCTACGATTGTCTGCAACCGCCGACTCATCAGAATTAAGTCCTCAGACGGCCGAGTATTGGAGATCAAGGGCGAGAAGCGTAAAGGTGCTCACTGCTTTATTTCTATAGAGAAAGCTCATAAATATGTATCTAAAGGTCGCGAATCCTATCTGTGCTATGTCTCATCTGAATCTAACTCTGAAGCCCAAAAGAAATCTTTATCTGATATCCCAATTGTCTGTGAGTTCCCAGACGTATTCCCTGACGATATTTCCGGAGTGCCACCGGAACGTCAAGTCGAGTTCAGTATTGACTTGGTTCCTGGTGCGGCTCCTATTGCAAAAGCTCCTTACAGACTTGCACCTGCAGAAATGCAGGAAATGTCAAAGCAATTGCAAGAGTTGTTGGAAAAGGGGTTTATCCGACCGAGTTCATCTCCGTGGGGTGCACCTGTCTTATTCGTTAAGAAGAAAGATGGAACTTTTCGTATGTGCATCGACTACCGCGAGTTGAATAAGGTTACAATAAAGAACAAGTATCCTCTGCACAGAATCGATGATCTGTTTGATCAGCTACAAGGAGCCAGCTACTTCTCGAAAATAGATCTTCGTTCTGGATATCATCAGTTGAAAGTTAAAGATGAGGATGTTCCAAAGACAGCCTTCCGTACAAGATACGGTCATTACGAATTTCTCGTGATGCCGTTTGGCTTGACAAATGCACTAGCAGCTGTGACACCCTTGCCACATTAACCACCAATTACCATTCACCCAGGATTATTCACCAACAAACAGATATATAATGATCTGATATCTTAATTAAAGTGCGGAAGCAAAATACATAAATAAAAGTATTACAACTGAGTTTAACACCCTACGGTGCTACAAAGGTTACACGTCTAAGTCTACCAACACAATTTATTACATTATCCCAAATTCATTACAACAGAATTTTCATAAACCAAATACCAAAGTAAACGGTAGAAATCTTCAAATACTTCAATAGATTTCCTAGCTAGATGGTCCAGCTGTAGACTTCCCTTTTCCTGTAAAAATTCAACAACTAAAGGGGTAAGCTAAAGCTTAGCGAATACCATATGATTTTACACATTCAACAAATCATTATGAAGCCACCCAGGGTAACCGCGGTAACACATACCGTATACCCCACACGTACTCCAAGTACGCAAACCCGAGCCGCAGCTCCTTCGAGCTGACACTCGGCATAAGAATAACCAACCATCTGAGGCAGACATTACATCGGGGATGACCTACTGTCTATCCTGACCACAGAGGTGTCAAACTCTTGGTCATATAGCACAGTAATCATCAGAGTACAGATGCGACCACGCAGGTCCATCGAAAAGATGCACAACAAATGAACGGACATGCAACAAGTATGAATGTGCATCAACATATACGCATGTTAGTAGAATGCCAAACGAATATGAAACAACATGCCTCAGCAGGCAATGCAAACATAATGCAGATGCAGCAATGTTAAAATCAAAGGTACTCACAGTGGGTGCGTTATTAATCTTTTAGCAATATTATTTCTTCAACGTACCAGCACCACGTATGATTTGCTCCTTTGTGATGCTTCCAACGTACCAGCACCATCTCTATTTCTTTCTTTCTCAATTTCTTCACTTTCGTATCTAACACACACTCCGGCTCTTCAATATACCGGAGCCTTTCGTCAATTTGCAATTCAGTGTGATCTGTCCAATCTTCGTTTTCGGCAGTGAATGACTTCCTGAGATTTCCCACATGGAACACCGGATGTATGCCCGACATTTCTTCCGGCAACTCTAAACGATATGACTGGTTTCCAACTTTTTCTATTATCTTAAATGGCCCAACAAATCTCGGAGCCAACTTGCCTCTCTTCACGAAACGAGTAACACCCCTCATTGGTGATACTTTCAGATACACCCAATCATCTACCTCAAAGCTGATTGGTTTGTGCCTTCTATCGTAATAACTTTTCTGGCGATCCTGGGCCGCCTTCATATTCTGTCTTACCAATTGAATCTTTTCATTTGTTTCTTGCAATAATGCCGGCCCAGCAATCGGCGTTTCACCGGTTTCCCTCCAACACGTAGGAGTCCTACATCTTCTCCCATACAATGCTTCAAACGGCGCTTTCTTGATCGTCGCGTGGTAACTGTTATTATACGAAAACTCGATCAGTGGCAAATGATCGTCCCAATTGCCACCGAGGTCTAACACACACGACCGCATCATATCTTCGAGTGTTAGGATGATCCTTTCACTTTGACCATTGGTTTGTGGACGGTAAGCCGTACTCATTGCTATCCTCGTTCCTAACCCTTCTTGTAAAGCCGACCAAAAGTTGAAAGTAAATCGGCTGTCCCGATCCGATACAATGGACTTCGGTACTCCGTGTCTAGAAACGATCTCAGCCACATAAATCTGAGCTAACTTCTCCAGTGAATAACTCTCTCTTATTGGAATGAAGTGTGCCGACTTGGTTAATCTATCAACGATTACCCATACCGCATCGTGTTGACGCCTAGTTTTCGGCAATTTTGTGACAAAGTCCATCGTGATATGCTCCCACTTCCATTCCGGAATGGGAAGCGGTTGCAAACTACCGTAAGGTTGTTGGTGTTCGGCTTTCACTAACCGACAAGTCCTGCATCTTTCCACAAACTGACCTATGTCTTTCTTTAATCCGGGCCACCAGAAGTCTGCTTTCAGCTCGTTGTACATCTTTGTGCTCCCGGGATGTACAGAAAACTTTGACTGATGAGCTTCTTCTATTATCACATTTCTCATGCCTCCATACTTTGGCACCCAGATTCTCCCATATATACCTTTCAAACCCGATTCACTTGTTTCCATATCCTTAATCTGTGCTCTTATACCCTCAGCACCAACATTTTCGTCTTTCAAGGCTTCCTCTTGAGCGGCCTTGACATCGTCAATAATAGTGGAGGTTAACATAGTAGATGTCAACATGTAACAACAATCCTTGGCATATGCTTTGCGACTCAAAGCATCGGCTACCACGTTAGCCTTTCCAGGATGGTAAAGGATTTCACAGTCATAATCCTTTATTAGCTCCATCGAACGTCTCTGTCTCATGTTAAGTTCTTTCTGGCTGAAAATGTATTTCAGGCTCTTATGATCCGTGTATAACTGACACTTAGTCCCATATAGATAGTGCCTCCACAATTTTAACGCAAACGTAACTGCTGTCAACTCCAAGTCATGAGTTGAATAATTCTTCTCGTGTTGCTTTAACTGTCTCGAAGCATAAGCAATAACCTTCCCTCGCTGCATCAGTACAGCGCCTAACCCCAGTCTTGAAGCATCAGTGTAAACTACAAAATCCTCATTGCCCTCCGGTAGAGCAAGTATCGGTGCTTCGCTAAGCGTTTTCTTCAAGATCTCCAATGCTTCTTGCTGCACAGTTTCCCATATAAACGGTGCATTCTTCCTTGTTAATGCAGTCAGAGGAACTGCAATCTTAGAAAAATCTTTGATGAACCTCCTATAGTAACCTGCCAACCCCAGAAAACTTCTGACTTCAGTAGCTGAACGAGGCGGCTCCCAGTTTCTCACCGCTTCTACTTTAGCTGGATCTACAGAAATTCTGGCCCCCGATATCACATGCCCTAAAAACTGAATCTGTTGTAGCCAAAACTCACATTTTGAGAACTTGGCATACAACTTCTCTTTTCTTAGCAATTCCAGCAATTCCCTTAAATGATCAGCATGTTCGGCCTCAGACTTTGAATACACCAGAATATCGTCGATGAACACAATCACCGACTTATCTAACATCGGTCTACAAACTCGGTTCATTAAATCCATAAAAACAGCCGGGGCATTGGTCAACCCAAAAGGCATGACCAGAAAATCGTAATGCCCGTAACGTGTCCTAAAAGCTGTCTTAGGCACATCTTCCTCTCTAACTTTTAACTGATGATATCCCGACCTCAAGTCAATCTTAGAAAAGACACTCGCCCCATGTAATTGATCGAACAAATCGTCTATCCTCGGCAGCGGATACTTGTTCTTAACAGTCAGTTTATTCAACTCCCGGTAATCAATGCACATTCGCATTATACCATCCTTCTTTTTCACAAACAAAACAGGGGCTCCCCACGGCGATGAACTTGGTCGTATAAAGCCCTTGTCCAACAACTCCTGGAGTTGTGTCATCATCTCTTTCATCTCGGTTGGGGCAAGGCGATAAGGAGAACGAGCTACCGGTGCAGCTCCAGGGATCAGATCAATTCTAAATTCCACTTGTCTCTCAGGCGGCACGCCAGACAAGTCTTCCGAAAACACATCCGGGAATTGTGAAACAACAGGCACATCGGCCAACGTCTTCTTCTCAGCCTTGGCATCTATAGCATATGCCAGGTAGGCGTCACATCCCTTTGCAACAAGCTTTCGAGCTTTTGCAACAGTCAACAAACACAGATCCCCACTTCTCCTATCCCCATAAATACAGATCTCACGCCCCTCTGGAGTAGTTATCTTTATCATTCGCTTCTTACATACTATGTGGGCTTCATTCTCAATTAACCAATCCATCCCGATTATCACATCAAATTCACTGAAGTCTATCGGAATCAAGTCCAGATTGAAGACTACATCTTCAATCACTAAAGTGCAATTACGGTTTACATGATCTACTTTGACTAAGGTGTTGCTAGCAGTTTCAATATCTAGTACAGCAGATAGCTTAGACAAAGGCATGGCAAGTTGTTGTGCAAACATAGTAGATACAAACGAGCGATTGGCACCCGAATCGAAAAGAACTCGTGCAGGTAAAGAGTTTACAATAAACATACCCGTGACCACCTCCGGGTTTTCCCTAGCCTCCTCTGCAGTGATTTGAAAGGCACGAGCCGGTGCCCTTTGCGACTGACCCCGACCTCGGTTAACTGAACCACCGCTTGAACCTCCTGAAGATCGTGTTGATGTTGGAGCAGCAACTGCTGGAGTATTCTTTCGACAATTCCGACTATAGTGCCCCCATACTCCACACTTATGGCAAGCATCAGATCTCCGTGGACATTCATTTTGAAAGTGGCCCAACTCTCCGCAGCAAAAACACGCACGCCCGTTGGTGCACTTGCCGAAGTGTTCCAGATGACACTTGTTACAATACTGTGGCTCGGTGTTGATAGAGTATGCACGAGCACGACCGGAAGAACTAGACTGTCGACGGAAGGACTGTTGCGGCGAGTACTGCGATGATCGTGAAGAACCAGAATAACCTCCTTCGCGTTGGCGTTTCGGTGGTGAAGGTTGAGTTGGGTTGACTGAAGCAGCAGCGGACCCCATCACGTATCCCGACATACCCAAGATCTGTTCCACATTCCTGGCGGCTTCCAGTAAACTAGCAAATGTGGGGTAGCGTACGTTGCTCATCACCCTTCGAATCTCCAAATCAAGACCAGCCTCAAACCTGGTCACTTTCCTTTCCTCGGTATCCACTTGATGAGGCGCGAACAAACTCAGCCTCGTAAACTCTACAGCGTACTGGGACACAGACTTAGTCCCCTGAATCAGCGTCATGAACTTAGCTTCAAGTCTTCGGCGCTCGTCGGCCGGGCAGTACTGCTGAGTGAAGATATCAGTAAACTCAGCCCATGTCATAACAGATACTCTTTCCAAGGTTAACGCATTCACCATCGAGTTCCACCACATTACTGCATCCTTAGTGAACATTGCAGTAGCGAACCGGACCATATCCTTCTCAGCACAATCGCTGATTCGGAATGTCCGTTCAGTGGCTGTTATCCATTCCAGAGCGGCAACAGCATCACCCAATCCAGTAAATTCAACTGCTCCATTTCCCTTAAAGTCCTTGAAACGACAACCCCTGGGCTTATTTGATGACCCAGTGTTGTCACCTTGCTCGTCATCGTTTCCCTCTCTTTCCTTATTCTTTCTCTTATCTTCTCTTCGTTTAGCTTCGGCCTCATCTCGAGCCCGAAACTGGTCCTGAATCATCCGATTTTGCTCAGCCATCATGCCTAGCATCATTTCTCACGTCTCTTCTGGTGTCATTCCTCCTCCAGACATGTTCTGAAATATGAAACATATAACTTATTTAGTAACATGTCATTTATTTATAGACACCACCCAATTGTCCCGTATGATAGTCAATATTCTTATGATTACTAGATCGTAACCTATCTTAGTTCAGATCATTACTTAGTATCACTACATGTCAACACTTAATGTTTGAGACCAAGACCTCACGGACACTTGAATCTCAAACTACTGCTCTGATACCATACGCTGTGACACCCTTGCCACATTAACCACCAATTACAATTCACCTAGGATTAATCACCAACAAACAGATAACATAATGATCTGATAGCTTAATAATAGTGCGGAAGCAAAATAAATAAATAAAAGTATTACAACAGAGTCTAACACCCTACGGTGCTACAAAGGTTACACGTCTAAGTCTACCAACTCAAATTAATACATTATCCCAAATTCATTACAACAAAATTTTCATAAACTAAATACCAAAGTAAACGGTAGAAATCTTCAAATACTTCAATAGATTTCCTAGCTAGATGGTCCAGCTGTAGACTTCCCTTTTCCTGTAAAAATTCAACAACTAAAAGGTAAGCGAATGCTTAGTGAATACCAGATGATTTTCACACATTCTACAAATCTTTATGATGCCCCCAGAGTATCCGCGGTAACACATACCGTATACTCCACACGTATCCAAGATACGCAAACCTGAGCCGCAGCTCCTTCGAGCTGACACTCGGCATAAGAAAAACCAACCATCTGAGGCAGACATTACATCGGGGATGACTTACTGTCTATCCTGACCACAGAGGTGTCAAACTCTTGGTCATATAGCACAGTAACATCAGAGTACAGATGCGACCACGCAGGTCCATCGAAAGGATGCACAACAAATGAACGGACATGCAACAAATATGAATGTGCATCAACATAAACGCATGTTAGTAGAATGCCAAACGAACATGAAACAACAGGCCTCAGCAGGCAATGCAAACATAAAGCAGATGCAGACATGTTAAAAATCAAAGGTACTCACAGTGGGTGCGTTATTAATCTTTAAGCAATATTATTTCTCCTCGGAATTTCAACCGGATCAACCAAGTACCCCACTGTGGGTTAAACAACACCACAAGGGACCTGTTTCATTTCCATAATGAAAACATATTATCATTATATGTTCTTTAACAATTACCATCAACTTGTATACAATAAAGTGCTACAACATTCGGAAACATCATCCAAAACTCACTTTATATACCGTTATTCAAGTTGTTATTATTCCCAATTAACCCTCCATTATATGCCTTATTATAGTACACAAGATATCCCAAAAGTGTGTTTAATTGTCCATTAATTCGGGTCCTTTTAAACCCATCCGAATTACCCCAAAACTCATAGAACTCGCCGAGTAGGCTCATGGAACTCGCCGAGTTCCTGTCCGAATTTCGGACCCTTAGTTGAATTTCGGACACATCCGGATTGGGTTGACCCATCCGAGTTCGGGTTGACCCATCCGAATTCGGACCCTCCGAGTTCGGTTCTTAGTTTTTGACTTCGGTCCTATTCAAATTTCGGATCTTATCCGAATTCGGGTCCCAACCGAATTCGGATCCAACACTTATGAATTTTTATGAAGCTTTATTCATCTGTTCTTCAGTACTCGCCGAGTTCCTCATGAACTCGCCGAGTTCACATGCAGGTTTGCTATTTCGCAGCTACGGGTTTTTAAGTAAAAATTGCCAAAACTTAAATCTAACAACATGCAATTCATAATAATGCTATACTAACATATAATGAACGTTTCTACATCATTTTTCACATCCATAACATTCTAATTCGTCCAGATTGGATCAAATTTGAAGAAAAACCTCAAGAACACTAAAAACTTACAAAAATTAAGATTTCTAACCTTTTAGGACGAATTAACCGATGATTCTTATTTCAGATGCTTCAGTGATGTTCAACAATCGATTCTCCACTGATTTAACACACATGCATCAACAATTTCTCAGTTTATAAATCCGAATTTCATCTTTTCTCTCCAAAATTCAAATTCAAAACTTAAAAATGGGTTTCTTACCTTAAATTCACTTGAATCTTGTTTATATTCATCCTTGATTCACGAATTTGGTTCCACAAATTCGAATTCCAGTAGGAAATATCAGAGATTTTTAGAGAGATTTCTAGAGAGAGAGAGCTTGGGTTATAGAGAGAGAATGAGATAGTTCAAAATGAAAGACTAAGGGCCTTTTATTCCATAATTTCAACTCTGGACACTTTTAGCCCCTCAACTTATCCGGTTCCAATAAATACTGATTTAGTCTTAGTTTTACCCTTACTAACAATTATAAATCATAATAATAATTCTAAATTTCCAAGCTTCATAATTTCTCAAAATAGCAACCGACTTTCATAATCCAAATACATAATCATTTTCGTAACAACTTAATTTACAAATTTAAACTTAATAACTTCAAATACAATAATTTAAATCCGAGGATGTTACACAGGTATAACCTTATATTGTCTTGAGTTACTTCTTAAGCGTTCTCTGTTTCAAACGAAATTTGAAATTCTACTTTGACTTCTTTATAGATCCAATTCCTTGGCCATGTTATATCTGGCGAAGGAATCTCAGTTGATCCTTCTAAAGTCGAGGTTGTTCAGAAATGGCAAACACCTCGCAATGCCTCTGAAATCAGAAGTTTCCTTGGATTGGCCGGTTACTATCGGCGATTCATTAAGGACTTCTCGAAGATTGCTGTGCCACTCACGATGCTAACACGAAAGAATACACCTTTCGTATGGGCGGATAAACAGCAAGAGGCATTTGAAACTTTGAAACAGAAGTTAATTCAAGCGCCAATCCTTGCCTTACCAGAAGGCAATGATGATTTTGTCGTCTATAGCGACGCATCTGGTACTGGATTAGGTTGTGTCCTCATGCAAAGGGGAAAAGTCATTGCCTACGCTTCAAGGAAATTGAAGGACTATGAGAAAAGTGCACCAACTCATGATCTTGAGTTGGCTGCCGTTACCTTTGCACTGAAAATCTGGGCGCCACTATCTCTATGGGACTTGGTGTCAGCTTTACACCGATCATAAAAGTCTCAAGCATCTGTTTACTCAAAAGGATCTGAATATGAAACAGCGTCGGTCCTTGGAACTTATCAAGGATTATGATTGCGAGATCCTATATCATCCCGGCAAAGCCAATGTGGTCGCGGATGCTTTGAGTAGAAAGACGTATCCAGAAAAGTGCTGTTATGCCCTAACTCCTGTTGTATTCTCTTCTGATCTTAGCAAGGATATTAGATCTGCCCAATTTGAAGCACTGAAAGAAGAGAATCTCTGTTCTGAAAATCTTAAAGGGCAATTGCAATTTCTATCTTTGAATCATTTGGGACTTCAATGTCTCAAGGGAAACCGAATCGGGATTCCTAAATATGGTTTTATTCGCAACACTCTTCTATCCGAAGCCCATCAGTCCAAATTATCTATTCATCCTGGCAGCTCAAAGATGTACTTCGATCTGAAAGCTGATTATTGGTGGCCAGGAATGAAAAAGGACATCGGTCATTATGTTGAAAGCTGCAGAGTATGTCAAATGGTTAAGGCAGAACACCAGAAACCCTTCGGGGGTATGCAACCACTGCAAGTTCCTGAATGGAAGTGGGAGCATATAACCATGGACTTCGTTACGAAACTGCCGAAAACCAAGAGACAGCACGACTCCATCTGGGTAGTCGTGGATCGATTAACGAAGTCAGCTCATTTCATACCGATGAAAGAGACGTATTATCTTGATAGATTGGCACAGATGTACATCACTGAAGTCATTTCTCGTCACGGTGTGCCAAAATCTATCGTATCTGATCGTGATAGCCGTTTCACTTCGAGATTCTGGAAAGCGCTGCAAGAAGGGATGGGTACTCGAATCTCTATGAGTACAGCTTATCACCCTAATGCAGATGGCCAAAGTGAACATACTATCCTAACTCTAGAAGATATGCTCCGTGCCTGCGTTCTTGATCTAGGTGGTAATTGGGATGACCATTTGCCTCTGGTCGAATTCTCGTATAATAACAGTTATCATTTAACGATCAAGATGGCTCCTTTTGAAGCTTTGTACGGAAGAAAGTGCAGAACTCCCACCTGTTGGCGTGAAACAGGTGAATCGCCTATAGCGGGTCCTGCCCTTCTACAGTTGACTCATGAAAAGATTCAACTTGTCAGAAGGAATATCCTTGAAGCCCAAAGCAGGCAGAAGTCATACTATGATAATCGGCATCGATCGATTAGTTTTGAAGTTAATGATTGGGTGATGCTGAAAGTATCCCCAATGAAGAATGTGGTAAGATTCATAAAGAGAAACAAGCTAGCTCCAAGATTCATCGGTCCGTTCAAGATTGTCGAAAAGATAGGAAATCAATCTTATCGTCTTGAATTGCAATCTGACTTAGCTGGAATACATCCTGTATTCCATATTAGTCATTTGAGAAAGAGACTAGCTGATGAAAGAGAAGTACAAATACCAAATATTAATCTACAAGTTGATGAGAAGCTTCGTGTGGTTGAAGAGCCAGAATGTATTCTGGACTCGAAGACCAAAAAGCTTCGGAATAAAGAAATACAGATGGTGCTCGTCCAGTGGAAACACCACAAGGGTTCGCATCAGTCTTGGGAATCTGAAGATGTTATGAAAGCTACTTATCCAAGTCTGTTCGAACATAGCTAACTTCGGGGACGAAGTTTGTGCGTGGTGGAGCCCATTCTGTAACAACCTAACTTTTGGTCCAGGCATAATTTCAGTATTTTGAACCAATAATGTAATTTTATTACATTATTTGAATTGTAATTTAATTAAGTTATGAAATAGTTAATTAAATTATATAAATATTTAAATTATAATTATCTTATAAATTATTAAATAGGATTAAATTAAAAGAGATGTAAAATACAAAAGTAAATTGGGTTAAATTGCAAAAGTATTAAGTTAACATATAAAAACCAAATTAAATGGTCATTTAACACAAATTGAAGATTTATACTCTCTCTCTACTCTCTCTCTACACTTTCGGTATCTTCAACAAATAATCAAAGCTCTATAGAAGTTGCAATTAATTCAAGAAATTAAGTCAAGGAGGTTACAAACATCTTCAATCAACAACATTTATAGGTAATTTCTTGATTAAATTCCGAATTATTATGAGTATTGGTTCGGTTTTGTTAAAAACCGAAACCAAAGATTGAAACATGAAATTTATGTATTGCATGTGTGACTTTTAGTTAGAATATGTATAATAGAATCGAACCTAGGCTTAATACTTACCATATTCAAGATTCTAGACTTAGAAATTCATGTTTAAAAGCATCAAAACAAGAACAAATTCGAGATGCCAAGAACAAACTAGATTTTTAGCTAAATTCGAACCTTAGGTTCGAATTTGACCGTAAATTTGAGACAATGTGTTCGAATTTAAGCATATATTTGAATCATGCATTCTAATTTAAGCATATGATTCGAATTTAACCCTATGTAATAAGTATTTCACAGTGATTATTTGGAAAACCTACTAGTTTCAACATCAAATAACACTGAAAGTAGGTCATATATATTTTTAATCTGTGTGCAAAGAAGATTCTATGGAAACTTGGTTGTTACTAGTTTGATACAATATATTCTGGCTAGGGTGTGTTCTGTGTAGGGGAAGAGGCATTTGTTACATGTAGGGAGAGATATGCACACATTGTAGGGGTATATTGAACTTTTGTGTAATTTTCTAACATACTTGTTTAACAGAGAGTAATTTTTGTTCTAAAAGAGAATGTAAATGTTTGTACTGAGTTTGTAATATTTTTTTATCATCATGTAACTATTTGAGAGGGAGAGTTCATAGTTATTGAGTTTGAGAGGGAGTAAATAGAACAAAGTAATATTTTCAACATGGTCTTTGAAATTCATTTGCTTGATGATCATAATTCTTATGTTCATCATGAGGGAGAGAAATGACAAATTTCAGACATTAAGAAGATTGTTTGAGATTTGGTAGAGACTTTTGAAGATTACAACTGACTATGTTTGAAGATTTGGTCTGATGAAATCTAATGATTTTAAATTTCAAGAGGGAGAGTTAATTAGTTCATATATCAAGGGATACGTTCATATATCAAGGGGAGAGTTATCGTTTAATATGAAGAGAAGATCAGAGAAGAAGACAATACTGGAAATTCAAGAGATTAGAGAATAGAAGAAAAGAGATTTTCAAGAAAACATATTTCATTAAAGATTAATTTTTAGGGAAACAAAGTTTGTTGAAGATTTGAAGATTTTCTTTTTATTTCTGTTATTGTAAAGTCCTTAATTTGTGCTTTGTTTGTAAAATTGCTTTTCACCACTAATGGGGAGATTGTTAGGAATTTATATATAGAGGTGAAACAATGAAGAAGGTAAGTACAAGGACTATTCATGTAATTAGAAGAAAGATTAGATGTTAGGTATAAATATAATTTTCCAAGGGAAATTTATCAAGTAACTCTCATATTGTGTGTGTGTGTGTTTCGTAAGGTGTAACTTGAGAGTAAGCATTGAATAATATGCAAGGTTTGTGTTTAATGTAATAGAATCCATTAGATCGTGAGTTTACATAAACTTTTATTTCTTATACTCAAAATTTATTTATTTTTGAAATTAATCTATATTTTATAACCGTAGGTTTCAAGTAATTATGTAATCTTTATTAACCTATAATCTTTATATATATATATATATATATATATATATATATATATATATATATATATATATATATATATATATATATATATATATATATATATATATATATAATGAAGCAAAAAAAATTTTTGCGTACGCATTGCTCTCTCGTTGTACAAAATTTTATGTGTTTATATAATAAAAATATATTTTACATATTTATATGACATTTTTTGTGTTTTACACTATCACATAAGTTGTGACCTGACAGTATGTCAATCATGTCCTCATCTATTGAACAGGTTTGAGAGATTATGTCTAAGTTGTTCATGTCTAGTGGACAAGTTTGACATAGTTAAGTGCTCATTGTGAACAAGTTTAAAACTTTTTGGAATTTATTTTCAAGTCATCATGTAATGTTTTGAACGTTTTCATCAACCTCAAGATTCAAGACAAAGTGGAAAATCAGAGTTGCTACAACGCTGCCATAGTTGTTCCGCTACATGAA
>JAANYP010003282.1:217489-229989 GCA_020465985.1 Centrapalus pauciflorus | reverse complement strand
GCAGATTTAAGAATTTAGTCCAACTTTTCTTAATTTAGAATTTGGTCCCTTTAAGTAGCAGATATTTCATTTTCATCTTATTTAGCAAATTTGACTTAATTTTAGAACATATAACTTAATTTAAATTACATGTTTAATAATTTAATTAACTTAAATTTAATGTATTACTTAACATTAAACTTATTGCTTAATGCTAAGCACAATTTAGGTTGTTACAGATTCGGCTCCACCACGCATAACTTCTTCCTCGAAGAAATTTATGTTTAGATAGGCATAGCTTAGGAATTACAAAGTAGGTATGAATTCCCAAAATTTGACATATACATTATTGTGTTTAATGAATGAGCACCATCTGTACTTCACAACTTTTGCTTCTTTAGTCTTCATAACCGTTACATCCACTAACTTTTGATCATTATATAGCTTATTAACTGACTCATGAAATGACATAAGAAACTGTTAGGATTTTTGTCTTATCACATCTACATCCACTCGGATGATTTATGATTTTAGATAAGAATGTCTTTCAATTGAATCAGATATCAGTTTGATGTATTAAGATAGCTCATCTATCTTTTCATTTATTTTTGAACTGGTTTTAGTGCTTTGGAGTCTGATAACTATACTTTATCGCATAAACATTCCACTGATGATATTAGGATCATCAATCGCTTAGCAGATTATGATTTGTATTGACTTTTTTCTAAACATTGAAATGACTTTTCATTGTAAACCCTTAAATTCAAACTTACTTCATTCTCTTGGCAAAGACCTTTTATGAACAGGCAGGAAGAATAAGAATTCAATATTGGGTATCTCACCTATCTCGCATTGACAGATGAGAGTCCAATACTTTCAATCATATTGAATTAAGACTGACTTTTCATTGGTCATTTAGGGCCAATCACTTGACTTTATAAGAATTTCACTCGGGCAAATGATATTCACAATTGTCATCCAATCAGAGTTATAGCTATACATTCCTTTACTTAGGAATTTGGGACAAAGACACACTTTATACATTTATACCGAGACAACATGCACAAGTCGTAGTAGTGTGAGTGTTCTAGCCTTTTACAGATTTTCTATACGAAATTTATGACAGGGTAATTATCACTTCGTTGACTTTGTTTCGTAGCATATTTCATGAGACAACACTCTTTTTAGATTCTTGCTTAGCCCAGATTACGTTTTTACATTTCTTTGATTATGTTCGTTTGACATTTGATGTTTGACAATTTAGTTTAACGAATATATTCTTACTTGATTTTATTGAATTAGCAACTTTTACCTTTGCCTCATTGAGGGACACACTGTAATCAATCAGATTCCAAGGATTTAAGAAGAAGCTTAAATTTGGAATGCAGTCTTGATTTCCCTAGAGCTTTTGAATCGTACATGATTCAGACATAGATACCAATATTGATTATAGGTAGAGTTTCTGATTTTAAAATCATTTATTTCATAGCTTCAAGTGTGTTGGGAAATAGTTTCAGTATGTTCAAGCTGTTAGTTAGACTTCTCAGACTGTTAGTAGATTTTAAATGTAAATTCAAAGTTCATGCTGCTAGTTGAAGAAACTCGAGCTGCCAGTGTAAAATTTCAAGCTGCCAGAGCAAAACTACTCAAGCTGCTCAGTTCATGCTGTCAAGAGATTCAAGCTGCTCAACAGATTCAGAAACAGAAAGTGCTGATTTTCAGGAAACGATATCTACATGAAGATTCCAGCATATCTGCTATCAAAGAAGTCATAGTTCGTCAAGGAAACATATCATGAAGCAATATAAATACAGAGAATAGGTCGTCCTATTGTACAAGGAGTTTTCTGCATATTTTGAGTCTGTAATTGCTTTATTGATTAAGTTTTCATAAGCCTCTAAGGTTGTAAAACCCTAAGAACAGTCTGTGTTCTTCGTCTAATCAAACAGATTAGAGGTGATTGTAATTGATGAATTCAGCAATACAAACAGTCTTGATTAATTCCTGTGTGTTTATTTATTATTGATTCTGAAAGTTTTTGTCAAAATAATTAAGTGTTATTCCGCAAACTTCTTGATTAAACTTTGATTCAAAGCAAGATTATTGATTTATACTCTGATAAATTCAAATCAGTTAGTCTTGGTAATTCAAATTTAGATCCTGACAAGTGGTATCAGAGCCAGGTTTGTCAAACCAGGTTGTTCAAATCAGGTTTTTCAAACCAGGCTACTCTTTGTTTTCCAAAGTCAAAAACTTTCTTTTAAATTTTTAATCTTTTACAATGGAATTTGAAAATAGCAGCAGTGGATCTGGGCCAGGACTCAAAGTGCCTATGCTCAAGCCCACTGAGTTTGAGATGTGGAAACTCAGGATTCAACAGCATATTCAATTCATTGATTATGCCATATGGGAAGCTGTTGAATTTCCTCCTGTAGTTGATCCAGAACTTGATGATGAGGGAAAACCAGTCAAAACTCCTCCAAAAACTGAACTTGAAAGGAAGGCTAGAATGAATGAAGTGAAAGCACTTACACTATTACAAATAGCCATTCCTAATGCTTATCAACATCAGTTCAAAAAGTTTTATACTGCTCACTCTCTTTGGAATGCCTTAGAGAAGAGGTTTGCTGGTAATGCCAGTACCAAGAGAAATCAAAAGGACCTCTTGAAACAGCAGTATGAAAACTTTTCTGGTGGCAAGAATGAAAACCTCACTCAAATCTTTGACAGGTTCAACAAACTGATAAGTGAACTGGAAAGTGCAAAGGTCAATCTGGATCAAGATGAAGTCAACAGAAAGTTTCTCAGATCTCTTGGAGAAGAATGGACAGTCTATGCTGCACAGTGGAGAACAAAAGACACTCTTGATGAGATAGAATTGGATGATCTTTATAACAGTTTAAGAGTGTTTGAGACTGAGATTGATGCTAAAAAGAAATCTTCTTCTTATAATCACAATACTGCTCTTATAATCTTCTGAAAAATCTAATAACTGTGATTCTTTCTCAGGTGGTGATGGCAACTCTGCTGAAACTCACTATGAGGCCTTTGTTGCCAATGATGGATTATTTGCTCTAAATGTTGAAGACTTGGAACAAATTCATCCAGATGATCTTGAAGAGATGGATTTAAAGTGGCAACATGCAATGCTGACCATGAGAGCCAAAAGATTTCTTAAAAGAACTGGAAGGTCCAACTTTCAAGCCAAAACAGAAGGCAAACCAGCTTTTGATAAATCAAAAGTGGAATGCTATAAATGTCATAAGCTTGGTCACTTTGCCAGAGAATGTAGATCTCAAGGTCAACAGCCATCAAGGACTTCACAGCCCATCCAAGCATCATCATCCACAGCACTTGTCTCTCAAGAAGACAATGTGTTTGACTGGAGTGATCAGACAGAGGAAGAATTTCAAAATCAAGCACTTATGGCAGAAACATCAAATGTCTCCTCCACTGAACTACCATCTGAGGTAAATTCTAAACTCTGCTCTCAATCATGCAAAAATATGGTTAAAAAGTACAGAGATCATAATGAGAGCATGTGCAAAACTCTAGCTAAGATGGAAGAAAGGAGATATGAATACATGCAGGCCATAGAAGATCTGGAAAAACAGATAAATGATTATAAGGACAATGAGATTCAAATGGGGTATGATAGAACCTATCATGAGTGGGAGAAAAAGGAGCTAAATAAGAAAATAGAATCTCTAAATAAAAAGGTAGAAGAGACTGAACAAAAGGTGTTTGAGGCTAATAAGAAGCTAGAATCTGTTAACATAGATCTAGGAAACTTCAAGTTAGCAAATCAAAAGCTAGAACACCTAATGGAAGTTCAATTCAAAGATAGAGTGAAATCTCAGGTTAATCCCAAAGAAGGAATAGGATACAGAGCTACTCCACCTCCATACAACAACAAGTACATTCACCCAATGAGTGAGGTTGCTGATAGACTTGTCAATGAACCACTAGATGAGTCTATGACCATTGTAGATCCTATCCTTGATAACAGTCCTGAATTAAAAGAAGATAAGAGTCAAAATAGAGACTGTGACACAAAGAGTGCACCCATAGAAGTCCAAGCTCCCAGTAAGAAAGGAAAAGAGAAGATGAGTGTATGCAATGCTACTCCACAAGTTTCTGTACATTCTAACTGTAACACTGCATCTTCATCAAAAGGAACTAAAAGAGGTAAAACTGTTTCTATCTGCACATGCCAAAAGCATGGTGTTCAAAAGTTTCCTAAACAACAGCAGATAAGAGGAAACCAGAGAAACAAGAACCAGAAATTGACAGAAAAGTCTGGTGTTCCAATTCAAACTGTCAAAAGATGCTTTCACTGTGGAAGGAAGAATCACTTAGCCAAGGATTGTTTTTACAAACCAGCTGTTGCAAAACAGACTGTGCATCACACAAAATCAAATCCTAATCAGGCAAAGCACTCAAAAGTGAAACCTTCCACAGCAGCTCCAAAGAAAACAGTTGATCACAGATTCTCAAAAGTTAATAAAAAACAGTCCACACATCAAAAACAAGTTTTGGCAAAGCCTAAATCAAGTTTTAAACAAATATGGTGTGTCAAGGACAAATCTGATGCTCAAACTGCTAATGCAAAAGATCAGACTGCTAAGTCAAAATCTGATGCTGTTAGTGCAAAAACTGAAACTGTTAGCACTACCAACACAGCTCAAGCTGCTGGGCATCAATCTGGAACTGCTAGTGAATCATCTGAGACTGTCAGAAGAAAAGATGATCAAAATAGTTGGATACCTCATATTATCACTAAATACTCTCCAAAGACTCCATCAGTAGATCTCACCAAATATAAGAAGTCAAAAACAGTTTTTAGTTATGTCAATGTACAAGGCCAACCCAAAACCAATTTGGTTTGGGTTTACTCCACTACTAACTAAGCTGTTATTTGTGCAGGGCAACCACAGGTCTCCTCATAGAACAAGATGGCATCTGGACAGTGGATGCTCTAGGCACATGACAGGCAATTCTGAATGCTTGTCAAATTTCAAAGGTTTTGATGGAGGTTTTGTTGCATTTGGAGGCAACTCAAAAGGAGGTAAGGTTACAGGTAAAGGTACTGTTAATGCAGGCAACATGACATTCCATGATGTTCTGTATGTTGAACAGCTTAAGTACAATTTATTGAGTGTCTCTCAAATCTGTGACAAACAAAACATTGTTCTGTTCACAGATTCTGAGTGCATTGTTCTTTCAAAGGATTTCAAAGTTCCTGAAAAACTTGTTTTACTAAGAACACCAAGAAAGGACAATGTTTACTGCCTGGACACAGATCTCTTGACTAAATCAAATACTTTAAGCTGTTTAATATCCAAAGCATCATCAAATGAGTCTGCTCTTTGGCATAGAAGGATGTGTCACATGAACTTCAAGTCCATGAATGCTTTAGTTAAAAAGAATCTGGTAAGAGGATTACCACAAAAGGAGTTCATTTGTGATGATCATTGTGTAGCATGTCTTAAAGGTAAGCAACACAAAACTTCTCATAAGGCCAAAGAAGTAAATTCAATCTCATCTGTTCTTCAGTTGTTACATATGGATCTATTTGGTCCAACATCTGTTTTGAGTTTGAATAAAAGGGCATACTGTTTAGTCATTGTTGATGATTTCACCAGATTTACTTGGGTTTACTTTCTTAGGTCCAAAGATGAAACTGCTGAGCTAGTTAAGTCTTTTATCCTTAAGATAGAAAACCAATCCAATTCCAAAGTTAAGGTGATAAGATCAGACAATGGAACTGAATTTAAAAATCAAATTCTAAACAGTTTCTGTGAGTCCAAAGGCATTGCTAGACAATATAGTGCACCAAGAACACCACAGCAAAATGGTGTAGCTGAAAGAAAGAATAGAACATTAATTGAGGCTGCTAGAACAATGCTAGCTGATTCAAATCTGCCAATGACTTTCTGGGCAGAAGCTGTTAATACAGCCTGTTATGTTCTAAATAGGGTTCAAGTTGTCCAATCTCAAGGAAAAACTCCCTATGAGTTATTCCATAACAGAAGTCCCCTAATAGCTTTCTTCAAGCCTTTTGGATGTCCATGTACTATTCTTCACACTAAGACTCACTTAGGGAAGTTTGAGAGTAAGGCTGAAGAAGGATTCTTTGTAGGGTACTCAACTCAAAGCAAAGCCTATAGAGTATACAACAGTGTGTCTAAAACAATTGAAGAAAGTGCCAATGTTGAATTTAATGAAAAAACTGCTAATATCAAAGGCACTGGTCCTGATTGGTTGTTTGATTTAGATTCACTAACAAATTCTCTGAGCTTTTTTGAGTATACTGCAGAAGCTGATGCATACAGGGTTGAAGCTGCTAACACAAACTCTCATGCTGCCAATACAATTTCTCATGCTGTTGGCACAAAGTTTCAGACTGCTGCAGATTCAACAAGTTAGGATGATTTCACCACTCTACCACTTCTGTCATGTGATCCTCCAGGGGTCCTGAATGCTCCACTTAATGCAAATCCAGACACTGAAGTGCCATTCCCAAGTCCTGACAGCACAGCTTCATCACAAAAGGAAACAGTCCCAGTTTCTAGGCTAGCAGTCCCAACAGCTTCTCATGCTGTTAGCCTAGAAACTCAAGTTGTTCCCGAAACTGAACCATTCACTGGTTCTGATGGAGATGATACAAACCTTGGAACTTCTTTTCAAACAGAGAGAGAGCCCACACTAAGAGTTCACAAGTATTACCCTCTCAATCAAATACTGGGTGATCCAAGCACTCCTGTTCAAACAAGGAAAATGGTTCACAATGAGACTGCTGCTGCTGAACAATCAGTTCCTGAATTCAGTCTAGCTGCTTTTGAACATGCCTGTTTCATGTCTCAACTAGAACCCAAAAAGGCATCAGAAGCATTAAAAGATTCATCCTGGATTGAAGCCATGCAAGAAGAGCTTCTACAGTTCAAGATCCAGAATGTATGGACTCTGGTAGATCTTCCTAAAGGTAAGAGAGCAATAGGTACAAGATGGGTGTTCAGAAACAAGAAAGATGAGAGAGGGATAGTCATCAAGAACAAAGCAAGGCTAGTAGCACAAGGGTACACTCAAGAAGAAGACATAGATTATGATGATGTCTTTGCTCCAGTAGCAAGAATTGAAGCCATCAGACTATTTCTAGCATATGCAAGTTTCAAAGGATTTAAAGTGTATCAAATGGATGTTAAGTCTGCTTTCCTGTATGGGACAATTGAAGAGGAAGTGTATGTGTGTCAACCTCCTTGTTTTGAAGACTACAAGTATCCAGACAGGGTGTACAAGCTAGACAAAGCTCTCTATGGTCTTCACCAAGCCCCCAGAGCATGGTATGACACACTGTCATCATATCTTCTACAGAATGGATTCAAGAGAGGCACTCTGGACAAAACACTTTTTACTAAATCCATCAAAGCTGAGATTCTTCTTGTCCAAATCTATGTTGATGACATCATCTTTGGCTCAACTAATGATAGTTTGTGCAAAGAATTTGAGGCCCTAATGCACAAAAAGTTTCAAATGAGTTCAATGGGGGAACTCACATTCTTTCTAGGGCTGCAGGTTAAACAGAAGCCTACTGGTCTATTCATAAGTCAATCAAAGTATGTCAAAGACATACTGGAAAAGTTTGGCTATCATGACACAAAGGTTGCAAGCACTCCAATGGATCCTCATAAACAGCTCCATACAGACAAAGATGGCATAGATGTGGACATTCATCTATACAGATCCCTTATAGGATCTCTCATGTATCTAACATCTTCAAGACCTGATATTATGTTTGCTGTCTGTGTGTGTGCTAGATTTCAATGCTCTCCAAAGGATTCTCACTTGGTTGCTGTTAAAAGAATCTTTAGATATCTTAAAGGCCAACCACATTTAGGCCTATGGTATCCTAAAAACTCTCCTTTTGAACTAACTGCTTATTCTGACAGTGACTATGGTGGTTGCAACATTGACAGGAAATCCACAACTGGTGGATGTCAATACTTAGGAGCAAGACTGGTCTCTTGGCAATGCAAAAAGCAAACAACTGTCTCCACATCATCCACTGAAGCAGAATACGTAGCAGCTGCAAGCTGCTGCTCCCAGGTAATGTGGATTCAAAATCAGCTAAGAGACTATGGTATGAATTTTTTATCCACTCCTATTTATATTGACAATTCAAGTGCAATTAGCATTGTGCAAAACCCAGTGAAATTCCCAAAAACCAAGCATATAGAAATCAGGTTTCACTTCATCAGAGATTGTAATGAAAAGAAGTTAATCCAAGTTACCAAAATACATACAGATGATCAGCTAGCTGATCTATTTACAAAACCTTTTGATATATGAAGGTTCACTTTCCTAGTATCAAATATTGGTATGGTAAACATGGATTAATTGGTTTTCATTATTATCTACTCAGTATGCTAATTTAAGGGGGAGACACTGTTCCATTGAAAAGTTGCACAATTTTACCCTAACAGCATGAGTATTTTCTCATGCTGCTAGTTCATTTTCTCGGACTGCTAGTTATTTTCACTTGATCTGTCAAAGTGTGCAGGGTATTTGGGTAATTTCTCAAATGTGTGCGCGGGACCCAACCTTTTCGAAACCTTTAAAGGTCCCAGTTTCGTTCAGTTGTAACTACCAGTTACATATTCTTCTTCCACGGCCTTCTTGCTTTCTCTCTGAACGAATCACACATTCTTCTTTCAAACCCTAAAACCATCGTTTGTTCATCCATGGAGTTCGTAAAAGAACACAACTGCCTCCCATACACTCTGAAACATGCTGAACTCCAACCGTTCCATACAATGATGGATTTCCTCAGGCACTCCCATATTCATCATGCACTATCCATAAACCCTACTATATACATCTCCCATATAGAACAGTTTTGGAACCATGCATCTATTCAAACCATCAATGGAGTGCCTACCCTCCTTTCCAAGATTGATGGAACTGATATCCATATCACTGAGGAATCCATCCGACATCACTTGCATCTTCAAGATGCCACAGGTATAACCGACCTAACCCTTGATGCTTTACATACAGGTCTTTTCAATATCGGTTATAGGGGTCCTGCTGATTCTTTTACTTTCTTAAAAGCCCATTTTTCTCCTAAATGGAAATTTCTTGTACATATACTTCAGCAGTGCATTAGCCCCAAAAGAACTGGTTGGTCCGAATTTTCATCTAACATTGCCACTACCTTAGTGTGCTTTTCAACAGGCCAACGATTCAATTTTCCCAACATGATTTTTCAGGGGATGTTAAGGCATCATTCCCTAAAGAGTGGGAAATTTTTTATGTATCCTAGATTTTTAGCAGAAATCATTGCATACACCTGCACATCTTCTCATTTACATAAACGGATACATGTTTCCCACAGACACTCACTACCCTCTATAAAGAGACTTTTAAAACATAGTGCCAATTTTTTGAGTGTTGATGTTCCATTGCCTTCTTCAATGATGAACATCATTCCACAACACAGAGGAGAGGGTCCTGAGCAGGCTCAGCCCATCATTACTGCTACACCCCCAGGACCCCAACCCCCTCCTCATGATACACAAACTCCCTCTGATCCTTTTGTACAGCCAACACGCCCACTCAGATACTTATACAAAAGAAAAAGGGGACCAGAAGCTCCTTCCTCCTCCTCCCATCAGCAAGAGCCATATATCCCTGTGCAGGAGGATACTCCTGCACAGAATATCCAAAGGGAACCAATTGAGGAAACTCCCATCCTCTCTCAGGAGGTGAACATCTCTTCAGAGATGGTTCATATGGGTTCTGTGGCTGGCACTACTGATGTCTCTGCACAAGAGGCACAGGACAGTGCCAACATAGCTAAGTCCACGTCCATGGCAACAGCAAGTGTGCAAACACAAGCTGGAAGTCCCCAGAACCAAGAAAAGAGGGGCCCAGAAGTTTCTACCTCTGGTCTTAATGTCAGTGATAGATCACAAACACCTCAGGTGTTCTCTGATCTTGAGGCTAGTCTGCAACAAATGCTCTTAACGGATCCCAGGCTCAAACCTGTTGTAGCTATGTTGGACCATCAAATGTCCATCATTGCTGCACTGGGAGCTCAAATTTTTGCTCTCAGGCAGGCAGAGGCTGCTCAAAATAAGCGTATGGATTATCTACACAGAGGCTTCACTCTCTGTGGAAATAAAATTGTGAAATTAGAGCAGATGATTGAAACCCAAGGGGCAAAGGTTGTGGGTCCTTCTGACCAAACCAATGCTTCCAAAAAGGGGGAGAATCAGGAGGTTCCCAAATCAGTCCAAGCAGCTCCAACAACAACAGTCCAAGCAGCACCAACAGTTCCAGTTTCTAGGCTAGCAGTCCCAACAGCTTCTCAAGCTGTTAGCCTAGAAACTCATGCTGCTCCTTCAAAAGCCACTGGATTTGTGATCAGAGAAGGAATTCAAGCTTCATCAAGCACAGTCCAAGCTACAACATCTGCTACAAAAGACAAGGGCAAGGGCATTCTCATTGAGTCTCCAAAGCATAAATTTTCCTCAAAAGAAGCCCAAATTGCCTTTGATGCTGAAGTTGCCAGAAAAATAGCAGAAGAACAAGACAAAGAATTAGAGCAGCAAGCCCAAACCCCAATGGATGATGATGAGACTTTAGGTGATTACTTAAAGGGGTTTGTGGTCAAGCAAGGAGCAAGAAAAAGAAAGATGCCAACAGGGCACTCCAAGGCTGAGCATAGAAGATTTCTTATCAATTTTGCCTTTGCAGCAGGTATTCCAAAGAAAATGGCTCAGTCCATGTCTACTGAAAGGCTGCAGGAGATTCATGATAAGGAGATGGACAAAAGACAGAGAACACAAGTCTCTCCAGAAGCTCAACCATCCCAAGTTCCAGAAGCTCAACCATCCCAAGAAGTCCAACCATCAACCCAATCAGTCCAAGCTGAAGCTGGTGCCAGTGCACCTGCTCCCTCTGATCAAGCAGTTGTCTCTTTTCCTTCATCGGTTAAAAGGGTGCTCTTTGAGCAACAACTACAAAAGGCTATGGAGATAGAGAAGCTGATTGATCAGCATGATTTTACAAAGCCTCAAATCAACTACTGGTTTGCTAAGTCACTGGATGACCGTGACTTGAGAATGAAGTTTGTAATCAGAAGAGAGTCTGGACCTGAAGAGGAGTATCACACTTTTTGGCAGATAGTACAGAAGCTGACCAGAGATGAATTGATAAAGATGTACAATATAGGGTCAGTTACACAAGTGAGGTCTGCTCTTCCACAAGTCAAGCAACTCATCAAAGATCTAAGTACAGTGGTTGACCCTGAGTTTGCAAGACAAGAGATAGAAGATGCTGAAAAGAAAGGGAAAAAGATCAAGCAGATTGATCTGTTTGTCAAGTCAAATACATTCAGAATCAAATTCACAGATGGATCTGGTATCTTCTTCAATCTTGATTTTTACAATTTTTCAAAAGATATGCTGCTGCAAAATTAAATCAGCTAGAATATCTTGTGATAAAGAAGAGATGAAGAAAGAATTTTTGAAGGCTATAGATCATAAACTTGCACAGTTGTGAGTTTTTGTAAGCCTTGGTTTGTAAATAACAGTTTACTTATTCATTTCCAATTCTTGTATAGAACTTAAAGTCTTGTGTAAAGAATTTAAGTTAGGGGGAGATTGTTGGGAAATAGTTTAAGTACATTCAAGCTGTTAGTTTAGACTTCTCAGACTGTTAATAGATTTTACTTGTAAATCCAAATTTCATGCTGCTAGTTGAAGAAACTCGAGCTGCCAGTGTAAAAGTTCAAGCTGCCAGAGCAAAACTACTCAAGCTGCTCAGTTCATACTGTCAAGAGATTCAAGCTGCTCAACAGTTTCAGAAACAGAAAGTGCTGATTTTCAGGAAACGATATCTACATGAAGATTCCAGCATATCTACTATCAAAGAAGTCATAGTTCGTCAAGAAAACATATCAAGAAGCAATATAAATACAGAGAATAGGTCGTCCTATTAAAAAGAAGAGTTTCTGCATATTTTGAGTCTGTAATTGCTTTATTAATTAAGTTTTCATAAGCCTCTAAGGTTGTAAAACCCTAAGAACAGTTTGTGTTCTTCGTCTAATCAAACAGATTAGAGGTGATTGTAATTGATGAATTCAGCAATACAAACAGTCTTGATTAATTCCTGTGTGTTTATTTATTATTGATTCGGAAAGTTTTTGTCAAAATAATGAAGTGTTATTCCGCAAACTTCTTGATTAAACTTTGATTCAAAGCAAGATTATTGATTTATACTCTGATAAATTCAAATCAGTTAGTCTTGGTAATTCATATTTTATATCCTGACACCCAATTTCTCTACAACCAATAAAGAAGCTTCGCTAGGATTCACTGTGTGTGTATAAAAGAAGCTTCCAAGGAATTAAAGATTATCAAGAGAGACATCAACAAACAGAGAACATGTATTGCGAAGCAAATTATGTTTATCATGCATGCAAGTTCTGCTTTCAACTTACTAGTAAAATAGTTGAG
>JAANYP010003282.1:195651-216393 GCA_020465985.1 Centrapalus pauciflorus | reverse complement strand
AGGGCCTCTAGATTCAGACAATCCTTGGCCAGATGTGTCTTTCCACATGTGTAACATTTTCTCCTTTTAGGGTTTTTGGAAGAAGTCTTTCAGAAACACTTCTGAGTTTATTTTTGTGATTCTTTCGCAGTTTTAGCCAGTTTTATACTTTTGTTGAAATCAACAGCTTGAGTGGTAGTTCAATGCCACAGCTTTGGCTGCCTCTTCTTTCCTCTTTTAGGAGGACAGATGTCAAGACAGGGAGCTTGATTGGCTTTTAAGCTTCCGCAGGTTTTGGGCAAACTTTTCCCATTATCTCAGTTTGAGCAGGCGTTGCCTTTGCCCCTACTGAATTGTGATTTTGCTGCCTATCAGCATATTCCACTGTGTTGGTTTGAAAGCTTATTCATTATTCAGACCAGTTACCACTAGATTTGAAACATATTTGAAATCACAACGTTTTGTTTTCAACAGAGACTTACCCTTGTTGTAAACAGGCTGACTTACTTGTTGAAAACTTGTTTTCAAAGTGTGTTTAGCATCAAAAAGATTAACCGCTTTTTACACATCAGCTTTGGACTCAGAACCTGTTTTGTCAACAGGTTTAGTATCCACAACTGTCAGTTTGAACATGTTTTTCCTTTCTTTTGCTTGTGTGAACCAGCAGAGCACTTAGCAGGCTGACTTGATGGAGAACAAATTCCAATATCAGCTTTAGAACTAATTCACACAGGCTGTCAGTGTTTTGAGCCTGACAAACCTATTTTTGAGATAGTTTACCATTCACATTTGAATGAATGTGTTTGGAAGTTCACCAAGAGGGGATTAATCTTCTTTCAGATTATTGATCTCAACAATGGAAGCTGCTGTGTCAAGATCCCCTCCAAGATAGGCTTGGATTTGTGCAGGAATCTGTTGACTTATACATGCTGACTTTTGTGCAGATTGGCACAAGAGCACCTATCTTTTGAAGCTTAGCATGTTTTATCTCTGTTTCTCTCTTTTCTTCCAGTAAAATAGAGTGAGTGTTTATTCATCCAAGCTCAGTTCCAACTTATGGAAACTGTCCGTTTACTAGATTAGTTTAAGATCAGTTTTAAGCTTAGAGATTTCCAGATAGTAAGCATCATGCTTCTCAACAGCAGCTTTTAGATCAAACAAGCATATATTCAAACATTTTAACTTTTTCTTCAGAACTGAAGCCATAAATTTTGTACCTTTAACATCATAGTAGGATTCCAGTTCTCTAAGCTGGGCAGCTTCAGCTTCAGCCATATCCTGTTTGAAACTGCTTGTTGATGGGGACATCAGGTTGGCATCAGACATTGATTGTCTTTCATCTCAGACGATGAATCAGATTCCTCCCAATCACAAGTCTCTGCCATAAGTCCCTTTTGGCGTTGGAACCCCTGAGTTTTCCACTTCCTCAGCTTCGCCATGGCATAAGGTACTTAACCCTATAACCATCACCTTGTTTGTCTGTATGGTTTGGATGACTGACCAACATCTTTTGACACCACAGTCAGCAGCTATATGACCAGTTTTGCCAATTTGAAACACTCAGCCTTGGATTATCAAATGCCTTCTTTTGCGCACCTGAATTCTGCAGCATGTTTCTCCAAAACCTTTTTGACCTTTTGACAGCAGACTATCATTGCTCATCATCTTGTCCGCAAGATTGAAGTATCCTTCTCAATCTGACACTTCTCCTTGTCATCATCCTTTATCAGGGTGATGAACCATCACACCCTGATTTACAGGCGTCTCACATTAGCACACAAGGCTGCACCTCTTTGGACATGTCCAAGCTTTCTTTTTGTTGACTTGATGTTCATCATTCAGTAAGGATCCATACAATTTACTAGATCCCATAAACTTTTGATAACCTGAGTTCCTTAGAATGGTGAGAATAGTTCCACTCTTCAGGTAGAATGGTCCGAAATTTTATTCACCAGGATGGAGACTGTCCTTAGTGATCCCACACGCTTTGAGATCTTCACTAAAGCAGTAACCTGGTGTAGGTTTCGTGAGAGTCTCCTTTGGTTAGCAAAGAAAGTTCATACGCTAAAGATTGTTGATCCTGTGTCCAGTGTGATGTGGGTCCATCATAGACAGTACACAAAGTATCCCACCATTTTCCTACTCCAACCTTTGAACAAATCCCATTTCAACGGAACAGAGAAATGACCAGATGTGTTTTGGCTTGCATCCAGAGCCACCAGTCTCTTGTCTTCATCAGACCATTGACGCTTTAGCTTTCTCAAGGTCCTATTTCAGGAGCAGCTCCTTCAAACCGCTGGAGTTATGGTAGTACAGAGTTGGCACATAGGCCCTCCATCACTATCCTGGCAGTTGTCACATCCAGATTCTCTAAATAGAGCATCATTCTGCACTTCCAACCAGAGAAGTTTTGATGATTAATTTTGGAGGTTTGCCCACTAGACCATGTCATAGAAGAAGATTTGCAGCACTGTTATCCATGGAAACTTGGGAGAATGAGAGATCTAGAATGCACACACTCAAACTGCTCTGATACCAGTTGTAGGTCCCGAGAGGTTCCCAAAGTAATATTAGCTTTAAGCTGTAGAGGGGGGGGGGTGAATCAGCTATTTAAAAACTACACACTATTTTCTCAATGTTTGTATGTATTATCAACAATTTGTTAATTACAAACAAGCTGAATGCGGAATGTTTCAAGCTGAGATGACAGATACAACAGTATGTTCACTAGTCAAGACAAACTCAAACTAGTATACAATGAATAAACTCACTAAGAAGCACTCACTGTGTTTCAGACTTAAGGGAACAGCTTATGTAAAACAGCTTAGCACACAGATCTGATTACACAGAAGGCTTGCATGCATGAAAATCACACTGCACGTTCACTCTTGGTTTCAAGCACTTAGCTTTCTTCCACTTCTTTCTGTCCTTAGAAGCTTCCTTTATACCATTCAGAGGATCTAAGAGACAACATCTATTGGACGAAATGAAAAAGGAGAAGTCTGTGTTGAAAAGACAACATAACCTTTTCTGCACTTTCTGAAAAGCAGACTGTCTTCACTGTGCAGAACTTTTGTCTTTTCACTTGTCTACTGTTGCATTGCCTTTAACTAATTTAGGAATGTCAACTTGCGTCTTTCTTCCTGTAAAGGCCTATTTTGATATAAGAAAAAGGTCGTCACCCTTTTTCAATAACCTTTGTGCCTTCATGTTGCGAACAGCGGGGGCGAGAGCTGAGCGATTTCTGGTTTTTCCCCCACTTTGTCTTCGACTTTGTAAACGCTGAATTCTTGTAGTCAAAAAAACAATACATGATGACTTGGAAACATATTCCATAAAGTGTTTAGCCTGTTCACAAAGAACAGGTTCTGTTCACAAAGAACAGAACACTTTAAAATTTCCCAAGCTGCTCAACAGTGTAGAGCAGCGTAGACAGTTTATGTCCAGCCTGTTCAGCAGACAGAGCAGCTTGGACAAACTGTCTTAGTTGCAACACATGCAACATATAGAACAACTTTAGACTGATATTGCAAATCAATTTCAGGTTTCAATAAGGCATATAACAGGCCTTAAATTCAACCTTCAAATGCATCAACAGGTTTGATTATAAATCTCCCCCTCAGATGTAGAACAGGTTTGACTGAGGCCTTTTTGTGCCTAACAGTTTTAGGCTTTGGTTTTCTTGGACATTAAGCTACTATATACAAAGAATTTTTAAAGTCAAGAATGGCCATTTTTTGATATGTTTAGGTTGGGGAAAAAGCTTGTTGAAAACCCTATGTTGGTCATTTTTGAGCTGTCAAACTTTCGGTTTCCCAAATAATTTCTGGAGGTCTTAAACTCTAAAATAAATTATGAAAACTTCCAGATCTATAGTTTAGGCATATATCTAACTTTTGAGACAAGAATCAACTCATTTCGTTAAGTTATAAATTAGTTAGGATTTTTCAAAGTCGATATAAATTTTCTGCCGAAAATCCGCAGTTTATAAACTTGAAATAACTTATGATTCTTGTTGTTTATTCAAAAACTATTTGTATACAAGTTATAAAACACATATATATTACTTGTTTTCATAATATTAACACTTTTTTTGATGTGTTTATATATTCATAAACACATTTAAAGACAAAACTTAAAAACAGAAACTAGAAACTTATAAACACATTTAAAGAAACAACTTATCATCTAATTCTAGCTCGTCCATGGGTATAACGAGTGTTTCATCAGCCAGACACTTCTTAAGGTTGGATACTTGGAAGGTATTGTGCACGCTGCTAAGCTCTGGTGGCAGCTCTAAACGATAAGCTACTAGTCTAATTCTTTTTAAGACCTTGAATTGTCCAATGTAACGAGGATTCAGTTATCCTTGTTTCCCAAATCGTATCACGCCCTTTCATGGCGAGACTTTTATCGGTACCCTTTCTCCTAATTGGAACTCAAAGGATTTTCTCCTTATGTCTGGATAACTTTTCTGACAATCGCGGTCAACTTTTAGGCGGTTCCGTATCTGTACTATCTTTTCGGTGGCCTCAAGTATGATTTCTAGGCCAATGACTTGACAAACCCTGACTTTGACCTGTCAAAGGGGTGATCAACACTTTTGTCTGTACAGTGCCTCAAACGGAGCAACCTTAAAACGTGTGTGATTGTTGTTGTGCGATAATTCCACTAAGGCAAATGAGTATCCCAAACACTTCCCGAAATCCATCACACACGCTCTTAACATATGTTCTAGGGTTTGGATCATTCTTTCACTCTGACCATTGGTCAGAGGGTGATATGTGGTACTTGTGTCCAAGTTTGTACCCAAAGCTCGCCGTAACGATTTCCAAAAATCTAGATGTAAATCTGCTATCTGAATCCGAAATGATTGAATTGGATATTTCTAAGGCATTTCTCATGTGCATCCTTGACTGTTCATTATTCAACAAAGATTCATATAGGGTTACTAGATCCATGCTTCTAATGGTGCCGGAGTTTCTAAGTATGGTGGAAAATTAATTCCACTCTTCAGGCAGAATATCCAAAAAGTTGTTCTCCAGAGTTAAACTGTTCTTAGTGCTCCCTACAACTTTGAGATTGTTGATAAGTGTAGTAAACCTGGTGTAGGTTGTAGTAAGACTCTCATTTGGCCTGGCAAAGAACAATTCATATTGTATAACAAGATTGTTGATCTTGTTATCTAAATTGATAGTGGGACCATCATAGACAGTTTCTAAAGAATCCCACATCTCTTTTGTTGTCCTCAAATTCTCCACCTGCTCGAACATATCATTAGGAAAAGATGTCACATGATTGTTCATGGCCTTTGCCTCAAGAGCAACTAATCTCATGTCTTCTTCAGACCATTGAGCCTTTGTCTTCTCGAAAGTTTGGACCTCGACAACAACACCTTCTGTAGTAGGAATGATGGTAGTGACAGAGGTAGGCACATAAGGATATTCCATCGCTATTTCTGGAAGTTGCACATCTAGATTCTCCAAATAGAGCGTTATCCTACACTTCAAACCAGAGAGGTTTTGATGATTGAACTTGGTGGGTTTGGCCATAGAGCTATTTTCATACCCAATGATGAGTTTGAAGGAGAGTTGTCCATAGTGGGAATATGGGAAGGAATATGAGAGATCTAGAGTTAACACACACCCTATCTGCTCTGATGCTAGTTGTAGGTCCTAAAAGGTTATCCCAGATATCTCAAGAGAAACTGTACATGGGGTAAATACATTTTATATAAAATCACACAGATTGTTCTCAATGTTTGTATATTTATATTAACAAGTATGTTAAGTTTACAAACAAGTTTAGTTTACTGAAAAATCTAAACTAATATGACAGAATGAACAACAGATCACACTATTCTAAGACACACTCAAACTTGTTACAAGACACAACTAAAGAATTTTGGGAACACTGGACAACTTTGAGGAATAGTTCACTAAGAACAACATAGACACACAAGCTTTTTCACTCAAGTTGAAGCAGAACGTGCGTGCATGAAAAATACAATTTCTTTTGGCACTCAAGTTCTGGTAATTGCTTAACTTTCTCTCTCCTTAGAAGCATCGTTTTCATAGTCATACAAAAGTCCTTGTGAAGTTTATTCATTGGTTTTAGAGAAAGCGGGAACGTCTCACAAGGAGACAAACTAACTTCTCTGCATCAAGACAAAACTGACAAAAGTAACTTTATCCTCTAACTGCAGAATCTTTCTCTTTTCTTTTTGCTATGTCATTTCCAACTTTACCCCAAAAGAGAAAGTCAGCATATAACCTCTATTCTTTTTTTGTAAAGGCATTTTGATATAAGAAATAGTGTGTCATCTATTTCAAATATCTTTTTGTATTCATGTAGCAGAACAGCTTTGAAAGAGTTGTAGCAGTTCTGGTTTTCCTTAAATCTTCAGACTGATCCCAACGTTCAAAACATTATATGATTACTTGGAAACATTTTTCAGTAAGTATTAAACTTGTTCATAAAGAACATGCTCCGTTCACAAAGAAACAACATCTGTTTAAAAAGAACAGACCACTTAACTATATCAAACCTGTCCAAAAGACATGAATCTTATACACAAAACTGTCATAGCTGTTCAATTGATGAGGACAACTTTGACATACTTCCAGGTTACAACTTATGTAATAGTGTAAAACATACATAGGCTAAGTATTGCAAATCATCACAAGGTTTGATGAGGCATTAAACAACCTAACAATCTACCCTAAGTGTATCAAAAGGTTTGATCAAAGATGTTCCCATAAGATACAGAACAGGTTTGATTGAGGCCTTTTTGTGCCTAACAAAGAATTACGGATTTCTAGTGTTAAAACCATTACATCACCAATCTTGGTCATTTTTGAGTCCTTCAAGTACATTCTTGTTCTTGGCATGAGTTTGATCATAAATTATCATCTTTGGACAAAATTTAACTTGTATTGATGAGTAAATTACAAACATCAAGGATTCAAGAATGTTTCTTGAAGAAAGTTGAAGAAAATAGTGAAAAAGCTTAGAAAAATGCAAGTACATGAAGAACAAAGCATTGATTTTCATGTATTAAGCATGTTTACTTGTCATTACCTTTAAACATCCGATTTTTAGCCAAGAATTTGGAGGTGTTCTTTGCCAAAATTCTACAGAAAATTGAGAGAAAAATGGAGGTATTTGGTGTGAGAAAATAGAGTGAAAAATGAGGCAAGAACCTTGGTATATATAGTGAAACCGCGACCCATTTCCTAGAAAGAGGCAAGAACCTTGGTATAAGAAAACACCACAACCAACCTTAGCAAGTTAATTGACAAGTTTTGAATGCCACAAGCTAGAACCCTTGATAAGTTCTAAAAGTTCGTAAGGAACAATAAGAGTTAAAAACTCACAATATTACTCAAATGAAGGATGGTTACAAATGAGAACTTTGGTCACTATTTATAGACAAAAATATTAGGCAAACCAACCATCTAGATAAGTAACAAAAACTATCACGATAAGCGATCAAATAAGCAAAACTACTTATCAAAAGGGCCTTCTTGACATTTCACTACTTGAATCTTCTAGAATGTGTCTTGGTTCATTGTATCTTGCAAACCCTTAGTATCCTCCAAGTAAATGGCCATGACTTTCAAATTGCCTTGAATTGAAGAGAAAAGTACATTGAACATGGACACTCTTTTGGGCAGATTTTTGGAGGTGGCAAATGAGCCTTTATTCGGCTTTATTCTTCTTGAAAAGATAGGAGAAAGGCTTAGCTTTCATTGGGCTTTTATTTGACTCAAATCGGGCTTGAAATGAGTGAGTTATGGACAAAACATGGGCTAAGTGTGGGGCTAGCCGAAATTCTTTATTCATGGGTTATGTTTGGTAAATAAACATAACTTGGGCTATGAAAAACTATGCTAATCTTTGGCTTCAACTTGTAGCAAAACTAGGAACCTTGCTTGGTTATTCTGCAAAGACACGGGAGCATTATTCCGGCAAGATTTAATCAGTCCATTGGTAGCATCTCGGAACATCTTGGATTTAGACCTTGTGATAGGCCCGATCTTCCACCTTATCTTCATCATCTTGATCATTGGAAGGGTGACCAATGGATGGGTTCTCATCATCGCGTTAGACTCCTTTGTGGAACAACATTTTCTTAAGCGCTTTTGTCCGCTTAAATAATTGTGGGTATCTAACCTGCATCCTTTTCTTAACCTCCCAAGTCTTGACTGGTCCATTCTTGCATTTGCATTTGCATTGCACTAGCACCAGCTTGATAGTATTATTTCTTATGTCTTTGGTAGTTTCACCCACTCTGCACTCGGGTTCGCCATAGTCTACATTATCTTCGCTTTGATATGACAATTCAGGAATATAATGTTCATGATCTTCCTTGTATAGCCTTCGCAAATTCAAGAAATGGAATATAGGATGTACATTTCCCATTTCTAAAGGAAGTTCAATCATATAAGACTGAGATCCAATCTTTCAAGTATTTTGATGAATCGAGTTGTTCCCTTGATTGGAGAGACCTTCAAGAAAACTCATTTGTTCTTTTGGAACTCAATAGGCTTATGACGTTCATCATGATAGAACTTTTTCCGAGACTGAGGCATTTTAAGGTTTCACGGATTTCCTAAACTTTGTCATTCGTCTCTTGGAGTATTGCTGGTCCTGCTTCATGCCAACAACTTGGTGTTGGCCATATACGTATGTATAGGGTGCTTGATATGGCGGCATTTTGATAGATGAGTGTTAACTATTGATGTATGAGAATTCAATCAGAGTTAAATAGTCGTCCCAATTACCACCAAATTCTAATACTCTGGCTCGAAACTTATCTTCTAAAGTTTGGATTGTGCGTTCACATTGGCCGTCTGGCTAAGGGTGGTATAGCCAGTCCTTATTTTCACCTGAATACCAATTTCCTCTTGTAATTCATTCCAGGAATTGTAAGTGAATCAAACATCAGGATCAGAAACTATAGACGACACACCATGTCGAGAGATGATTTCATCGAAATAGATTTTTGCTAGCTTTTCAATAGAATTTGTCTCATGCATGTGTATAAAATGAGCCACCTTGGTGAGATGATCTACCACCACCCATATCGAATCAATGTTTTCTTTTTGTTCTAGGTAGCTTTGTCACAAAATCCATTGTGATATGGTCAAATTATTATTCTGGAATTGGCAGAGGTTGCAAACTTTTGTATGGTTATTGGTGTTCTGCGTTAACCAACTGAAAAGTCGTACAACTTTCAACATATTTGCCAATGTCCTTCTTAATTCCAGGACACTGATAATAGGGCTTTAAGTCACTATACAATTTTGTACTGCCGGGGTGAACGGAGAACCTTGACTAGAGCTTTTGATAGAATCTTTACACGAACAACACCAAATATGGGAACTGAGAATCTATCTTTGAACATTCTTAACCCACGAGAATCTGTAGTTAATTATTGTATGTGTACTTTCTTGTTTTCAGACTCTTAATACTAGTCCTTAGAAGCTTGAGCTTGAATACATAAGATTTCACCAACCAGTGTTGATTCAACGTTGAGTGAGTGACAGCATATATATAATTAAGCTTGTTTGGCTTTCGACTTAAGCATCTGCTACGACATTGGTAAAGTATTTCGCAGTCACAGTCCTTGATGAGCTTCATCGATCGGTGTTGTCACATATTGAGTTCTTTCTTGATGAACATGTATTTATGATTCTTATGATCAGTGTACAACTAACACTTAGTCCTGTATAGATAATGTCTCCATTGTTTTAGAGCAAAAGTCACAGCTGCTAAATCATGAGTTGGTTGACTTTCCTTATGCTCCTTCAGCTGTCTAGATGCATAGGCTATCACTTGTCCCCTGTGCAACAGCACCCATCCGAGACCTAACCTTAAGGCATCTCTAAAAATGACAAAGTGTTCATTTCCCTCAGGTAGAGCAAGGATTGGTGTTTCGCGTAACAGCTTTTGTGACGTGTTCTCACCCGATGAATATGTGATTAATCACGAGTTGCCCGATCGTTCTATTGGATGTTATTATGAGAAATGGCGAGGATCGCGACCCGTTGCCAATAGACAAGGCAAGAACCTTGGTATAGATGGTGAAACCGTGACCTATTGCCTATAATGAGACAAGAACCTTGGTATAAGAAAACGCCACAACCAACCCCACCAAGTTGATTGATAAGTTTCGAACGCCACAAGTATGGAAACTTGATAAGTTCTAGAAGTTCATAATGAACTAAAGAGCTAAAAACTCACAATTTCACTCAAGTCAAGCATCATTACAAATGTTTAAATTGACCTTTATTTATAGATAAAAATATAAGGAAAACCAACCATCTAGATAAGTAAAAAAACCTATGACGATAAGCTATCAAATAAGTAAAACTACTTATCAAAAGGGTCTTCTTCACATTTCACAACTTGAATCTTCAATAATATGTCTTGGTTCATTGTGTCTTGCAAAACCCTTAGTATCCTCCAAATAAATGGTCATGACCTTCAAAATGCCTTGAAATGAAGAGAAGACTATCAAATTGTCTTGTAATTAATCTTGACATGTGCATTGAACATGGACACTCAGTTGTGCAGATTTTTGGACGAGGCAAATGGTTTTTATAGGGCTTTATTCTTCTTGAAAAGATTGGTAAAAGACTTACCTTTCATTGGACTTTTATTTGACTCAAATCAGGCTTGAAATGACTGAGTTATGGTCAAAACATGGGCTAAGTGTTAGGTTGGCCGAATTTTATTTATTTATGTGCTTTTATAGATAAAAGCAACACAACTTGGGCTATAAACACTAAAACCAATCTTGATCCTTGATTTGGATTAAAATAAGAAACTTGTTTGATTATTTTGCAAAGCAACGTGAGCATTATTTTGCAAAGCTTTACATGGATCCACATCTTCTTGGACATTGTTAGGATCATATCATTCTCCCCCTCTTGAGAGTGATTTGTCCTCAAATCAGCACCTATATATTGCCTACAAGTTTTATAAATTAGGGGAAACAAAAACATGAAGATCTTTCTCCACCTTTTTTAACTTTCTTTTTTTTCAACTTTTTTTTTTTTGTTTTCTTATCCTTCTTTTTTCAATAGCCTTATTTCCAATTTTTCCTTTAAGGAAGTAAAAACTAAGACGAGAAAGAACATAAGATAGAATTGATAAATAAAAGGAACCAATAGAAGTGGCTCTGATACCAAATGATGTGATCTCACCCGATGAATATGAGATTGATCACGAGTTGCCCGATCGTTCTATTGGATGTTATTATGAGAAATGGATAGGACCGTGACTTGTTGCCTATAAACAAGGCAAGAACCTTGGTATAGATGGTGAAACCGCTACCCGTTGCCTATAAACAAGGCAAGAACCTTGGTATAAGAAAACGCCACAACCAACCCTACCAAGTTGATTGATATGTTTCAAACGCCACAAGTATGGAAACTTGATAAGTTCTAGAAGTTCATAATGAACTAAAGAGCTAAAAGCTCACAAAATTTCACTCATGTCAAGCATCATTACAAATGTTTACATTGCCCTTTACTTATAGATAAAAATATAAGGAAAACCAACCATCTAGATAAGTAACAAAACTTATCACGATAAGCTATCAAATAAGTAAAACTACTTATCAAAAGGGCCTTCTTCACATTTCACCACTTGAATCTTCTAGAATATGTCTTGGTTCATTGTGTCTTGCAAAGCCCTTAGTATCCACCAAGTAAATGGCCATGACATTTAAAATGCCTTGGAATGAAGAGAAGACTTTCAAATTGTCTTGTAATTAATCTTGACATGTGCGTTGAACATTGTAACATCCGGCACTAAACCATGATAGCAACAATGACCTAATATGTATTTAATAGTCAATTATAGCCTAATCAGTGGTCATTAGAAATTAATCAAGTGATTAACAAGGTTTATTAGAAAATTCAACTCAATTAGAATCAAATTCATCGGTGCGATGAATCGGGAAATCAATTAATCCGATCAATTTACGATATGAGGGATTAATTCAACTAAGTACATAATTAAATTATGATTAGTGACACTAATCATACACTAATACAATTACTTAACATTAATTATGCAAGACTAAAACAATTCATTAAAACAATGCATTCAAAAGTATTTATGAATTTACAAGAAAAGGGAAATACAAGAATACATTCTAAATACTTTTATACAAAAAAAAATATATAATAACATGAAAATAATCCATAAAAATCTGGTCATAGGGTAGTACTACCCAAGATTTGATTTCAATTTTTTAATTCCCAACTCCATAACCTTTCATAATCAAATCTTTCACACCCCATTCTCCTTTCATTTCAACATGATCTTACACTCCACCTCCATTTGAAAGACCAAGACTTTGCCTATAAATAGAGGGCTTCCTTTTCATTATTTTCACACCAAAATATCTCTTTCTCTCCTCTCAAAACCGGATCCCACACACACACACACTACAAACATTTTCATTCAAGTGTTCTTGGTGAAATTCAAGTGTTCTTGGTGAAATTCAAGTGTTCTTGGTGAACTTCAAGTGTTCTTGGTTCAAATCTTGCAAGAGTTCCAACTTCTTCTCAATTTCATACTCCAAATACATCAAAGTAAGTAAATACTAACTTATTTCATCATATATTTATGTTTATATAAGTCTTGCATAATATATATAATCACCTACAACAACAAGTTTCATAAAAACTCAAGTTTATAAGTTTCTAGTTGTTATTTTTAAGTTGTTTCTTTAAATGTGTTTATGAATATATGAACACATTATAAGCATGTTAATATTATGAAAACATGTGTTATATATGTGGTTTTATAACTATTATGGCTTTTAAACAAGTTGTCTTTAAATAAACAACAAGAATCATAAGTTGTTTTAAATTTATAAACTACGGAATTTCGGCAGAATATTTGTATCGACTTTGAAAAATCATAACTAATTCATAACTCAACGAAATGAGTTGATTCTTGTCTCAAAAGTTAGATCTATGTCTTAACTATAGATCTGCAATTTTTCATAATTTATTTTGAAGTTTAAGACCTCCAGAAATTATTTGAGAAACCGAAAGTTTGACAGCTCAAAAATGGCCAACATAGCGTTTTTAACGAGATTTTTCACCAACCTAAACAACTCGAAAAATGGCCGTTCTTGATTCTAAAAATCCTTTGTATATAGTAGTTTAATGTCCTAGAAAACCAAAGTCTAAAACATTTTGGAGCTTGGTCAAAAACAGCCTCAAAGTAGGCCGAAAAACCTCCGCTGGAAAATTATATATATATAAACTTGACGTTTTAAGCAAATCTTATTTATAAACTTGTAATGTTGGGTGATTTAAGACATAAAAATCTATAAATATACATATTATCATATATTAGTGATATTAAGTCCTTATCATCATTTAGGACTCGGTTAAACACCTCCGGTTTCATCACCCATCAAACAACGCACTTTTGCATTTTTGCGCGTCGTTTTGCCATCACAAGTTCGGTGAGTCTTCATAGCCCCTATTTTTCACTATCTATTGGGGTGGAAATACATGCACTGTTTTTCATATGGACATCAAAACTGTTTATTTCTTATATGTATTACATGTTCGGATTCCATCAGCCCTTATATCATGAACCGTTAATTGCATTTATTTGTAAGCGCGAGTATATTGTGGATAGATCTATTGGGAGTCATGTCCCCCATTCGTGTTAGCTCGGTTCGGCTAACAGCGAGTGCATATATATTCAACACACGGTATTACGTATGGGAATACTGCACAGGGCAAACTCATTCTAATTAAGCTTCGGTTGCATGATGGTTTATGTAATACATACACGGAATTTATGATTTTATAAATTCAACTCATCTGATAATGTCCATACAACTGGTCTTTTCGCGTAAACCTATGAGCTCACCAACAATTTTTGTTGACGTATTTTAGTATGTATTTTCAGGTAATTAAGGCAAGTGTGCCTTCGGATACACCAACTTTCAAGCTTCCGCATTTCATGGAGTCGCATGCATATTTCGAAAACTAACGGAGATTTGACTGCATTATTTTTGGACGCATTAATTATGTTTCAGAATCTCTGTATTACGCGAACTTCATTCCTTTCATTTTGTAAAACATTAATACATTTTTAAATTTTAATGTCGTAATATTTCGAAAACGTCCATATAGTGGTCGTTCGTTATAATTATGGTTACGCTTCCGCACTCGTCACGTCTCGCTGCCAACCAAGGTAGCAGGGTGTGACAGATTGGTATCAGAGCCATAGTTATAGTGAACTAGGTTGCATTAGTACCTAGACTATAACTGTTACAAAAACTAAACTTTCTTCAAGAACTGTGAACACATATATGGACCCTGATGACAATAACATATCGAAATTCACCCCTAGGGAAAGGGTGTGACTAGCACAACGGGAGTCTATCCCGGTACCTGCCCATCAGCCAAGCCCGCCGCAGTAGTAACGGGCAAGCATAGGACAGTGGGGATGGATGCCTCACACTCTCCAAGAGTGGAGAAACGAAGAGGGGATCCAAATCCAGTTTGAAGTCAGAACACCATCTTCCTCTCAAGTGCCGACACTTACCCAGAAACCTACGTAACAAACAATGTCTCTGTTGGTGGCAAGGGCCGCCAGACCTGACCTCCAAATTCGACAAAATCCACCAAGAGGTCAGTGAGATCTTTGCAAGGATTAAGCAGGAGGCAATGCAAACCACCAATAAACCTTAGGCCAACCAGAATAAACAGGCGATTCAACCAGACGGAATCAACAAATTGTGACAACGCCTAGCGGAGCACAAAACCCGCAATGCAGAACTAACCCAACGACTTAACACTCTGGAGTACGAGGAAACCCCAGAGGCATCTCATACCTAGTACCCTTCTACCATTTTATAGTATTTATCTAGGCTTTACTATCTGATATATCTTAGGGTAAATAAGGCTTAAGAATTTATCAAAAAAAATTTTGACCATATCACATACAAAGATTAAGTATCAAGAACTTTTATGAGGAATTAAGTTTTAACTACAACTCTGCGTAGGAATAGATAAAGCTGTGACTATCTGCCTAAGAAATTTCAAACCCGTAGACTTATCCTCTTACCCCATTAGATACCACTTATGCATTTCTACTATTTGATACTGGTGCTGATAAGAGCTTTATATCCACTAAGTTCACGAAGCTGATAAATTCCATTAAGTGCTACTTATGCTATTGAGGTTGATGACAGTGAGACGCTTAAGACAAATAATATAAGTCGAGGATGCTCCTTAGAATTAGTAGGCCGACTCTTTGAAACAGACATGATACCCATCAAACTGGGAAGTGTTTACGTGGTCATAGGCATGGATTGGCTATCGAAAATCGTGAGGAAATAGTATGCAACAAGAACATAGTTCATATACCTTTAGCCAATAAGAAGGTCCTTACCGTCCAACGCAAAGCAAGAAATACCAAAGTAAGCATCATCTCTAGCATTAGGACCCTGAAGTGTTGATAGAGAGGGAGCCAAAGGGAAAGCGGCTCGAAAATATTCTTATTATTTACGGTTACCCCAAAGTTTTTCCAGAACACTTACCTGAACTCCCAACATCGAGGCAAGTCAAATTCAAAAATAGGCCTAGTATCAGGTGCGGTACCAGTGGCTCGAGCACCATGCCGATTAGCCCCATCAATAGCGTAAGAATCGTCCAACCAACTATAGGAGCTCTTAGCAAAAGGGCCTATCAAACCGAGTTCCTGGCTTTGGAGGAGCTCCAGTTTTGTTCATAATGGAGAAGGATGGAACTTTCGGGATGTGCATCAATTACCGAGAAATTAAATAAGCTAAAAGAACCAATACCCACTTCCAAGGATCAATGACTTGTTTGACAAAACTCCAAGAATTAAGCTTCTATTCGAAGATCGTCCTTAGGTCTGGTTATCATCAGGTTAGAGTTCACAAGAAAGATATTCCAAAGACAGCTTTCAGATTCCGTTTCGGTCATCATAAATTCCTATTAATGCCGTTTGGATTAACCAGTGTCCCCAACGGTACTCATGGACCTCATCGGGTGTGCAAACCTTATTTAGACAAATTCGTGATTGTATTCATGAATGACTTTTAATGAGCAACATTTAAGACTGATTCTGGAATTATCGGAGAAAGAACAACTATATGCTAAGCTTTCTAAATTTGACTTTTGGTTAGGAGAGGTGAAATCCCTCGGTCACGTGAACAATAGTAAAGGAATCCAAGTCGACCCCGCAAAGATCAAGGCTATCAGGAATTGGTCAACTCTTAGAACCCCCATAGAGATACGACAGTCCTTAAGACTTGCCACTTATTATAAGCAATTTTCTCAAAGACCACCAGAACTCTAACAAAACTGACCCGAAAAGACATTAAGTATGATTGGAGCAAGGATCAGGAGACATCATTCCAGTTATTAAAGCACAAACTGTGCAGCGCGCCTATTTTGTCCATACTTAAGAGGAACGAGAAATTTATAGATTACTGTGACGCTTCACACAATGGGCTTATATAGAAAAATAGGGACATAGCTTATACTTTATGAAAACTTAAGGTTCACTAGGTGATTTACACAACACATGATCTGGATCTTGAAGCAGTAGTCTTAATCCTTGGAGACAATAGTTGTACGGTATGAAGTGTATTGTATTCACAGACCATAAGAGCCTCCAACACATCTTGAACCAGAAAGAGTCGAATACGAAGTAGTACCGTTGGATGGAACTAATATGTAATGGCAACCGTGAAAATTCGTTATCACCTGAGGAAAACTAAGGAGCTAAGCCGTTAAGAGTACAAGTGGATAAATAGTTTAGAATAAGGGCTAATAAAAATCGATAATTCATGAATAGAATCTGATTACTCTGTTTGGTGGAATAAGAAAGCTGGCTATGGATGAAGGACACAAATTAAGATATGTCGTTCACCCCGGATCCAATAAAATGTATCATGACCTTAAGAAACTATACGGGTGGCCTATCATGAAGAATGACTTGCCAAATCGGTCAGAAAATTCCTAACACGCTCCAAAGTTAAGATAAACCATCAGAAACCATTTGGGTAATAGTCGACAACCTAACAAAATCCGCGCGTTCCTACCAATCAAGAAGAACATCAGGATGAATAAGCTAGTCCAAACGTACCTCAAGGAAGTCGTCTCCGGACACGGAGTGCCTATTATAATCATTTTGATATGGATAGCAGATCTACAGCTAAGCTTTTGGCAATTATTATAGCCAACTGTGGATAAAAACCTGGACCTGAGTACCACATATCACTCTCAGACCAATGGTCAGAATAATAGAACGATCCAAACCCTAGAACGTACATTAAGAGCCTGTGTAATGGATACTTATTTGCCTTAGTGGAATTATCGTACTACAATAGCTATCACTCAAGTACTAAAGCTGCTCCGTTTGAGGCCCTCTACGGGCAAAAGTGTCGATCACCAATTTATTGGGAAGAAGTGGGAAACGGCCAAATCATTGGCGTTAAGATCATTCACAAAATTACCGAAAGGATAGTACGATTGCGGAACTGACTAAAAGTTGCCCGCAATTGTCAGAAAGTTATGCAGATGTAGGAAGAAAATCCCTTGAATTCTAATTAGGAGAACGAGTACCAATGAAACTCTCGCCTTGGAAGGGCGTAATCCGTTTTGGGAAACGAGGAAAACTCAATCCTCGTTATATCGGACCATTCAAGATCACCAAAAGAATTGGCCCGGTAGCTTACCGACTCGACCTGCCCCCAGAGGTTAATAACGTTCATAATACCTTCCACGTGTCCAATCTTAAGAAGTGTCTGGCTGATGAATCACTCGTTATACCCATGGACGAGCTGGAGTTAGACGATAAGTTGAACTTCATTGAGCAACCTGTAGAAATAATGGACCGCGAAGTCAAGAAACTAAAGCACAGCCGGATCCCGATAATAAAAGTCAGATGGAACTCTAAGCGAGGTCCAGAGTTTACGTGGGAACGCGAGGATCAGTTCCGAGAAAAATACCCACACCTGTTCTCAAGTACTCAAGAAGTGGAGAACACGAGCTAATTTCGGGACGAAATTCCCTTAACAGGGGGAGACTGTAACATCCGGCACTAAACCATGATAGCAACAATGACCTAATATGTATTTAATAGTCAATTATAGCCTAATCAGTGGTCATTAGAAATTAATCAAGTGATTAACAAGGTTTAGTAGAAAATTCAACTCAATTAGAATCAAATTCATCGGTGCGATGAATCGGGAAATCAATTAATCCGATCAATTTACGATATGAGGGATTAATTCAACTAAGTACATAATTAAATTATGATTAGTGACACTAATCATACACTAATACAATTACTTAACATTAATTATGCAAGACTAAAACAATTCATTAAAACAATGCATTCAAAAATATTTATGAATTTACAAGAAAAGGGAAATACAAGATACATTCTAAATACTTTTATACAAAAAAAATATATAATAACATGAAAATAATCCATAAAAATCTGGTCATAGGGTAGTACTACCCAAGATTTGATTTCAATTTTTTTAATTCCCAACTCCATAACCTTTCATAATCAAATCTTTCACACCCCATTCTCCTTTCATTTCAACATGATCTTACACTCCACCTCCATTTGAAAGACCAAGACTTTGCCTATAAATAGAGGGCTTCCTTTTCATTATTTTCACACCAAAATATCTCTTTCTCTCCTCTCAAAACCGGATCCCACATACACACACACTACAAACATTTTCATTCAAGTGTTCTTGGTGAACTTCAAGTGTTCTTGGTTCAAATCTTGCAAGAGTTTCAACTTCTTCTCAATTTCATACTCCAAATACATCAAAGTAAGTAAATACTAACTTATTTCATCATATATTTATGTTTATATAAGTCTTGCATAATATATATAATCACCAACAACAACAAGTTTCATAAAAACTCAAGTTTATAAGTTTCTAGTTGTTATTTTTAAGTTGTTTCTTTAAATGTGTTCATGAATATATGAACACATTATAAGCATGTTAATATTATGAAAACATGTGTTATATATGTGGTTTTATAACTATTATGGCTTTTAAACAAGTTGTCTTTAAATAAACAACAAGAATCATAAGTTGTTTTAAATTTATAAACTACGGAATTTCGGCAGAATATTTGTATCGACTTTTAAAAATCATAACTAATTCATAACTCAACGAAATTATTTGATTCTTGTCTCAAAAGTTAGATCTATGTCTTAACTATAGATCTGCAATTTTTCATAATTTATTTTGAAGTTTAAGACCTCCAGAAATTATTTGAGAAACCGAAAGTTTGACAGCTCAAAAATGGCCAACATAGCGTGTTTAACGAGATTTTTCACCAACCTAAACAACTCGAAAAATGGCCGTTCTTGATTCTAAAAATCCTTTGTATATAGTAGTTTAATGTCCTAGAAAACCAAAGTCTAAAACATTTTGGAGCTTGGTCAAAGACAGCCTCAAAGTAGGCCGAAAAACCTCCGAAAAAGCTGGAAAATTATATATATATAAACTTGACGTTTTAAGCAAATCTTATTTTTAAACTTGTAATGTTGGGTGATTTAAGACATAAAAATCTATAAATATACATATTATCATATATTAGTAATATTAAGTCCTTATTATCATTTAGGACTCGGTTAAACACCTCCGGTTTCATCACCCATCAAACAACGCACTTTTGCATTTTTTTTTTTGTTTGTTTTTGTTGAGCGATCGTTTTGCCATCAAACAAGTGCGGTGAGTCCTTCATAGCCCCTAGTTTGTTCAACTATCTATTGGGGGGTGTAAATAACAGGCAAGGTTTTCAGATGGACAGCAAACTGATTTATTTCTTATATGTATTACATGTCAGATTCCATCATGCCCTATATCATGAACCGTTATTGCATTTTTGTAAGCGCGAGTAATAATTGGAATAGATCGATTTGGGAGTCCTGTCCCCCATTCGGGTTAGCTTCGGTTCGGCTAACCAGAGTGCATATATATTCAACAACACGGAGTACGATAGGGAATAGCTAGCACAGGGCAAACGCATTCTAATTAAGGCTATGCGGGTTGCATGATGGTTTATGTACACATACACGGAATGTTGTTAAGAAAAAAGTGAATTTTATAAATTCAACTCATCTGATAAGGTCCAGAAGAAGACTGGTCTTTCGCGGAAACCTATGAGCTCACCACAACGTTTTTGTTGACGGATTTTAGTAATGTATGTTTCAAGGTAATTAAGGCATAGTTTGCCTTCGGATACACGGCAACTTCAAGCTTGCCTCATTTCATGGAATTGCGCATGGGGCATATTGGTTCTGGAAAGACTAACGGGAGAGATGTGAGCGGGGGCAAAGTTATGTTTTTGGGTGAGAACAAGCGAGTATAAATTATGGTTTAGAATGCAATCTGATGATGAAAGCCGGGGGGAAGCGAAGAAGCGGTGAAAGGGTCATGAAAGTCCTGGGGATGTCGTTGTTGAATGAAAAAGTACAGTAATAGGGGGGGCGAGGGTGTGGAAAAAAAGGGAGGAGTTAAATTTTAATAGAGAAAAGGTGCGATTTAAAAGATGTTTTGCGTGACAAGAGAATGCGTCTCATGGGTAGGAAAGTCGTGTTGTGGTGTATAACCGTGTATAAGTTGCAACTATTGGTCAGATGAAGTTTTTCTGATAAATATCTGAAATCGACATATATAATATCATTAATCTATCGTAAATTTAC